>VWZS01000910.1:53815-164280 GCA_013397075.1 Rhabdornis inornatus
CCTGCGCCGTCAGCAGCGCCAGCGCCAGCAGAGCCAGCGCCGCGGGCCGCCCGCCCCGCATCCTGCCCTGCTGCGGGTGCTGCCGGTGCTGCCCCGAGCCGCGCTCCGCTCCGGCTCCGGCTCCGCCAAGGCTCCCAAGTGCCGCCGCCGCCGCCCGCCATTTATCCGGAGCCGGGCCCGGCGCGAGCGGAGCCCCCGCGCCTGGCGCCTCCTCACGGGCCCGCTCCCCGCCCCGCGGGGGGAGCTGAGGCGGCGCCGGCCCCGGGCGCTGCCCCGGGCGGGGGGGCCGTTCTGTCTCTCGGTTACCTTCGCAACGCGGGCGCGTCCCACAAGTCCGTGTTCCCCCGCTCCGTACGCCGGCGGTCGGTGCTGGGGGCGGCCCGGGGCACCTCGGGGCGGCGCTGCCTCCTCAGAGGGCGGCCCGAGCCGCGGAGGGGCCGCTGAGGGGACCCGGGAGCTGCAGGGGCCGAGGTCACCCCCGCACTGCGGGACCGCACCGTGCGGGCTTCGGCTCGGCTGCGCTTGGGGCAAAGGGTTTCGTTGTCCCTCACTGGAACAGAAAACCTCGTGCAAAGAGCTTATTTTAATTTCCAGTATCGCCTAAATTTCCTGTCACAAGTGACAGTAAAGTGGAAGCGCATTTACGGGACTTCCTGCTTTCCTTGCACAGGGACCCTGTAAACTTTGCAGCACCCTGAGGTACCTAGAACTGGCCAACTTTGTAGAAAATGGATGAAAATAATTCCAGACGGAAGAGGCAGTGCAGGGAAAAGATGGAGACAGTACAGCCCTGGAAACGCCCTGAAGGGGAATACTGAAAGGTTTCACTGCAGTGAAGGTGGGTGAGCCGTGATGGGACATGAAGTCCTGATGCGCCGTTTGTCACCCAGAACAGCGGGGACAGTTCATGTGATAATTTTGCTGTCTAGAGAACGATGGCAGGACGTAGGATACACAGGGAGCAGAGCTGACTGTAAGGAACCTGCCAGTTCCTCCAGCTAGCCCCACACGACTAGAGCTGAACTATCCCTACTGGAAGCTCCCACGGATGTGAATTAACATAATTTCTGGGCAAACTCTTGTACAATTCCTTTTGAAATCAATTGTGTATCCTGCTGTACTGAGCCAAATTGTTCCCTTGTTTAGTTTTTGTTTACTGATTAATGTGATTCATTCTTTTCTTTTGGTTATTAATTATGCATTCCTGCTTAATTCACAATAGTATTCTCATGCTTCAAGTTTCAATGTGCACTCTGCAGGACAGCTAGAGACATGTGCTCTGTGCATGACAGCTGATCAAATAATATATTGCCATCTAGAGAAACTTCTAATTGTTTGGAGCAATCAAGGCAGGAAATTGAAAAATTCAGGAAATTGTCCATTTTCAGAAAACAAAACCAAAGCCAACCAAACATGAATTCTTACTCAGTTCCTTGTTGCCCGGTAGTCCCAAATCTCTTTTACTGAAAATACAATGCAAACAAATAAACCTTTCTCATACGTTGTATATGTGCTATGTCTTTCTTTAATTACTTGTTTATAAGGATTTACTCTAATTCTTAATTTATTACTCTTCTAAGAAAAATAATAACTTGATAATATAGGGAAATATTATTCTGGACCCCCCACAACAGAAAAGGAACCAGGTACAACCAAAAGATGTTATGAACTGTGAGTGACTCAACTCACTCAAGACAATCTTTCTCTTTAAGAAGAAGCCTGATAACATCAATTTGTGTTTGAACATCAAGAAGCAAGTCTCTGTTTTAAAATACACTTCCCCTTTTCATATATCCCATGGCAAAGCAAAATGTTGCTGTGCTTCATGGCAGGAAAACATGAATGTTTTTAAAATGCTATTACCACAATAACACTCTTTAATCTGCTTCCTTTACATTTTAGACAAGCATCATTGTTCTATCAGCAACGCACATTTAAGGGCTATAGAAAGGGATAATATAAGAATGGTGTGCCTTTCATCATTTTCTTTGTAGGGATCCTGGTGTTAGACACAGCCAGGATGTACATACAGAACAAACACTGGTGGAAGCCTATCTCCAACGTAATAACAGGCATGATCACTGAGGAATACTCTGTAAATGTCGAAGATGCTGAATACACTAATCTCCAACCACTGCATTTCCAACCTGCACTCAGGGCAGGTGTTCTGCAAATAACCTCAACATCAACTCAGTGCAGCAATAGCTCCCTGAAGAACTGAAGACATTTCTCAGAAAAGAGCTCCACAACTTTACAGAGGCTGAATAATATGAAATAAAAACATTTATTTAATAAAGCCCGGTGTATGATAGTTGATACTGTTTGTGCTGCATTTTGGGAAGCCCTGGGACAGTTGAAGCCTGACCACAGTGATTGCTCACTGCACATTTAACGTGTGCCAGGCTGCTGTGGCAGCCACAAGTTTGGGTTTAAGATTTTTGCAGTGGAGGGGTTCAATAATCGGAGAATTCAAATGGGAAGCATTTATGGACATGCCTGTGGACCAGAACAGCCTACAGAGACCATCCAGCCCAACAGCCTGAGCCCTTCCAGGCTGCCCAGACACTCAAGGGCATTGTCCAAGTGCTGCTGGAATGCTGAGCCTGGGGCATCCACCTTCTCCAGAGGGAGGCTGCTCCAGGTCTGAGCACCCCCTCAGTATGGAAATGCTTCCTAACATCCACTCTGATCCCCCCTGGCACAGCTCTGAGCCACTCCTGTGACTGGATCCCAGTGTCACATTAGCCAGCTGCAAAATGTCTAGCTGCACTCTCTTGGAAGGGACTGACTGTGCTCGCATTGGGGTAGGTGGACAGCATAAATCTGGATTTCAGCAATACCAAGAGAAAGAAAAAAAAAAAATCTTACTCCACATACACCGTCTCCAAAAAACACATTATTTTTTCTTAACTGGGATGATACACCTCCAGGAAGACTGCATTAAGGATCCCAACATTATTCTGCCATGCCATTTATTATACTCAATTTTATTTCTATACAATTTGACACAAAATAAGTAATTTTTATAATACAGTTGGATGTGAAAACTGCTTAATAAGACACAAAAGAAGTAATATTACTTGGAGAAATTCAGCAGTTGTCTGCTGAGCATGAGCTGTTACAACAGAAAAAGGTGTCATTATTGTATAATAGAGTATTTTTGCAGAAGTAAGGGATTACAGAAGAAACAGAACTCCAGAGGAAAAAAGCATCATGCTGTTCCTTACCAAAGCTACAAAAACAAAGCCAACAAGGAAAACAAGTTCTGCTTTGTTGAAGGTGCAACACTGACATTTGAAGATAAGAGAAAAATACCAAATTTCATAAAAGACAGTTATCAGGTAAGTTTTTAAATGAAAAATCAATTTTATGTTTAACACTATTCAGGTGTCATATGATAGGAGAGAATAATTCATTCTCTAAACTGGCATAAGAGTTCTGGCCCCTTCTTGGCAATATCCCTGAAGTGTACTACTGTGCTATTCGTTCAGTAATTTACGAGTGTTATCAAAGCCCCAGAAAACCTTTTTGTTAGGTTTGTTTAAGAGCAAGAACACAAAAGGCAGACTTGTCAACAGCCTGAACACTAGCAATACACACAGTCCCTAAGAACCAGGCCTCTAAAAATCAGGCCATCTGGGCTTTTTCCCTTACCCCATGAAGGAGCAAGTTTCAAATTCAGGGAAAAAGCTGTGAGTCCCCACTGCTCAGTAGCAAGTCAGAGTGAAACTCCCCTCCTTGGCTGTTTTTGTCAGCCACAACCAGCCAATTTAGGAATAACTCCGACTAAGCTCCTAGAACTTACTACCTGTTCAGAGATTCTGTCCTTACAAGCACTGATCGAAACAATTTGTATGGTGGAGAAAAGAGGGCACTGACAGATTAAAAATAACCCCCAAAACAAACAGGAGGGCAAAAGCGGGTTCAGATGCAGCACCAGACAAGAAAACCCACCACGGCATGGTAAGAGAGCCCTTAGCTGCTCCAGCACAACAGTCCTCCAAACCAGTGCCAGGCTAGCTGAGAGCAGTCTGTAGAAGGTGGTAAATATGTAATTTTGTAATTAGCCAGCAGCCAACAGCTTCACTCATTAGGTGTCGTTTATTTAGACAAGACAAAAGCTTGCAGAGTTTTGTAACCGTATACAGAAATGAAACCATCTGAAATATATTAGTTTTTTTCCCCCTGTATATTCCCTTTGTTCCTGTGTTTAGGATTCCCGTTTGAGCAGTACATATGCTCCCATCACTGCCAGGAGAGCATACTGCAAAGAAACACAGAACACAGACTCGTCACAATCCCTCTCCACTGAGCTCTGAAAGCACAAACTGTCCAAAAGGTGCCCACTTAAAACATCACACCTTCCACAATTACAGAGCTCTGGTCCTACAGAATTGCAGGAAGATTTTAAAGTGATCAAATTCATCATAACCAGGCATCACAACTGGACAAACTTAACTAACAAAATTCTAATAGATTACATGTTTTCAACTAATTACACACAACAAATTCTACTGCCCAAGGAAACCCAGCTCATCCTACATTAGGCACCAAACCACAGACACAAATTTATTAACATGTGTGTTTGGAAGCAAGGTTCTTACTGTCTGTACTCATTATTTTAACAATACAAGTATTCAAAATGTCAGTACACATACCTTAAATTTTGGGTAGTCATTCATTATTATAGTTACCATTCCTACATAGGGCAAAAACCTGTAATTGATAAATTAACAATTGTTAATTTAACTGACAATTGATAAATGCAAAATTAACCCACAAATATTACATGGAAGTATTTTAATGTTACTCAGTCTGCAATATTTCAGTGCAATCCCATCATTTATGCCTGGGACTAATGCAGATCTGAATAGGAAGTAAAATTCATTAGTGTTCCTTAATCAAAGTTATCTGAGAAAATCTGAAGAGATTTCAGCTCAGCTGGAGAAGAGGACAAAGTCAAAATCTCAAACCTTGCATAAAATTCCTGTGGAATGCCAAAACAGTTTACGAGGAATTTCCAGCCACTCCAAGGAAAAGCTGGTTAATTTTGTATTTTCACATGAAGTATTTGTTAAACGTCCTTTTTATCACCCACACTCCACATCAGTGGGATCAGTGGGAGGACTATAGGAAGCAACTTTTCCAGGTTCTCTTTTTAATTACAATTCTATTTAAGAAATTTTAAAAATACATCAGATCTGGTTTGTATCAACAGCAGAACCGATTTAAGAACATTTTGCTTTACTTACCCTCTTGCCCTTCCAACAACATCTTTCTTCTCTAACCAGTTTTGACCTTCTTTGTACAAGCCTCTATCATCAACTTCATTATTATCCCCTTTAGTCAGAAATTTGATGTTCCCATTTCCTCTAGAAGGCAATGAGGTGATAAACTAAATGGCACTTAATTTAAAAATCTCAATTAACATCTACAAAGCAAATGAGGATGAAAAGTGCTACAAGATTAGATAACAATGTTTGCTTTCAGGCCTGCTTATTGAACAAGCACCATTAAATCATTAACATTACAGACTTTACTGACTTTATCTATCAACAGATATTAACAAGAAACGTTTTTTACAACACTCCTAGATTGTCAATTGATGTAAGCAATTACACAGTGGACATGAAAGGGATATTATCCATCCAGGCACTAAACTTCCTCCACAAAAGTCCTGTGTGTTTATCTGCATCTTCAACAGAACACAAATTCAAATAAAGTTCTTAAGCTTACAGTCTGCAAATTAATTTCGCTCAAGTAGTGATATCAAGAAATGAGCAGTTCTCATAAAGACAATTTAGGTAATAATAAGAAAATTAAAACAGGTGATTCTTGGAAATTTTTAAAAAAGCATGGAAGAACAGATATTACTCAAGAAATAAACACCTTCAGTTCATGGAGCAAATATGTCAATGCTTGCCACCTCTAGCTTAGCTTTTCACTGTGCAGAACTAGGAGCAGAACAGTGGTTTGGAAAGAACTGTTTAGCAGAGTAGGCATCTGCAATCAAGGCCAAACCAAGCCCTCTCCCTGCTGCTTTTCAGCAAGAATTGTTGTGGGTAGTGTGGCCAAGAGACACAAGAATAAGAAGAATCTCTTCTTTTGTCTTGAGTCAAATTTGGAAAACTTCAGTTAGCAAAGCTCACACTCTGTCAGGCTGCACCCTGATCCTGAATCTCCACCTTCTGTCAAAAACTTGCTCTTATAACCAAAACCCTAACTGGACAACCATCAGCATAGAGTGGATTCTGCTCCCATGCACATTCCTGCTGCCAGGATTCCTCCTGGACACAGCTTTACCTGCTCCAACTCTGAGCAGCTTTGCTGAGGGAAAGGTCTCAGACCCTCGAGAAGTGTGGCATAGAATTGGGGACAGAAGTGGATCATATCCTACAGCCGAGTTTTCTCTTACTGCTTATCCTCACTTGCCTTTCTCACACACTAAACCACAAGTAAACTGTCACTGAAAGCTATGGGGAAGGAAAGGAGCTTTACAAACAAAAAAATGCCAAGTTCCATTACTTTTCATGTACTTTGATAACTCTGTGAACTATTGGAATGTCTCTGCCTTCAACTTTAAAAACAACTATTTCACCAGCTCTGATTGGGTCATCATGGAAATTCGTTAGGAATAGCAGGTCTCCCCTGTGAAAAGCTGGTTCCATGCTGCCACTACAAACAACAAGAAAGAGAGACTTTGTTGGCATAAATGAAAGAAACACTATGAAATCAAAGAACATTTAATTCTCACAGAAAAACCCACAATTTTAACTGAGATCTGTAGCTTCGCCCATTCAGTAACACTGCTCAGACCTTTAACAGAACCCAAATCCCAGAAAGCAATCTGCAGGAGTTTACCCACTAAGTGAAGGAACTTCAAAGGATTTTAAAAGGTCTCACACATTTACTGCCCCTACAAACCTCAGTGGAAACTGAGCCATGGCTACTGACAGTGTGACTTTTGCCAGAGCCCAAACACAGCTAGAAGAAAGTAAGTGTTTGAGTCTTTCTTTAAATAGGTGAGATTTCAAATTCCAAATGTATCCAAGGGGAATGGGGAGGAGACAAAAGGCAAAACAATACCCGGACTTGAAGCAGAAAGGCTTTCCATTGACTCACCTGAGCACCACAACAATGGGGCTCTCACTGCCAGTGATCACGATCAGCCCTTTCCAGATCATTAGGGCAGAAGACACAATCATAGCGAAATTTAAGACTTGGTAATATAGCTGTGTGAAAAAAAGAAAATTGGTTTTTAAAGGTACTGTATTTTATTTAGAAACACAACATAGAACTTGAGCTCGAGTGCTCCACCAATTCTAGTTTTTTACGCTAAAATCCTATTCCAACACGAGTCTGGTGGCACAGAACTGCAGCATAAAGCTGGAATCCTCTGTGTGCCTTAGTCGTGGCTAATCCACTCCTGTGTGTCAGTGACAAAGGCAAACACTCTCATAAAGGCTTATAAAGCTGGGGAAGCGAGCTGGCAAACGATCAAACCTAGTTTGGTCACACGGCCCCGACTCCCTCCCGAGCTCAGAAATACCCGAAAGGGACATGTGGAACACCGAACTATCAGCAGAGGCTGACTTTCTGAGAGAGACTTTTGTTTAAAAAGAGGAGCTGTAGGAAACGAGAGACGACAAAGGATCATTTCCTGCTACTGTCATGCTGAAATCTCTTATCTAGAAAATCACTGATTTGACTTTCTGCCCCCAAATTCTCCGCCAGCCCTTCTAGCAGCGGATGCGCTTTAACCAACCACGCTCCTTCATTTTTTGCTCCTTTTCTCGGCAGCACACAGGACAGTGGTGGGAAGTAGCCTGCACGCTGGCGTT
The DNA here is from genome assembly GCA_013397075.1 of Rhabdornis inornatus. Classification (NCBI taxonomy): domain Eukaryota; kingdom Metazoa; phylum Chordata; class Aves; order Passeriformes; family Rhabdornithidae; genus Rhabdornis; species Rhabdornis inornatus. The sequence goes on from VWZS01000910.1 coordinate 61,657, forward strand.
TGAAAACCCCCGCTCTCCGGTGAGGGGTGAGAGCCGCGGGGGCCCCGGGCGCAGCCCCGGTACCTGCCGCTTGTTCATGCGCCGCAGGTCCCCGAACAGATCCATGGCGGCGCCGCCGCGGATCCCACCGCTCCTGGGCCAGCAAAACCCGCGCCCCCAGCGCAGTGCCAGCGATGACAGCGGGACCCGCGCTGCTCTCCGGGACCTGTAGTCTCCTTCCTCTCCCGCCCTGCTGACGCACAGAGGGCCTCCGCGGCCAGGTGAACTATAACTCCCGCATGCACCGCGGCGAAAGGTCCTGATGGCGAGGCCCCTTGCTTCTTGCCCCTGAAGGTGCCTGAGCACCTGGCTGTACCGAGGACCGTCGGTGAAGGCTCAGACCCCTTGGCTCGGCGGGAAAAGCCGCGCCCGCCCGAGAAGCATCGGGACGGCTGCACCGGGGTCCCGGGGCAGGGGGGGAGAGTTTTGGGTCAGGCATCTGCGGTGGACACCCTGGGGCCGCCGCTGCGTGTGCGCAGCTCATTGGCGGGACGGTGAGGGCGCGGGGGGGGGCAGCAGGGGGCGCTGGGCGGGCGCGCGCGCGCTGTGCAGGTGGGGCGCTGTGAGGGGCGGGCGGGTTGGCCGGCAGGGGGCGCTGTGCTGAGCGCGGGAGCGGCGTGAGGGGCCGTGAGGGGCCGTGAGGGGCCGTGAGGGGCCGTGAGGGCGGAGGGGTGCGAAGGCGTCAAAGAGGGCATCGCAGTGCCCTCCTCACCGGCTGTGAGCGGAATCGTTTCATGGCAGCAGCTGGCGGTGATCCCGGTGTTTGCTCAGGGACCGCGACACGGCCTCGATCAGAAAAGAGCACAGATGCCCAGAAAAGCCGCAGCCGTGTGGCAGCCCCTCGGTGCCCTCCGCAGGTTTGGCGGCCGGCAGGGATGGGCCGGGGCTGCTCAGAGTGTGCCTGCCAGCGGGTTAGACCCCCAGCAGCACAGGTAGACTTCACACCCATTTCCAGTTCTTCACTGAATGATTGCATGAGCCTGAAGCAGCAAGCGGCCACACAGATACGGGTCACAGCCCAGAGCCCGATTTCCTGGGAATTAAACTCGCCGAACCGAGTCAGGCATTCACCAAGTTTAAAATTGGCCCCTGAAGACTGAGAATGGGAGAACAGAGAACACATGGAAGTGCTACTAAGATAAATGGAAACAAACTGTCTAACCAGAGCGGTGTTTTTGTAATTTGCCAGAAATTCACCAAGACTTCAGTGTTGGTAAACAGTTAGGCGAGACAGACTAGGACTGACTACGAGAAGCAGAACTGGCATTAGATTACAGGGGAAGGTGTGATGCTCCCAGGAATGAACAGAAATGGCAAATTGCAAAGAAAGCTCCGAGGACACCAGCTAGGCACCATCTAGATAAGATGCTTTACCTCCTCACCTGATGATTCTTCCAGTGACACCAGTATGTTACTTACTACACAGGAGTTCCTCTAAGTTTACATGATTTCAGGTTAGTTCTCTGCTATCCTTTAAGTACTCAGGGAAAAGCATCTGCTACTCTCACCTTTGAGCAGATGCAGTATTCAGAAGTAATTAGAAAGATAGAAGGAAAATACACAAGAGCACACTCAAAGGTGGTGAGGAGATTCTGAATTTTCTTTGTGCATCTAAGAGTTTAATTAAAAAGGTGTGTAACAAAGTTAAGTGTTCTGTATGAGTGGGATCTGCCCACTGAAATGTTGTATTGATTCTTGCCCAGCAAAAGGTTTTCTGCAATTCCTCTGAGCAGGTTTTTCATACAATACTATTTGGACAGATTTTTTCAGTAGAGTTGTTTGCCTTTGTATACAAATCTGCTTGCCTTTATTTTTATAAAAAACCCTGAGAAAACAGAGATTTTAAATTGTGATTGGGCAAAATTATCAGGCTGTACAATCAACATAAGGGAGACTAACAAAGTCTCTAAAAACCTCATTGAACATGCCAGTAATTTACACTAGGGTTCAGACCACTAACTCATAGGCAATTAGAAACAATTTGACAAAAACATCTTTGTTAAATTTGCTTTGCCATTGGAAGGAAATCTCTGTCATTATATTAATGCTGGGTATCATCTGCATCAACATGAAAAAAACCACAAGGAAACAGCTTTTGCTCCAAAACACTGTGTGTCACACCCAGATTCCTCCTAAAGTAGAATAGATTTAATCCTTACTTAGTGTTTAATTATGTTTGCATTTAACAGTAAATATTTGACACTTTTCTATTACCTGGTCACTTTTCTATTACCTGGAGAGAATGAAAAGTGTAAATCGAGGTGGTGAAATCTAATTCTATAGCAAGCAGAGTTTGTGTATGGCGAATTTAGAAAAGCAAGAAGGCAGCTTAGTGTTGAAACCTGGGAGGATTGAAGCTGCTTATTTTTTTGTTCACATAGATGGGACTTTGTTTTGTGTGAGGCATGAACCTACACTTATTTCTGAGATTGCAGTTCCTTTGCCTGCTGGTTCGATTGTGCTTGGTGTTTGACAGCTCAAAAAACACTCGGACTCCTCCATTGTTTGTGGTGAGACAAGAGAAACATATTAGGAAGCTGCTTTCCTTCGTTTTCCAGAGATGCTGGGAATCACCCACACCTCTGTTGTGGCTTTGTTATTTTACCATCTGCGTGATTTCGATTACTAAAGGTTACGTGTATTTTGAAATCTTTCCCTGCGCTGGATGTTCGACTTCAATATTTGTACACTAGATCTTCTGGAGCTCTGCAGCTAGAAAATTATGCTAGTTTTTTAGTACAAAGAAAATGTAGCTCTTGACATTCTGGCATATTTGCCAGACCTTTGCACACAGCCAGGCGTTAGTGCTACCTGTATATGTAATATTGAATGACAGTTCTTTGTTTTCCAGGCGATTGCTCACCCCTCTTCTGGATACTTTTAATACTTGTATTTGATTGCAGTTTTGTAAAAGCAGAAGGATTATTTGCTTCCTGCACACCCGTGGATGCACACCCCCGCTTTGGAGGCCACTGCTTGGGAGCATGTGTGGCTTTTGTCATGTGTTACTTTTCTCCTCAGTTTGGTCATGGGCCTTGGGAGCTGGCAAGAACCCATTCACAGGCACAGTTTGCAACCCCAGTGTCACTAAGTGTATGAGTCAACATTTTGAGCCTGCTCTGCGACCCGGTGTCTGCAGAGCTAATTGGATTTCAGCTGAGTGAATTTGTTTCAGGGAATAGTTTATTTGTGAAAATAATTTTTTTTCTCGGGAAGAAGGGTAAGGGGAAGGAGGGATCCAGCTATCTGAACATTCAATTGAATTTAGCGAATAATGTTCTCTTTTCCTTCCCTTTCTCCCATGGAAGAGGGAAAAAAAATCAGAAACAATCAGTAAGTCAGGAAATATTGTTGTGCTTGACCTGTAATATTGGTCTGGCCTGCAGAGGTATGGCATTGTTAGCCAAGTGCTGAACTGACCCTGGGGAGAGCAATGCTGATAATGCACTGCATCCATATCCCCACCATATCACATGAGAGCCATTGAATTCAAAATAGCACAATTTGAGAACAGAAAATAAATGAACTGCATAAAGTATTCCACCAAATCATATAAGGGGACATATCTGAGAAGGATGCCATGCTCAGCTTATTTGGCTAATAGTCACATTACTGTTTCAAATACATTTCTTCCTTCAAAATAGAATCCCAGGGCTCAGAGAACAGAGCTGTAGTGCCTCCAGTTAATTTTCCAGGTGAATCTGGGTCATTCCCAGTGCAGTGCCTCACTGCAATGCCCTCAAATGGGCCATTTGTTCCCCAGCGAGGAAAGCTCTTTTTTCCCAGCTATGAAAGAAACAACATCAAAACCAGGTTTTATATGCTCACTATTGAGGAGCAAATCAATTTTTTTTTTCAAAGTGAGGAAGTGCCAAGGGGTGAGATGAGAAGTGGCTCCTTCTTTTGTGCTCCTACATCCACATCACTTCTGGCTGCAGAATCTACTTTGTACATAGAGCCCAGGGATGTAGGTCAGGAACGCTTGTGCCTTCCATGGTTGACCAGTTCTGTACTTATTTCTCTTGTCAATCCATTCCCCACTGTTCCTAGTCACCCTTCATGGAGCCTAGGCAGATAACCTTTGAGTAATAATCTGAAATTCAAATACGAAGAATTGACTGCTGAACTGCCCTAATATTTGAGAAAGGGTTTAAGCTAAAATAGGTTTTTCTATGTGCCCTTATTGGCCTGGCAGTGGTGTGTGTATGCTAAGTGTACCGAGAAAGGTAATATTAACAGACTGAAAAGGTCGGAGTTTTATAAAAATCCTTTTAAAGTAAATAGGCTTGCCAAACTGAATTCCCCACAGGTAGACGGAGGTTAAGAACTGAGAACATTTGGGCCTTTGGCAGGTCAAGTTGTGCATCTGCAAATGTCCTCCAGAAATACAAACACCAGACAAGTGTAGAGAAGTACAGGGATTGTGGCCAGCCAGATTTAACTCTCGCTGTACCTATAGGCAAGCAGGCCAAGGCTCAACAGCTCCTGAGGGAGGTATCTGGGGGCCACCGTGCAGAGTGGGCATAGCACACCTGTGTCATGCCCAGGAACTAGGGATGCAGATGCACATGGTAGTCATTAAAGGCACCATGCACTGGACAACACAAATGCATTGATTTAATTAGACTTATTTCTGGCTGAGCTTAGAGGTACAGCGTAGCCCCAGTGTGTATGGCACGACATGAAGGATTGGGGCATGTTAGAGTGAGGCAGTGGGTGGCAGGCTGGGAACACACGCTGTGTGAGGGAGCACACATGACAGAATCACAGAATCTGCTGAGTTGGAAGGGACTCACAAGGATCATCACAGCTCCATCTACAAGAGCACGGGGCTCTGCACAGCACCATCCCCAAGAGTCACATCATGTGTTCCAGAGTATACCAACACTTTATGAACTCTGTCAGGCTTGGTGCTGCAACCACTTCTCGAGGGATCCTTTCACCCTCTGGGTCAAGAACCTTTCTCCAATATCCAGCCTAAATCTCCCCTGGTGCAACTTCAGGCTGTTGCTTCGGGTCTTGTCCTGGGAAGGGTTTGGAATTGCGCTTGCCTTTCCCCTGAGCCCACTGCTCTTGTGGCAGAGCATTTTGCTTCCTGTGAGGTTGATTGCACAGAGTGAGGTAGCTCTGGCTGACACAGTGTCCCACTTCCCCTTATTGTTCCTTCTGTCCCGTCTCTCAGCCTTTCTCAAGGGCATCTTTATTTTGGCAAATTGCACATTTTGGAAAGCGCCTTGGTATGGCCCTGGGCACAGTGAGGAAGGCCAGCTCCGTGCTGCCTCACTATTGTGAACTCCCCTGCTGTCGTTCTCTGTTACTTCCCCACTGGTAAGTGAGTGCATGTCCCCATGGTTTGTGGGGTTTCCCCCCACCACGTACTACAGCCTCAGTGACTTATTTTGGTGCTATTTCACAAAGACCCCACATCAACACAGCCCAAGCCAGGTGACTGGGAGCCAGGAACTGCCCACATGCCCTGAGGTGAGGAATTAACCAATATTAGCAGGTGAAAAAATAGTTTTATTGAGGCATTGTTTGGAAGTGGGACCTGAGCCTTGGTGCAGTCCTGGTTAGGCAGTTTGTGTGCAGCTGGGTATTTGGGCAGAGGTCTCAGTGCACTCTCTGCCTCCCTGAAGAGTAGAAGGAATGGAATGGGAAGGCACACAACAGGAGGAGATATATAGCCTTAGTTTCTGTTGCAATTTGAGGTTGCACTGTTAAGCACCTTTGTTTCCAACCACAAGAGTGGCTGCAAAATGGTGGAGTCTACATGATCCCTTTCCTAGCCCTCAGAGAGGTTTTTTTGAGGTTTAATCCATTACTCAATCCTCAAAGGAAAGGGGTAAAAAAGAGGAGTATTTATGTCATCACTGACTGTTAGTGTCACAGTGTTAATTAAAAGCAAACAACTCAAATGTCAGATCTTGGATAAAAATAAGTTTAAACATTTTTCCTATAGTTTACAAGAGGAAATAATTCCTTTAGGGATGCCTACTGATATTTGTGCCTTTTCACCATATCTCACATTGCTTTAAAACCTTCTGTTCACCTCTTGCTTTTCAGGACGTCGTCCTTTTACTGACACAGAAATGTAGCTGGAGTTTATGGGGCAGTTCAAAACCCTCTATCCCTTAAACCTTTCAAGAGATTACTGGCAGAAGGATTAAACTGATCTGCCAGTTAGACCTAAGAGAGCCCACTGCCAAGCAGCTGGGCTGCACTCCCTGGCTGTGCAGGAGCTCCTCTGGGCATATAAGCGGCAGCGTGACACCCTGGCACCATGATGCCATCTGCATCATCAGGTTACTTGCAGGTGTAAGACAGTGAAAAGGGAAAATAAAGAAAAGTATTAGTAATGGCTGTGAAAACGGAACTTTTATTATCTGTTCACTGTATACAAAACACCATTCTGCATAGTGATAACTCATTTGTTGTACAGTTGACAGTGCACATCAACAAACAAGTGTTCAGAGGTATCCACTAAACGGGAAGGGCAGTGGTGGCACACACTGAGGTGCTGTGCCCGCTGCACACTGTAGGATGAAGTACCTCACAAGCACTTGATATGCCAGTAATATAAATGGGCTAACAAGCATCTACCCAGGAGCCAAATTAGGAATGAGGGTGAAAAGAGCAGAACTAATGTATCTGATACACAATTGCCAGAACGATTAAGTTTTACAGAGGTGGCTGAGAGGATCCATATTTTTTTAAACACTTCAAATTTTAAAACTTTTAAAAGTTAATGATAAATAACAGAATCTCACAAATCTTTTGGGGCAAAATGCTCCACATTTATTTACATATGAAATGTGTTTAATACAGTTGTAATGGACATAGTGTGTAGTAACACCTGACAGCAGCAAGACTTATAAGGAACCCAACAATTACTACTGTTTATCATGCAGCTATCTATATATACACAATTTGTTTTAAAAAAAAGTACAAAAATTTTTGTAGGGTTACATACAAGGTATAAAATGCAAAAACAAACAAAAAATATACTCTCACAGAGAACTCTATTTGAAAGGGACAGTATGGTACCTTTTTGTACTTGTGCAAGCAAAACTAGTGGTGCTGGACAGGAGTTTGCAATGTCTGGCCGAGCTCTGCACGGCCTGTGCTAAAGCTGCAAGCCCCAGTCCCAGTCCTGACTGGGGCTGGTTCCTTCCCAGTTGTGGCTGTGTGTGACACTGAGCACCAGAACGTTTGGCATGATCATGTGGAGCTGGCAAATCCCAACCCCTGTAGCACGGGTCAACTATTTCCTTTCAATAACCAGCAAGGAAAATACATAATGCTGTGTACTCAGTTCTATATGTTTAATAAATTACATGACAAAAATCATCATCATTATAAACCTATTCCTCTAATTACATCTTATTTCTTAAATCCAGAGCAGCCCAGCCCTTTTGTAACAATTTGAGCTTTGATCACAAGCACCTGATGACCTAAAAAATAACTTCATGATACTCAGAGTTGTACATTTATACTCTTCACGAGTACTTTACCACTCCAGGGGGTCTGCACCTGTTCTGGTATTGCCACCTAAAAAACAGCACTTAATTTTACACATGCAGTGGTACTTTATTCTTTTTTTATAATATATTTTGTAAGAAAAAGTTTAAAAGCTTCCTTAGACATTTGGAAGCCCAAGTTCTTTAGAATTTAAAATCTCCCCTTAGCTTGCTTCCTCCCTTCTCTCCCCTCCTAGCACCTCCTCCTGATGCACTTCCATTAGCTAAAGTTTGTTTGAGAAGCATTCAAAAACCAAACCATTTAAGAGAACCTAAGGAACTGCCCCAGCATTCAGAACTCTGTTTTAAAGAAACTTACTACAAAAGAACAGAACCAAAACAGAAAAAAAAACCAATTTTTCCACTAGATACTGATACAAACACATAACAAAAGAGTATAAAAATTATTAGCTTAAATATATACATACTCTTTTCAACTCAAATACTGCTTCAATGGTTCTGAGGGTATAGACAATGAGGTGAAGGGGATACTTTTATGCAGAATATATTGCAACAGCCTGAACAGTACTGTTAACACTATTATACCTTGAACTTTCTGTAGCAAAAATGTCATTAGTATTCCAATGTGGAGTGAGATTTCTGCATCCCAAACAATCTGATCACTTGTCAGCTGAACTCATTCTTTTGGACTTGATGAAGGCCATGCCATGTGTTCTCATGTGAGTGTTTAAGGCCGCTTCAGTTTCGAAAGTCTTTGCGCACACTTTGCATCTTCTGTCCGATGCCACGCTGTCGGACAAGTCATCCTCATGATTGGGCTTGTTTTCTTGCTGATTATCCTCCCCAGACCCATTCTGTTTTGATACTGGCTGAGGCTCCTTCAGCTTATGTACAATGAAGAGGTGTCTGGAAAGGGACACGTGAGATGTGTAGCAGAGTCCACATTCCCTGCATTGGTATGAAGAGCCATCAGATTTATGCTGAGGAATATGTTCATGAAACTGGAGAAGATTTTCTGTTGTAAAGCCACAAACTGCACACTTGTGAACTTTAAAAACATTTATCTTCAGCTTCTTTAATGGCTGAGTGATTGCACCTCGTGGAGGTCTAATCTCCATTACAGGTTCTTCCAATTTACGCTTTGGACTAGGAACCTAACAAAAAGACAGAAATGCTGTATCAGACACATGTAAGCATCAACATGCAGTTCTTTTCATAACTATTTGTGACTTGCAAGTGTCAGAATCTTTCCCTTGGCAGATTCTAGAACAACTCTGATAAATAACAATCTTTTTGGGACTCTACTTCACAGAAGATGAGACATTTATTACATCAAAGTATCTGTATTTATATAAAGATCCTGAATATATACCCACCAAAAAAATAATACTCAGTGATTGAATGAGTCTTCTAAGCAATTACCTTTGTGTCTTCTTTTACTTCCCTTTCTTCCATATTGGTAGATTCAGTCATTTCTTTCACATCAGGGTCTTTAATGCCGTGCATCAACTGAATATGTTTTTCCAACATCAATCTCTTGGTAAAAGTACGTCTTGAATCTGGGCAGTGCCTGCAGACACACCCACACACATACACAAACATTCAAGTGTCATGCTTAACAAGTGCCTTTTGTAGACTGGAAGAGCGGTTGTGTATTTGAGAGACTCCTGAAAACCAGGTTCCCCAAAGTGGAACTGCTCAGCTCAGCCAAGTTTCAGATTGCTCTCTCAGAAGCCTGACACGTTTCTGCAGGCAGGACAGGTAACTGATGTGGCCTGTCCTGAGCATCTGAATGAATGGGACACTGGCTCTTACACAGCTAAGGAAAGATGTTCAACTAACAATGGTTTTTGTATTCCATTTCTAAATAAATAAAAATAAAACTTACGAGCACGTATAAACCTTCCTAATGCCTTTGTGCTTGATGCGATTGTGCCGACATAAACTATGGGATGAACTGAAAGATTTGTCACACTGCCGACAAGGATGTTTCTTCATTTGCTTTAAAAAGAGAAGAGACTTTCATTAAAAAAGCTCAGTAGAAGTGGTGCATGTGTTGAACCTTTTGATAAATAGGAAAGAAACATCACTTACCTGTTTTTGGTACTGTACTTCACATACACCCTCCCACCCCCTCTTCGACAATGCTGTAGAAGTCGGAACTGAACCTCTTTCAAAGCAGTGTGGCCCCCACGAGCTACACACACATACACCTGTCCCCAGCTGTAAACTGGTGTCTCGGATGGTGGGTGAAGAGAATTTCTTCCACCAAAGAAACAGGGAAGATCAGAGGACTATTTCTGTATAGACTATAAAGGCAGCAGAACGAGGGTGTTGCTTTCCCTTCCCATTACCAAACCACGTCCTCAGCTGCTGACCTGGAGCTCCTCAGCGACATACAGGGAGCGGTGAAGAGCACAGAAGAAGGACCAAACCTGAACCGCACAGACACTGACACACTAACAGGGTTCAGAAAAGTCGTAACAAAATGAGTGGTGTGATCTGATGCCAACTTGAAGGCCATGTGTTTGGGGAATTTGGTGGGGTTGATGTTGCAGCTGGTCAAGTGGAAGGAAAAAGTAAAGGCAGAAACTGAGAAGGGCTGGAGCAGTCACACATCGTAGCTGTGTGGCAGTGAGCAGAGGCATCAAGCCCATGGTCAGAAAAGCAGGAGGAGGATGATGCTCAGCAGGACCTGGGGGCACTATGTGAGGTAGCCAGCTGTGACCCCACACTTGTTCTAAATTCCCTGGGGAGACTCGAGATAGAGACCCAAACAGGATTTTGGATGCATTAGTTTCTGCAATGGCAACCAAACCAAAAAGAACTGAAAAATTAGTTCTGCAATTCAGCATGATCTGCTGTACAGCATCTTGTCTTGACAGGAAGAGGATGATCAATGAACAAGTTGGATCTGGTAATTCCTACTTAGAAAACATCTGCCCTTTCACAGAAACACACTGTCTAAGGAGCTCAGCGTATGCCTGCCTGGTGGAAGGCAGACTCACATGATCCAGTTTCAGACAGGAGTTGTACAGGCTTGTTGGAACCCTCCCTTGTCTAGGCTGATAACTTTTGGGGTTTTTTTTGCAGCACTTTTAAGATCAGGCAGAGAGTCACAGCAAGGTGGCTACAAAATTTCCTGCCCTACAGCTGGCTCACTTCATCCAGGATCCTCAGGAAAGGATCAGAAAATGTGAATCTGTCTGTGTAGACAGTTCCCAATAAAGGCTGGAACCTTAAGGATCTGTCCAAAGAGGATATACATTTCAATACCTCTCCTATGAATACCTCTGCATAATCCAGCCTGGGATCAGCTAGGGGTTACAGATCTTTCACTCTGGTCCTGCAAAAGCAGAAGTTAGAAGTTTGAAACTAGTATTTTCATATAGCTTGCATGACAATAGATTTTGTGAATAGCACATAAATTGCTTAACTACAGTTTTAAACAATCATTCTGAAAGGATCATTTTAGAGCATTTAACCCACACCTATCATTCTTAAGAAAATCAGACTGTAAATTAGTTCCTCTATTTATTAGATCCATATCACATACTTGGTTATCTTATGCTCATTTCTATTCTCTCTATAGTAAAAGTTTAGTTTTTCAACATAGTCTTTTTGACAGCTAACAATTACTAAAAATTTTGACAGGTTGGGAAGGAATGTAGCATCTGGTGTGTACCCCCCATTTCTGAAAGATATGGAGTTGTATTTCTGTTTATTTTAGTATCTATGTGCCTCCTGTGTTATTCAAGGAACTGCTTGAATGGGGATAAAAACCAGCACCTGAATGGAAGCAATGAAAGAGGCCTTCAGGCCAGGATTTGAGTGCAACAATTATCTAATATTTCATAATAAGGGCTGTTCTTGAGGTAACATTGCACATAAACATCAAAGAGAGAAAGACACAGATTCAAAGCTAATATTTAGAAAGCATTATTGATATGTTACTAACCTTCTTTTACATGCCTTTGGCTACTCTGGTGTGGATGGAATCAGACTGAATATCGCTCTCTAGTTCACTCAGAAGTGACAGTTTCATTGGGAGGTTGTGCTGCTTTGTTTTTAAGAATTGCATAAATGTACAATGCATTCGGTCTTAAACGCATTTCTGATTGCCAGCAAAAGCTCTGCTGAGTTAATATTTGGGCAGCAGGAAGCTGAAGGAATGGGGTGGGAGTTACTGGAGGCAATGATGCTGGGGTGCTATTTGCTTGAAGTTGTCCTAAGAAAATTGAAGATGACACTCAGTAGTCCAGCATTTTCAGCTTTTCCATAAAACGTTTATAAACAGAACAAAATCATTTGCAGAACAGCTTTGGAGATAATCACTGTAATAGAAACCTCTGGAAATGTGCAGTCATTTATTACAGCACATTAGAATCCTGAAAACTATGGATTTTCACTCAGGGTGGTTCTCCTCCACTAAGACAAAATCAGCCTATTATCCCTCCCAGTCCTGCTCTTTTGCTGCAGTGCAGCACAGTACATCAGTTTAGCTCCCTGGTTCCCAGCTGAGGAAGGGGTCAGAGCATTGCCACCAGCACACAGCAAAGGTGAAGACTGGCTTGGCAGGTGGCTGCCACATGTCAGCAAGGGGCTGGAGCCTGCCACAGCTAATCAGGGTCACCATTGCCTTCCTGCCTGCTAGTCTCTTTAATTTCATTTAACTGGAAATGCTTTTGAGCGCAAGAAGAACATCAAGCAGTCTCTCTGCTGACATGAGGATGCAACATTCCCATATTTCACTTTCAATCCATTTTAAGGAAGATATCTCAAATTCAGCTGCTTTAAATACAAAATTCAACTTGTTAACTCAGCTGAACTTTCAAGTGTAAGACTAGAGCAGCAGCTCAACTGCGGAATGTGTCTGCCTTTAAATGAAACACCAGTTGGCACTCACTGGACCAGTAAAACATGACTGAGTCTCCAGTCCCTGAGGCTAACAGGCACTGAGCTTCAGAACAGAACAGAATCAAATTGCTTAAGTTGGAAAAGATCTTTAAGACTGGGTCCAACCGTTACCCCAGCACTGCCACGTTCACCACACCACCATAAAGAGAGGGAACTGAGAAGGCACAAAGAAGAAATAAGAACCTGGAATGGATTAGATGGCTTGGATGAAATACAGCAATATCTCTCACTCTTTCCATCTTGAAAAAATTTCGGTACTGAATGAACATGCCTACAATTGATTTTCTCAGTAGAATGATGCAGAAACTGAAAAAAACTAAGCAGCTAAAGCAAAAAAGATTAAATAGATATAAGAACACTGAATAATAATGCTGGGACTTAAAGGATTTATTTGCAAAGACACAAACTGAATTTAGAAACAAATACTTCACCTTTCAGGTTTAATTCACCTTTTTGTAATTGAATATATTCCTTTACCTTTCCATGTTCTTTCCTCATGTGGGAGATGTAAACGTCTCTCTGAGTGAAGAGTCTGTCACACTCCCAACATGTCCAGCCAGGACTAGCGACTTTTTTAGGTTCAGCTTTCTTTATGGGAGAAGGCGATTTCTTCTCCAACTTTTCTGTTCCGTTGACAGATTTTGTGTCCTCCTTGTTGTGACTGGATGAGTTTTGAGTTGTGGGTTTAGTACTGAGAGGCAGATTTATCCCCAGGTTTGGTGGCCCCTCGACACTTTTCAAAGTTCCATGCATAGACTACAAAAAAAAGAGAGAGGAAAAAAAAGGTACAAAACTGACATAGACATACACAGTTGTACTCAACCAAAAGCCTTCAGTTACTTCTTTGGCATACTATTATCATCATCAGATCACATTCATCAAGAAACAGAGTTAAGTAAAGGCAAGACCTAGCACGACCTAACACTAAGAGGCACCATAAGTAGGTATTTTCACAAAAAAATAAGAAACTTACTTTGGAGGTTAAGTTTAAGTTGTGATTTAACAGGGAGGAAAAAAGGGCAGAGTAAGAACTTTATGTTAAGTTTAATTTCTTGCTTTACTTACATGACATGTTAGTTGAGCATCCTCATTCCAGACTATGTGACTGGAGTTTTCCAAGAAGGAAAGGCTTTTTTACTGACCAAATGTTGACTTGGTATATTGGTAAATAAGACAAGGCAACTGTGGAAACATTACAGGGCTGTGTAATTTAGGATATATTAACATTTTATGTTGAGGCTGAGGTTAAGCCCTGCTTTACTCTCCAGTCAGGTTATGAGCATGCTCATTTAGGGTTACCTTGTTAACAGCCCTTAGAATCCAAGGTGTGCAGGGCTGACAGGGTCCCACAGCAGATCAGAGGGGTCTAACCAGCTGTTCTCCAGCCCCTGAAGCTCCTGGGTGGGGAACTTTCCTCAGGGACTTATGTCTGCACTTTAAGTCAATGGTCAGTAAGAAGGGAAGAACTCCTCCCATTTCCAAACCAGTGTAGTGTGCTGGTGTGACACCTGAGCCTTCCAACAAAGTGACTTGTTCAGGAAGGGCTGAGGGGCTTCAGCTGTGTGTCTGAGTTCCATGTGTGGATGTGGACACAACAAGAATGAGGAGGTTGTGGGCCAGCAGGGATGATTGCAGCCCTGAGCTAATCCTGCTGAACAGGGACCTGCCATTGAGGTCTCATGCTGAAAGGCTTTACCAGGACAGTGTTCTGATCCTCTCACCTGCTGACCCTTATTAGAACCCTCTTGGATGATATGTTTAACCAACCCAAACGGAATTATTTTTCCTTCAGGAAAAACCCATTCAATCCATTCTTGATTCTGGGAATACAGGAGTATCACTATGATACTCCAGCAACAAGTTCTTTTGTAAATACCTTGGCTCTTGGGACTACCCACTGGCTCCAGAGCAAATATCAACCTCATCAGTAGAACATGTTCTTCAATTTGACAGCTATTAAATAGCAGAAAAGCCAGAAATTAACTCCCTAAACTGTTAATAAAAAGTGACCAACAACTAAGAGCAAAGTGCAGGTGTGTAGTAAAGAAGGAGGTTGGCTTTAGTATCCCACTGCACAGGGGAGGAGGAAACGAGGTTCCTGTTCTCTTAGGCAACTGAAGCTGACCTGGAGATTCCATTCCAGCCTAACCTGTCAGCATGTAAAATGTTAGTGCTCAAATTTTCAAATGTCTTGAAAACATTTGAAACATTTGTAATTAAAAACTTGAAATTTCATTTCTTATTTGAAACTACACCAAGAGCCTTAGAGCATAGCATGGAGTCCCAGTGCTGACCAAACAGGGAGCGTTAAACCTCCAGCCCAGCCCAGGCCAGCCCAGGCCAGGGCAGTCCTTCACCATCTGCTCTCACTGGCTGCTGGAAATTTTCTTGTAGCGAGTCATTACAGGAAAATAAGACATACATTTTGCCATCAAGAAATACTGACATTTGTAGGAATTATTCTGGGTTATTTTCTGTAGCTTTAAATAATCTCCTCCTGAGCTTCCTTCTGTCCCTTTCTGTCCTACTTTCACCCAGGTCTGTCTCTGCCTTGATGGTTTATGTCTAGCCATACCAAACCATTACTTTTTGTGCAGCTGAGCTCTGCCTCTGTCTGGCACTTGTACTCTTCCTGAGTCCTTTTGTGCTTTTATTGTCTCCCCAAATACTTTTCTGCTTTTATCTGTAACCTGTTACTGTTTTTTTCAATCCCCCTTAACTGAATTCCAATTTTCACTGCTTTGCTCCAGTCCCTACTGCAATACACACATGCTACATGCAAAACCAGCAATACTGCTACTGCACATGTATTCTCTAATCCTCTAATTTTAGTCTCAAAAATATCTGAATCACTAACAGTGAATCATGCTAAAACCCCACTGATTGAAAGTTCATATAGTGGCATGGAACACTAAAGCCAAAGAAGTTAAGTAGTGCCCAAGTAACGGAGCGTATCTTTAAAATGTGAGATGCTGAGCACCCCGATTTCTGTAGAGATAGCTTCTGGCCCTAACTGCAGTCAGATCGAGCTCCTGAAAGTGCTGTCTTCAGGTCTTACAGAAGTACTTATGTACAGATATAACAATACTTTTCCAGTAATATCTGAGTCAGGAAAAATAATTACAGAAACAATACACAGAATTTTCCTATTTAGTTAAAAAACTCCCCATCATCTGAGTAGATCAAACAAAACAGAAAACAGAGTCTTGCATTGCTGCATGAGAGGAGCATCTAAGATACCTTGCAAAAAACATGCAAGAACCAGTGCTACTAGTTCAGAAACAAAGAAAATATCCAGCCCTTGTATTTCTGAATATCTTGGCTCAGCCCCTTCCTCATCTCCTCCTCAAGCTGAAGACTGGCTTTAAGACCACCTGTTTTTTTTAAGACTTGTGATCTTACTTTCAACACAACTTTGGAGAATTCTGTGGTTGCAACTGCCATAGATGGGACTAAAATGCAAAATGATGGTTTTAGCAGCCAAAAAAGATGTCTGGTCTTCCACTCTGCTGTAGAGAAATAGTACTCAGAAATTGTGTCACTGCCAGAGAAGCGCAGCGATCTGCACAGTACTGTTCTGGGCTTCAGGGCTGTGTTCAGGCACCAGGGGTTAATAAGGCATAAAAACCTCAGCTTTGGTCTGTATGGTGTGAGGTAACAGTCTGTGTCAAACACACAGCTAACAAATGATAGCCAGGGGGCTGCTGATCCTTAAAACCAGGGGATCACAGTGAATCATTAGCTGTTAACAGTGTTTGTGAGGAAATCCACTTGGAGGTTTTTTCAAAGCACATGTGTTCAAGTTCATATGTGAATACACACAGGTAACCCCTACATCTAGCAACATACTGCTTCCTGGTGAATTCTGATGAATTCTGAACATCAAAGATGTTGTGATGCACTCAGCATTCTCAGCTCCTAACAGCTGGAATAATACTTAGAATACTGTAAATAAAACTCAATATTTGTTAGTATTGGACTTGCTGAGACATTCCCAGTTTAACAAAATCAACATTCTTACAGAAAAACTGACTGAGTCATCACAGATATGCTGAAGAACAGACAAAATATAACATTTTAACATTTGAGAACAATATTCACAGATTATCCCTTCAGAATTATTAACATCTTTCTCAGCAGTCTTGTTATTCTGTGCCTTTTCACAGTATGTTCTCACAGCATATATTGCATGACAAATGGTATAATGAAGGAAACAAGAGAAGATGCCTACACACCTTGATATGATCCATCATAAGCTGTTTCTGTGCATATAGAAGAGAACAGTCTGGACACTTGAAAACAGACACCTTCTGATTTTCAATGTGCTGATCAAAGTGGCGATAGAGCAAAGGTTGTAGAGTAAACACAGTGTCACACATAGAGCATTTATATATTATTCTAAAAACAGAAGTACAATAAACAATGTCAGTCATGTTGATGATCTATTTGCAAAAATCACGATGTGAACTTTTTTCTCATCACAGATAAGATCTGACATGTTTAGAGTATGTTACAAGAGAGCCATCCATTTCCCTATATTAAAATAATCTTATTTCATCCCACTGACATTCCCTGAATATAAAAGTCATTTTTTATACACTAAATAGTTTAGTGCATGTGTTCTGCAGCAACTGTAATGTAATTGTAAATCACACACTTCCAAATAAATGCCAGAGGCAGGCAGCCAGATTCCCCAGGAGCCCAATTCCTGTAAACAGAGGAGTGTGACCTACTACAGAGTCCCTCAGAAGCCGTGGGGCCAAGGGTCCTGGCACTGCTGAAGCCATGGCCAGTGTCCTTGGACTGTGCCACACACCTGGGGTCAGGAATGAGGCTGGCAGGCTTGCAACCGGTGCCGGTCACACAGCCTGGGTGCTCCATAGTGCAGCACAGATAACCCAAACGTGTATTGCCTCAAATACCACCTGTCGGCTCTGTTCAGAACTGGGCAAGCCAAGAACTCTGAACTCTGCAAGGGCTGGAAAATCAGTCACTCTGCATGCATTTAAGGCAGCATCGTGATTAAAACTGGCAAATTTAAAGGGAACACGGCCTCTTAAGAGGAGTGCTCAACTATGGATTTTGTGACTTACTATAGTAGTACATAATAAAATTTCATTTTTTAATAATAAAAGTAAATTTGTAAAGGAATACAATTATTTCCATCTATATGGAAAGAAAACTAATGCAAAATACTTAATTCGTGAACCTGATCAGAAACAATTTGGCAGATCCAAGCACAGTTCACTTTTAATATGTGTAGCATCTTACACAAACAGTGATCTTAATCTTTTATGTTTCTCTAAGGAGAACTATGGGAACCTGAAAAAAGTTTTAAATGCTGGTATCTCACAGCCTCTGACTGATGATAGCATCCTGAATTTAGACAATGTATCATTTCCCACTAGGCAGAAATGCCTTCATTTGGTATCAACACGGCAAGTTTGTTGCCATTTTGCTTTGATGGAGGTGTAAACAAAAAAAAAATCAGTTAATACGTTAGAAGAAACAGTGAGAAAGGGAACTCTTAGGAACGCTGGTTATTACATCACATGGCACTTTCTGTGTTCTTGAGCCTGCAAGTTGTTACCATGCTGATGCTCTGTGCACGCCCCAGAGAAAACACAGAGTTCAATCCCTCTTGGCTCTGAACAGTGCACTCGTAGCAGTGAGGAAGAGGCAGATGGAGAAGGGGTGCTCAGAGAGAGGCTCAGACCCGAGGGCTGGAGGAGTTTGCACACACGGCAGCACCCGTGCCTTCAGCAGAGCCTGCCAGTGTCCAACAGCTTTAAAAAAAGACCCTGAAGTGGAGTCCTACCTGTGCCCTGTGTCACCACCTTCTGCAAACTACCACCTTTATGGACAACTTTCCTAGCTACAGAACAAAACCACTTCTGCTTTAAGCCAGAAGGAGACTACCTATTGGAAAAAAGCTTGTACAAACAGATAAAATCACTTTTTCTCAACTTTTCAACCACATTATGAAAATCACCACGTAAGCACTGATGAGTCTTAGCAGCTCTTCTTGGAATCACATTACTTTAATTCACAGTAAAAATGCAGATGAGCTAAGCAGATTAAAACATCAGAACGAGCAACACTCTGGCCACCTGTCAAAATATTTGTGTAACTACATTTTGCAATCGCTCTCTTGTAGCATGCACTGCTTAAAGATCTGCTAGTGCATTCAGAGAAATGTCACCTTTGCCCAATGAACTGCCAGCTGAAAAGTCATGAAAGCACTACACAAATCCCACATAACAGCAGGCTGACAAACTGGTGGCTGTCAGAGGTGACTTTTACAACTGCAAGCACAGGACAGAATGCAATTTCACAGGTCATTCAAATGCAGGCAAATGCAGCAGAAGATGTATTTTGCTTACTTTGGTTCGCCTATCTTGATACCCGGGTGTTGTGTGTAGGCATGGGAGTGTGTGCTGGGAGCAGATTTAAATGCCATGGGACAGATAGGACACTTGTAAAAGACTTCACAGTGACAACCTTGAATATGAGACTTGAGTGCCGCCACGTCAGAGTACACAACATTGCAGTGCACGCAGCTGCGGAGAGAGCGGAGGAGAGTCAGTGCAGCCCTGCCCCCAGCAGTGCTGGACATAATCAACATGGATTTTCAAGCAAAGGGAAGAGAGAAACACACATGGATAACACTGCATAAAACTACATTACTCTGTCAACCTAAACAATCCCGTAAGAATCAACATAACCAGTGATTTGTGGATCACAAAGTAAGGGGAAAGAAATTTCACACGTTTTCATTTGAAAATCTAAGAGATGTAAGGTCAGAATATGTTTTTATGTTATTACAATAAAACAGATAGAAGGGTTGACAGAAGAATACTCTATTGATTGCAGAATAAATGCTTAAATCTTCTGCAAATTTGGAAAGAGATTTTCCAGAATACATTCTTATCACATGCAAGGTATTGTTTAAAGTACGCCACAGCAATTTAGAAACCACCACCAAATGGAAAACCAGTAAGGAAAATATTTTCACCATTTCCCTTGTTCAGATTTAATGAAGATATACTGGTAATGATTTTCTGTACATGTAATCAAATCAGCACTTGGATTGAAACTCAGGAAAACTAAACCAAATCCTTACTCTCAAATCAATATAACATATTGGAATTCAGAAAATATTTTTCAAAAACATACTTCTGCTGTGTCGAAAATTTGTGACCTTTCTGCATCTATTCTAAAATGAAACGATTAAAAAATTGAATTAATATTAGAACATAAGAACTTTGATACACAACGGTCCCCTTTAATGCCCTACATGTCCAGTACCAAATGCTCCCAAATCAGTCCAAGAACATAGGGCAGTCAGCAATTATCTGTCACATGAGACAATTTCTTATTGATCAGTATTTTGCTGTGACACTTTTACAAACTCTTCAAATGTAGAAGACCTCCGCCCTTGGAGAACTGTAATTTTAGCCTCTATCATGGCAGTATGATTGTTGTCATATAAATGGTTAGTACCCTGATGATAGCAATAAAGCAGGAAATACAGTTCTACAGTTCTACAGTTCAAGGATCCCATTTTACTTTTAAAATTTATCACCCTTGAATTTTATGAAATGTCATCCTTTCTTTCTCTGAGCACTTAATTTATACCCATCTAGTCTCTGTTTACCAATGCATTCTCTAAAGCAGATAATTCTGATCTTTTTTGGCTTTGTTAAGACCTTCTGTGCTCACACAGAGCTGAGCACTTCTTCACAGCAGTATACAGCATGATGCACTCAGTAACTCATCTACCCCTGAGGTGTCCCTCCAGAGAGCTGGGTGGCATTTTCACCTCCCCATGCCACTGTTTGACTTTATTCTCTAGTAATGCCACATAGCAACTCATCGTCAGCATCCGCCACTGTATGTTACACAGTTCCTAAGGACCAAGCCTTCCTCTCAGGGACTGCTCTAACGGCTTCTTGCTTTCACCTTGGACAGGATGCAGTGAAACTTCAGGCTGAAGTTTTCAGCTCATTCAGTACAGACAACCAGCATAAATCACTGGAATCAAAGGGAACTTCTTGGCAGAGGCCCTTTGGAAAGGCAGGACAGGCTATGCTGCTCCTTAGGCAAAAGCATCTCAGTTCTAAGGAGAGGCTGAGGAGTCTAAGGAAGGAGACAGTAACATTCCCAGAGGCTGCTTTTGCTTGCCTGGGTGACTTTGCTTTGGTCTCACCAGATCAAGAAATTCTGACTCGGTGTGACATGAGATGTTTATGAGACATCTTGAAAAGTTTAGTAACTTAGATTCCCAGTGAAGGGGATTCTGTTGGTGTTACTGGGGCAGGCCAGGAGTCCGTAGAAGTGATTCCATGTACAAACCCAAGAGACATACATTAGAGGGAAGAGCAGTGGAGTGCAGGAAGCAGATGGAGGAAAAGCAGGACAAGACAGACCACTGCTTGAGAGAAAAGGGTACAAGACCCCAAAGAAATGAAAAGGGCCTGGAGTTGTGTCAGGCCACGGATTCAAGCTGAAAGCAGAGGCTTGATGCAGTAAAAATGCTTTCTTCCCTTAGAGGAAGATTGCACAGCCATCCTGGAAAATGAACTGTGACACCTTAAGGGTGGAAGGAGCTACCCGCTCTAAGATTTAGAATGGCCTTTTTCCAGGCAGACAGGGTGAAGTGGATGTGGTTTTGGAGTGCTAAGCAAAGCTCTGGATACGGATGGCTCTTCTGATCTCTTGCTGTGCTACCTGCCATTCAGTGCCAGGAAAATCCTAACAGAAAACATTTTTTCAAGTCTTTCAAAACTAAACATTTCTATGAAATGCCTCTGCTCCCCATTTTCACAGTGAGTTGCCATTACAGGGAAACATAAAAGTCAAAGGGAAACTGAAGAGTAGCAAAAGAGAACCAGAAGACAAGGCTGTTTGAGAAAGGCAATTTCCAAGTGATGTAAAGCCAAAGAATCTTGACTTGCCACAGAAAAGAGAACAACCAGACAGGTGCAGTATGCCCATCACCATCTCAACCATACATTCTGGTACTGAAAATTACTGTTCTACCAGAGAGAACAATCTAAAATTCAGTGTTTCGAAAAAACTCAAGAAGTTTTTTAAAAACCTGAAATTAAGACAATGCATCTGAATTCTCTAGACTTTATAAACCGTGAAGTCCTGAATCTGCGTCACACTAGCTAATATTCTGATTTATTCATATACAAAAGTGGATGCCCAAAACAAAGCAGAATCCTAATGTATTTATTCCAGAATTTTAGTAGTAACAGTACTGTTGCTATGACAATCTTAAACCCATGAAGCTGGTATTGTCCAAACAATGCTTATGAAAATGGAAAATCACTTTTAAAACCATAAATTATACATAAATTGACAACAAAAGGAATCATTATACTGACCGAAACCCAACTCTTCGGGTATAATGCAGGCAGTTCTTAGTGACATGGGTCTGGAAGTGGACAGATCTGCAGATTGCTCCACATTCAGGACACGTGTATGGAGATTTATGCTGATGAATTCTCTGGTGTGATGCAAAACTGCACTGGTTAGGAAGCAGCATCTGGCAGATATTGCATGTCTTCTAAATGATAAACCAGAATAGATGAGACAAAAGGTTTGGTTCAGCTCTACATAATGTCTTGTGTCAAACACTGCAATATAGCAAATCAAGGTTAAATGTCGTAACTGGGATGGGACCCAAAGCAGTAGGCAAGTACAAACACAAGCCCTGCTGACAGAGCTGGCAGGTGCTGGTAGCCAGACTGACTGGCATTCTGGGCCACAAAGCTCCTTCATACACCAGTGACCAGGGGAGATACACATGGTTTACAGAAATACTACTCAGGTGCCTTCCCAGATTACCTTAATAGTGCGAGGGCCTACGTACAGCTCCAGAATCAAATAATTACTATTGTCTCCTATGGCTTGGGACTTGTGAAACTCACTAGTGACTTGCAAAGATTTAAAATCAAACCCAAGATGTCATCCTTCATGACATCAGTATTTTTTTGAACATGTATTTGCATATTTTTAGGAATGTTCTCTCTAAGAGTCTGGCATATGTAGCGAGGTGTACACTCTGCAAGAATATTGACAAAAAAAAACCAAAAACCAAAAACCAAAACAAAACAAAAAAACCCCAAAACTCTAGAGATACATTATAAATTAGTTACTAATATATGCATGAAGAAATCCTGAAATAAATGCTCTGGGAGCACTGTGGCCTGGTGTGTTTGAACACAGTCTGTACAGAGCTCGCCCATGCCCTGACGCAGCAAGATGGCAAAATGCAAACAATTCAATACACAGCGTGTTAAGCAAAAAAAAACCTGCCATCACTGCAATGCAGGTTCCACTGGCCCTCCTGTCAGCCCACTACAGTAGTGCTAAGCATGGGCAGATGTACTGCTCCCCTGCCAGGCTCTGCCTGAGTTCAGCTATCTGCAGGGATTTCAAACTGGCACCTGCTCAGAGCCTTTGGAACACAGTAAGGCTGTATTTAGACACACTGAAATATTCACTTTGAAATGCCAAATACTTGGCCTTAATTGACTAAACTGTGGCCAGAAGTGGGGGACTCACAGCCTCAGGCTGACCAGAACTGTTTTGGGGTGTTAGCTTTCTCTTAAGTTCAGCTAAAGGAAAAACCCTCGGACCAGCCATAAGTGCCACATTTCTGGGCTCAGTACCATTCCCCAAACCTCTTTGGCTGTTCCTGTATTAACAAGCTGTAATACAATACGAGAGAATCTGCAGCATTATTTGATTACATAAGAAAACAGCAAACCAGAACTACTTATTCCAGTAACAGAAACATTTGGAGGTTTCACAGTCCTTCCAAAGCCTTTGGCTTGCAGGACTTCTGAAGGAAACTGGGATGTGATGCCACAGAAGAGCCACACAACATTCCAGCCCCAGCTCAGTCATCTTCCTGATTTTGCAGCAAGCTGCCAGACTCGTTTGCTGACCCAACATGCCAATAATGCTCTCAGTTAAGGCCCCTGCTCTGCTATTTCAATGAGTACAGAAAATGTTTAATTGGAACTGATTACAGTAGAACAAGAAGCATCTACTGTGAAATTCTGACATTCAGCACATTTGCTTACCATTTTATTTTGGGCTTAAGGTGGCATTAAGTTCCAGTTCTCTCATTCCAACCCACACCAAAATAAAACACAGTTTGTGAAAATCATCACCTGCCTGCATTTAAAGTCAAAGTTTCAGAAAAAAAAAAGGGTTAGAAGGAAAAATGGTGGAGCTGGAAAATAAAGATACACACATACGCTGAGTATGAAGGGAAATGAGCTATGTAGTTTCCATGGAAGCTATGTACTCCTATCTATAACTAAGAGAAATATTAACATTCATTAACCCAGATTTGCTACCTTTCCCCCCCAGCAAGGAGATGAGGGTTTCGTTCAGCCAGAAAACCTGTCAGCGAGTCAGGGTTAATATTCCTTTATCGGGAATATTCCTTTAGATTAATATTCCCTTAACAGCAATATTAATGGCAATAAAACATTACAGAAAGGGAATGTATTTTCATTGCTAAGATTTTTCTACCACTGCTTATTTTAAACAAAACATTCTACCTTCATAACAGGACTATAAGAGCAGCTACTTACTCATTGGAAGCACAAAACAATACATTTTCCATTTCAGGAGCAATTAGATGGGACATTAGAAAGAATAGTAAACTGCAAATAACCATTTTTTTCCTATTTATTGTTTGAAAAATCTAGGTATTCATTTTTATTCTTTCTTCCTTTCTAAGAAAAAAATACCAATCTCATCTAACTCCCCTGTCTTCTTCCCCCCACAATAACGGTACTTTTACAGCAAAAAGCCAGTGCCAAGCACTAAGAAGTAAAACAAGTCAATCCAAGCTTCTCAAGAGGTAACATCTAATGAAAGAGTAGCAACATACTTAGTAATCAATGCCTATACAGAGTCTTTCTCCAGGAAACACTACCCCTACAGGATGCAACATAAAAACCAGCAGCTGCTTGACATATGAAAAGGACTATGAAAAATGTTTAATTAATATTTAAAAGGCTATTTCAACAAAGAAGATTTAAAACTACATTTATTAAGTGTTCTTTTCAAGTGGAAGAACACGAAAATAGCTTCTTTTCCTCCAGGGCTTTGCACCATTTTTTTAAACCTGCAGCTCTTAAGCAGAGCAGGTTTCCATGAGGAGACACAAACACCCTGACAGGCAGCAGGCAATGCCAGCTGCTCCTGCAGCTCCAGGGGCTTCTCTCCTTGAATAGCAGTACCTGGGAACTCACACTTCTCTCTCCACACCTCCCTGCAGCCGCATTTTGACAGTCTGTGAACATCACTATTGCTTTCCTTTAGTAAATTACCAGGATAAACAGTAACTAAAGGACACGTATGGAGAGCAAACTCAACAGCAACAGGGAAAAAGTACAGAGGGAGAAAGGGAAGGGCAAAAGGTTTAGTTTACTTGGCCATAAAGACAAAAATCCTCACACACTGAAAGTGAGAACACTACTTTATCTTTGTTCTCTTTCTTTTCCATTTCTATTTTAGCCTCATCCTCCCAACCTATTCTGTGTCTCTCATCCAACTGCTTTGTCTTGGCACCTTCTTACTTGCTTGATTTTCCAGTACCAAAACCAACAGGTTTTTGCAAGGACTACTGGATCTTAGATGGAATGTTACCTAATGGGTTTCTTATAGGAAAGAATCTATCTACAACCAATAAGCACCAGCAAATCAGTTAGCTAAAACCCCTAAGTATTAAGTAGCTCAAGCTGGTGCAGAATATATTCATGGTCAGCCTTTAGATCCTGTTCAGAACTGCAGCAACATCTACAGATGGACACATTTGCTGAAGGAAACTCCCTTAGGTAGGCACACTTGTACTATCTTACACAGAGACACTCGTTTGCATGGCATTCCACTTGGAATCCAGGCTGTTTCAGTCTAACTCTGCTAGCCAGTTAAAGGGAGGACCTAAGGCAGAGCCACATAATCAAGGTTATTTCCACGTGCAAATCTCTTTACATGACTTTTTACATCTTTACACTACAGGAATGTAGTGGTAGGTGCAGTGGAGCTGCTTCGTGGTACAGAATAGACCCTACATGTAGTGAACAGATCCTGACAGGAACCTGCCTGTGCTCCTAGGACTAGGGCATTTTTTCCTAACTGCAGGATTTAAAAATCTTTAGCCTGTCCACTGTTGTGTGATCCCCGGGAAGACTCCTGAGGCATTCCTGTCTTGAGCATGCTTGCAGGTTTTCAGCTTGCCCCGCAGCAAGAAGCTGGAGCACCAAGCTCACCTGAATGCTTTGAAACACACCAGAATCCCTTTTAATTGGCACACCCCAACAGAGATCCAACCATATCATTTAATTAACCACCTTCACTCTGCTAGGATTATAAAATACATCGCACACTGATTAATATTAAGTTTTATTGAATGACGTATTTCTTTCAGGTCAGGCCACATACATTAATAAAGAATTTTCAAATGGTTTTTAAGCTGAACTCATTAGCATTTGTAAGAGGAAAAGAAACCCAACCAGCTAAACCAATGGTCACACAGAAAGGAAGATGTGCAAGTGAGAACAGCATTTTGCACTTTCTAAGGAAGAGCTGAGGCAAACAGCAGGCATTCCTGTCACTAGTCAGTGTGCCATTTGTCACTGCCTGAGTCCCTCCCTGCATGTGAAGGGAATGCCTCGCTCACTTAGGGCACTTGGTGAAAACTCTAAAACCTGAAGACCAATCGAGAATGAATCACTTAAAGTTATCATTCAGGTTGAATAGATGGGCTGTTAATGAGGGTGCCAATTAAGTGGATTCCACAGGCTAGTCAAATTCCAAAGCACAGAAAGCATTAACATACTATTAGTAAAACCCATTATTATTTTCTGTATTATAATGTTCAGCTGTAAGAAAGCTAATGCTAAATTTTAGCAAAAATATACAGCGTCAATTTCAGACTTCAGGGCCTAAAAAGATTCTAAGAAAAAGTCTTATTTAAAAAGTGTTGATATTTACTATGTAAGTGCTTTCAAGACTTTCTGTGGTTTTCATTTATCATTTTAATCACAGAGGTTCAGATAATTAACAGCTAAATGAAAGTAACAACATATCCAAAGTCTCCTAGGCTTATAGATGAAACATTGGAATGTAAACATAGGATACTCTACTTGTCCACTTGTGTCTGCGGCCTGCTGGAAATGAGTTGCAAGAGATGTCTCATCTTGGAAAACTTCATTGCACTCCAAACACTTTAGACTATGTCTACAGAGTTTCGATGGATCTTCATCTAGCGGCATAGCTGGAATGACAGGAGAGCTCGCAGGGGCCGAGATCACTGTCCCAGTTAAGCCAGTCTGGATCTTTGTTACAGAGTGCGTGCCAGCTCCCCCTGGGCTCTGGAGCACGGCCGTAGCAGTATTGCTGGAAGGAGATGCTATCATTTGATCTGCTGGGACTGGTTTTAGGATCAGGTGGGAACACTGCATCACGACGCCTTTCTCCTTGTGCCCACGAGCATGGGACAGGAGACTACATTTATTGTAGAAAACTAAATTCTTTGTACAATGATTACAAGTCACTTCAATTCGCACACTCCTCCTGTCATAATGCTGGGTCAGGCTCTTCTCAAGAGCAAAGGAGTCACCACACTCCAAACACTTGTAGCCTCGTGTTGGTAGCGTGATTCCGGCATTGGCAGGGGGGCTAAGGTTTGGGATGTAAACTGGTACGGGATTGACACTGCTCAGCACCTTATTGAATGCTTCAACTACAGAGCTCTGTAGAGAGGACACCACCTGCACTCGAGACACTTTTTTCGAAGGCTGGGAGGCAGCTGCAGAAATTATTGCCTGCTTGATTTGCTGCTGGGGTTTTGTTAGCACTTGGCGCAGTTCAGAGGTGGTTTGAGCACCCTGAGGCAAAAGGTTAAGGTTGGCAAGATGGACTGTCTTTGGCACAAGTTTGGCACTGGCAAGGCTTGATGCTGGCACCACGACCGTCTGCTGCTGGATGGCGTTGGCAGCTTTGATAATGGCGCTGCTGGCACTCTGCACGGATGCGGCAGAGATGACAGTGGCTTTCACTGTGGTGTTGTTAGCCAGCTTCAGATTGATCACTTGGGAACCTGCTGTTTTCACTGCTGACACAGGCAGGAAGGCAGTTGCCACAGGTTTGATAGTGACCTGTTTGGGGGCAAGTTCTGCAGATCCAACTGCATTGGTGACAACTGAGGACTGCAGAGGAGCTCTGGGAGGAGAGGAGAGAACAGCAGCGGAAGTTGGTGAGGACAGGAGAGATGTCATGGACGTTACCATGGAAGCACTCTGCTCTGGCTTTTTACCAGAGTCCAAATCAACTTCTGGCAACACTCTAGTAACAGTTCTCTTGATCTCCCCAGAAGAAGTCTTGATGGTTTTTATGCGAACCTTAGGAATTGCTGGTGTTGACCCTGCAGGAGAAGATGGAGACCCTTTGCTACTGTTCTCACTTGAGACGCTTCTGGGACTATCGGGCGGTTTGACAGACGGCTTCTTAGCACCATCAATGAGACTCTGAGACTCAGGAGATTTTTCAATAGCCCGGGGACTTTCACTCATATCTTTTGGTAATGGAGAAGATTCTCCTGAATTAGACTGTAAATCTTTACTGCTATCTGTAGCTGCCTTTTTAGCACTCAGTGCTGCGATTGCAGCAATACAGGACGAAAGCTTTGCTGATGACTTTGCTTTGGACTGGGAAATGCTGGCAAGATTTGTGTCACATTTTTCAGTACTCAGTTTTCCATCAAGTACCCTGTTTTCAAGAAGCTTCTCAGAATTGTCTTTTAATAACTTGTCCTCTGTTTTTCTAGTTTTAAAAGGCTCATAGACACCTAAATTCATGGAGTTTGTCTCTGTCTCTCGTTTAGCAGTTTTATTTTTATCTATACTACTTGAAACAGTGATTCCAGATTTAATTAAGTTCTCCCCTCCAAGTGCCTTTAGTTTGTCATATTCCTGCTGAGATAGAGATCCTGCCAAGACATTTGCTCTGAAATTTGCACGCATCTCCTCTTTATCTGGGGGGTCATCCACCTCAATTCTCTCATCATCATCAAATTCTTCCGCACTTGATATTGGGCTGAACTGGTTGAAAGCTGAATCCTTCAGTGTAGTCTCAGAAGCTGACCCATCATCTTTAAGTGATTTCCCTTCATCTTTACTGTAACTCTCAAGAGCTGCTGATGTTAGGAAGCCATTGTGCAAGCTATTGCCTGTGGAATGGTGGCCATCCTTATCCAGACCTTCAGAAGAATCAATAGTACGCACATTTTTCACAATGACGCTCACCCCAACATCAGATGATGATGGGACATGGGAGTCTTCATCTGCATGAGCATTTTGTTTAATGTGGCTTTCGTGGTCATCATGTCCAGATTCAATAGCTGCTTTGGGATCTACCATGTCTGGTATGTCAAAGGCTGCAAGAAGGTCATCAAAATCTGGGGTCTTCATATCCCCCATGGCCATGTATTTGATTGTAAGCAAATCTGTAAAATAAGGAGAAAGTCATCACTTTAAGCTGTAGTAGCAGTCTTAAACATTCTTATACAGTGTAACAGTCTTATACAAAACAAGCACTTGTTCTCATCTGCCATGTAAAGAAGTGTTATTTCACTTCTGAAGTAACGTTTTCAGAGATTATACATCACAGAACAGTGTTCCAGTCCAAGTGCACAGTTGAATTATTACACCAAGAATTACAGTAATTCATAAACTCCACAGATAGTAACCTGGCTGTTTTATTCTGGGCCCAAATTGAAATTGCAGTGACTTTCTTCCTGTTCCCTCTCCTACACTCCCTCCTATCCTCACCCACCCAGACTGCAAAATACCTGGACATGAATAAAAACAACATGAGACACTTATAATTTCTCTTAAATCTTGACCTTCCCTAACAGCTGCACTATTAATCTGAGGAATCTTCTTGAAAATAATGAAGTGTAAAGTAATAAACATCTGTAAGACTTAGGTATTCATCAACACTAGCTACCTGGAAGTCATTGTGGACTACGAGAAGGCAACTCAGGAAAATTTTTCAAGGATAAATTTTAAATAAACAGACACAGATAAACAGACACAGACATTTCATGAAACAGCTTCAAAAAATGTAGAAGGGTTTGGAAATTTGTTTACACAGTTAACTTAATGGTTTTGGACCCTTTGTCTAACTTAGAAGTCCTTAATACAAAAACAGATGAATGCATAGTATCAAAATCACAAAGCAAGTTTCTATGAGGATTAAATGGAAAAGATTGCAGATACCAAAGCACATCAAATTCATGTAAAATGACAGAAAGCTCTGACAGAGTTTCTCATAATCTGGGATACTAACTGCATTCTGGTTGTACATCTGTCCATAGGTGTCTTTTTACAATTGTTGCATATGCTCAAAAAGAGCTAGATAGTCTCCCTAGTCTGAAACTTCCTCTAATTACATATCCTGGAGTTTAATTAACATTTACCCATAACAATGAATTAAGGCCAGCTTACACACTTAATTCCTCCAAGTAGGTTTAAGATCACAACTGGCCAGCAGAGAAAACACAGCTGTCCTTTACTGAGAACTCTCAAGAACTGACCTTATCAAGAACATCTCTCATTCTTCAAACTTTTCAAGCAATCAAAGATAAACAAAAAGGGAGACAAACATGGTCAGCTGTGATCCACAAGGAAGAGAAGTTCTAACCTGGCCATTTTATTAATCTCTTCCACATCATTCTAGGGCACCCATCTTAAGCTTCAGTATATAAACTATGTTTGCACCACAATTGCCAGGACTCTGCAGGCATATTCCTCCCAGTTTTTCTCCCTCCACAAACCTTTTAGTAACTCTTTACTTTAAAGATAAAACTCCGCCCTTTATCCAAGATCAAAATCAACTGATATCTTAGCTGCCAGAAAAGCTGTGAGTCTGTTCCTTCTCTGGGCCAATATGATGCCTGTAAATACTTCAGAAAAGGAAATAAGGCAAGCTCCTGGTTCTCTAGGAAATCATGATTTTCCAGGAACTGGAATTTCTTTGAAAAGTGCTCTGAGAATGCTTGAGAAGAGTTATACAGAAAACCAGTTTATTTAAAAATTCAAGCACTACTTTGCTTACTTATCATTCAATGACAGAAGTGACAAGGAAAAAATCTGAGTATGGCCAACAGAGTTACACAGCTAGGGAACCACAAAGCAGTGAGGTGAAATGCTTCTGGGTTCTGCTTTTCTGATGGTGGTTGAGAGAACTTCTGGGAAGAGAATGAGTCTTAAAAACTTAAAATAACAGATTCTGAATAAACTCTTACTATATAGTTTCCCTGAATCTCTTCAGTCACAACACCCACCCCTGTATCTGTGTGTCAGCATCTTAGTGAAAGTTAAGTTCTGGGGGTGAACCAGCAGTGGTTTATTTGTGTTCATGCTTTCCCAAAGCACATGTGCATGGTCACTGACAGGGAATTATGTCTAAACAAGAACCAGACCATGAGAACTCTTCTGACAGTCGAAGCAGCAAGCTGGACAAACAGGACTTAGAAGTAAACAGCTGCTTCTGAAGAACTGACTTTTTGTTTTACTGGATGGAATTGTTATCACTCCTCCTCAATCCCTGTATCTGTACCTGTTCCAGGTGGAAAGACTCTAGCCATATGAGGAAAAACAAATCTAACCTTTCAGGTTCTCTGTTGAGATGGGGGACACACCAGAGAAACACATTTTTTCTTACTTTCAAAGTCAGATTTATCTTGTAGCTCTGGCTTCAGGACACCTGCAGATTAGGCCCAGCATTCTCCATAGAAAGACCAAGATGCCTAGAAGCTGAGATTAAAAGGTACTTTTCTGGGTAAAGCCAAGCATTTGTAAACACTGCAATCAGAATTGTTCTGGGAAAGTTCAACAGCCTAATGAAGACAAGGAAACAGAATAACCTGG
Organism: Rhabdornis inornatus; assembly: GCA_013397075.1. NCBI lineage: Eukaryota > Metazoa > Chordata > Aves > Passeriformes > Rhabdornithidae > Rhabdornis > Rhabdornis inornatus. The sequence goes on from VWZS01000910.1 coordinate 93,059, forward strand.
CAGCTCCCAGCCAGGTCCTATCTCCAAACTGCTCAGATCCCTAATTTTTGTCTACCAGGTACAAGAACAGCCTCAAGCTTTCCAGAAATGACAAATAACCCTCCACCCTTCTCAATACTTTTCCAATTAATATTCCCTATGCATGAAGGCTTTTATAATTTCTGTATCACAAGCATGGTCTTACATGCTCAATTTTTACTCTTTCATTTAATCCATAACGTTTGAAGAAGCAATCAACTTTTCCTCCTTGACACTCACCTTCCTATTCATCCAGATCTTCCAAATAGCTAAACCACAAGTCTAACAACTTTATACAATCGCTTTAACTGGATCAGACCATCTTTTCTGCCTTACTGAATTCCTACCCTTTGCCTTCAAATCCCACTTAAATATTTAACTCCTTGCTTTTGTTCAGACAATTACTCAACTTCAGCTTCCCTCACCAGCAAGTCCATTTGTTATCAAAGGAAACAGGAAAACCACCAGATTTAATCTTCATCTACCTATGGTATTCATGTTCTGTGACTACATTCCTTTACCTGCCCTAAACTCTTGTTTTTACCGCTGTTTGTACTACATATATTTGTGGACTGCACCCTTTAGGACAGAGACCTTTTCTTTTGCATATCCTTCCAAAAACACCAGCATTCTTTACAGTTTTGTGAAATGAGAACACTGAGAGAACACTGAGACACCTCTTTTCAGGGTCTGGCATATGGCAGTGTCTTGGTTCTGGTATAATTACATACAGAAATTAGTCTGTTACTTCTGTTGATTCCCAGGCAGACACACTACTCCAGAACAAAATTCCAGTAATCTGGAATAATTATCTCACTTCCAAACAAGAGTAATGATGTCTAAGTAGTATCAAGCTCGTTCTGGAAGAAAATGCCTACCCAGGGAGCAATACCAGCCTAATCAGCATAAAACCATACTTTTTTGGGTTTGGGTTTCTGTATTGTTGTGACAAGAAACTTCACAGGTAGAGAAGACATAAGGGATTGAATCAGAATTACAGTAACATATATCCTAACATTAGGCAAACTTCATCCTAATACACAGATTATGAGCAGTTCATTGGTTATTAGTAATTATGACCGACTTGCTCTGAGAGCCAAGCGTTGTAAAGGCAGACAAAGCAATGTGCTAATCTAACCACAAAACCTTCCTCAGGAAATGGGAACCACATCTCCAATCACAGCCTCGCCTCGTTTGATATCCTCAGCAGGCAAGTGGAATTGTGCAAGGGGCCTGTTCAGCCACAGCCAGCAACGGCTCTCATGCTCATATACATAAAACACAGGTTCCTTTTCACTATCAAAGGGCCCACTTACTGTTGTAAAACCCAGACAAACACCCACTTCCACAAATCAGAGAAATTCCTTTAGTAGTAAGCAAAGTAATTCTTACCCTAAGAATTTCCATTTCTCAAGATAAAGATCTTATTTAGCATCCATATCATCAGTAACGTCATGCCAGTCCAAATGCAAACATCTTTGTAAAGTATGGGGTGTTTCACAGTTAAAGTTTATCTCAAGAACCTACTTCTTCTATATTATACACCATATCTACCTGCCTTCAAAAAAAGAGGAAAATGCAGTTTGTTTCCATGCTCAAGACTCAGAGAGTAGAAGACTTAATCCACCATTCTGACAGCCAAAAAAGTGTTATTTGTAGTTTATGACTCCTTAGGAACTTCATCTTGTAGTCCAACATATCAATTTTTGAACTGGGTATCTCAGGTTCTCTCAGGATATGAGAAAACAAGAAGGGAGAGAGGAGGGGAATCTTCTGGATTCTGAACCACTGCTAGCACAGCTTGAAGGGAACCATATACAGCTGGTTCAAAGTTCAGGACAATCAGCCTTTGGCTGGCAAAAAGAACAGGGATGTTTCAACACATGAGCAAGCGATCTCCTCATGTACAACATGGGGCTGAACAGGCCATCCCCAGCTACAGCTGGACACATGAAAACCACCTGTATTTATGAAGAGATTCAGACCAGGGTTTGTGTCTTCCCAAATCCCTCCTAAAACAGAGATGAATTCCTAAAAAGCAGGGAAATCTACATGCCATTCTTTTTGCAGTCTACTTAGAAATTAATTACAATTATGGCTTAATTTTGGACTTCTATATGTAAAATAGGCTGGGGCAATAACACATGAATAATTCAGATGCACAACAACAAAGAGAATTTTGAGATTCCCAAACTAACGCAAACTTGAATTACATCCTAAATGGCACAAGCTTCCCACCTCTTTCCTTTAAGGTACTTTTTTTGAAGTGGATGGCAACTGTGGCCCAAGCACAGCATGAGCAGCCGCAGCCTCCCAGAGAGCTCTCCCAGCCAGGCAGGGCCCATCAGGGCAGCAAGCAGGCCTGAGAACACTAGGGTCAAGTTTGGGTTTTTCTGAACATATATTCCTGGTACTCTGCTGCATATTTGTATTTTAACACATAGGCATATGGCTAGGAAAACAACAGTTAGTCAATTCATTCCAAAGGGACTTGGAATGTGATAAATCCTTACCCTCATTCTGGAGATCAAATAACTGAGACCAATGCAAAATGAGATCCTGGGTGCTGATACAGAAGACCAGCCCTCCAGCATTAGCATTTGCTGCTGGAAAGCTGGCCTGCGTGCACAATCCAAATCTCCTCATGAAGAGCATTTACAGATATTACTAGACTGAAAAAAGACAATTCACCAAGAACACTGCAGACTCCATCTATTCAGTTTTCTCATCTTACAGCCAACAAAAATCCCTAAAAATTCAAAATCTCCTTTGCTAAAAATAAAAATTCATAATACAGATAGCATTCAGAAACCCAAACAGAACAGATTCAAGGAATTTTGTCACAATCCAAGAACTTACAATTTTAAAGCTGCCTACTATTCTGGCAGAAGGAAAAAAAAATCCCAAAAAATACTCTTGTGTAATACATGATTTTTAGCTGACACCTGGAAAAGAACATGCATCCTCATCAGGAAGAGATCCTATCCCTGTCATGCAACAAAAATTCCTGTTTGCCAGCATCATTCTGCTACAGATGTCTATAGTCAAATAGATGCTGAAGAACAGGAGCAGAAATCAGTACAGTGATCTGTCAGGCATTTTGCTTCACCACAAGCTATTCACTGCTCTATCAAACCTGAAAAACAACACATCACAGCTGCAGTAAAGCCCACAAACCCAGAATTTCAGGCCAAATGTTAGCATGCTATTTTCACTTTTCTACAGTTAATAGCTCAGTGCCTTACGTAATCTACTGCAGTCAGAAACAAAAAGGTTCCCTTGTATTGTCACCCTGTCTCAGCAGCCAGCACACAACTTACCCAGTATCCACAACCTCTCAAGGCTTTTAGGACTGTCTATTCTGCTGAGCACAGAGGAAAGTACCCTCATTTCACACCACAACAGAGTATTTCCAATGTTTTGCCTCCATATTGTCTTGATTGTAGATTACCAAACCAGCTAATACAGCCAGGACTGGGAAGATTTTTTTTAAAAATCACACTGGTTAGGACTCTAGAGTTGCTGATTTCCTGTTATAGGAAGTAACAGTTCTAGCAAAGGAATCCCCCAGGCAAAATGTTCAGTGGTCCACTGTGCAAGCTCCAACAGCCTTTGTTCTTTCCTTTGCTAGATTTCATTACTGCTTCCTTTTCTCTGCCCCTCTCGCTCTCTCTGAATCCTTCAGATTTCACTATAAGATAAAAACATCAGCTCAAATCTAAGTACACATTTTGTATTTTCTAGTTGAGAAAAAAAACTAAAAATTCTATCTATTATCCATTGCTTGGAGTTAAAAGCAGTCACCCCTCTGCAGCTGCTGCACTGCCCATCCGGTTTCCTATGCACAATATTATAATTCACACCACTGATAATGCACTAGAGCTCCATCCAGCCCCCCAAAATACATCTCTCCACTTGGCTGCTGCAAAACCCTCCCCAGGTGTAACAGTGTAAGAAAAGCCGTCCATACTGTTTCTTTTGCACAGGTTTTTTTCTCTGTAGGCAATATTAAGTACATGTTTAACACCGAAGACCTTAATTAAAAACCAAGTATTGGGTCATTGAGATGTGGTCAAACAATAACGTGTAAATAATCTGCAAATTACACACAGCAAATTCTGCATGTGTGAATCTCTAATACAGCACAGAACAGCTCCCTGCCACAACTGGTCCACAATTCATGATTGTCATTCAGAGGCCTATTCCGTATCACTGCAACTGTGAAAAAAAAACCCAACATCTGAATATATTTCAATGAAAATACTGTATTTAGCCAAGATATCAGTAAGCCTTTACAAATAATAGCTTTAATCCTATTAAAACTGGAGGACCTTAATAGCATTTCTTCAGTAACACTTAAAACAATTGTCTCCTTTCTAATGTGCCAAGTGTGCAATCAGGATGTACCTCCACACTATTGTTATATTCATCCCAAACCACCACATCTCACCTTGTGAACCTTGACCTTTGAGAGATTTTTTTAGCCAGTGCTCAGTTACTGCCACAGCTGCATTACCTCTGCAAACACCAAAGGGTTAAAGGCAGCCCCAATCAATAGGCCTACAAGGAAAAAAAAAAGGGAAAACGAGTATGCCTTATAGCATCTTTTCAATGCTTTTATGCACAATTCTACGACAATATTGTTTCCTTCTGGCCTTAGAGAAAGGCACAGCAACCCCCCCCCCATTTATGTTTCCTAAGGAAGCAAACCACAAGACAGCACCCTGTAAATAAAACAGCATGCAAAGCATCCTCAGTCACAAGCATAACTACAATTACAAATAATTTAATCCATTTTATTTCATTTAGTTTTAAAATAGACTGCATAACCAGTGTCCCACCCTTGCAAAGCAAAAATATTTTAGTAAGGGTCATAAATCTCAGCTCTTGCCCATTCCTTAAGCATAAAAAGGCACGAAAAGCCAAAGTAATCTCAGTTACTGCAAATATGTACATTTACATACAGAACCCTTTATGACTACGTTAGCCACATACCAGTGCTGTGTGTCTAAAGTGTGCATTCACATACTGTTTTGGGATGGTATCTTTCTGCAAGCTCCTCTGCTTTTGGCTGCCATGAAGGGAGGAAGCTATCCCAGTGTAGTAGCTCAGTGACTGCATTGTGTTCAGGAGCTGATCTGCCTCAAACCAGTTTCAGCCGGTTCTGGTCACCCTACATAAAAAGCTATGGCAACCCTCGCTGAGTTGCCAACAAGACCCTGAAAATCGCAGGGGCTGGTTTTTGTGTGGCGTGGGGCCGGCACAGCCCTGTGCCCCGGCTCCCCTCTTGCCCGGCCCACGCAGCCCCTGCTCCCCAGAGCCCCCCGCACGCTCCCTTGCTCGCCTCCCCACTTACCTCCCACAACCTGGCTGAGAGCTGTGTGTGCGTGCCTGTCTGTAGCTAACAAAGAGACCGCAATAAAAATCCTCATAGGATCTCTCTTGCAGCACCAGGCAGGCTCGGCCACAGCCCTGGGAGACAGGCTGCTAACCCGGGCTGCTACCCCTCTGCTCCCCCAGATGAGGGGTGGCTACTCACACACGTCACATCTGCCCCCTCATGCCCACGGCCACGGGGTGCCCGATCAAGGGCTTCTCCCATCTGCCCTCCCCACTCCTCGTTCCATCTGAGGCCGCCCGAGTGGCATTTTCTGTGCTCTGAGCAACATTGCTACAGAGTACCCACAAACGCGCCTCCCTCCCCTCAAGAAATCCATTTCCGCAGCAGCAAGATGCCTACAAAATAGTTCCTTTGCCCCCTCCTCGCAGCACCGACTTGGCTGCTACACTGATTTTTTTTTTTTTTTCTCTTTTCTTTTGCTATTCGACTATGCTGGAGGCCTTGAGAAGCAGCGAGCTGCAGCCCCACGGCTGGGCAGCCCCCCCGGCTTGCACCCGCCGGCCGGGCAGGCCCGGTCTGGCTCTGCGCAGCTCCCACCCCGCAGAGATTGTGCGGACCGAGCGCCTGCCCGGCCCTGCGCCTCTCAGGCGATGCCTGCCCAGGGTCTCGGCCCCCTGCGGTGCCCACGCCGCTCCGGGGGTCCGCACCCACCTGTGCCCGTGGCCGCTCTGCTCCTGCCCGCTCCCCTTCACCTCGGCCACGCAAGGGCCTTCCTCCTGCATGGCTGACAGGCACCCAGACCGAGACAGCAGCCACCCCGCTCCTCTTGGCTACTCACCCTTGCTCTGGGAACACCAGTAACCACCTCCGCCTACGCGCTGAAACCCCCTCCTCTCGGAGGCTGCGGGAGATGCTGCTCTGCAGGGCTCCCTCCGGGCGAGTGGGCGACCCCGGCAAAGCCCCTCTGCCCCTGGCTGCACCTGCAACTGAACAGAGGTCTCGGGCACAACCCTGCACCCCTCCCTGCGGAGACACCTTCTTCGCATCCCTCATCCCCACCCCGTTCTGGGGAGAACCACCATGTTCTTCCGCAGCTTCGGCCCGTCTTCCCCACACAGGCTGTTACGGCCGCAACCGCGGCCGGCCCTCCCTCGGCCCCTCGGTCCGGGGGGCCGCTCCCTCCTCCGGGCTGCCGCGGCCCTGGGCACCTCCCCGCGGGTCTGCGCGCTCCCGGCCCGAACTGGCCCTGTCCGAGCGGGCCTTGCGAACCCTGGGGGCGGCCGGGGAGTAGAGGCCGTGGCCCCTTCGGCGGCGGGGACAACGATCCACCCCCGCCCGGGCGGCCCGGAGCCGCCAGCCCGGGCAGTCCCTGCACGGGTGCCCGCGGGGCTCCAGCCGCCGCCGGGCCGGGAGGAAGCGACCCCATAGCATGCAACCTCCGGTCCCCATGCGACACACCTGCTGCGGCCGGAGCCGGCGGGCTCGGGCAGGGCTACGGCCCGCGGCGCGGCCCGGCCCCGCGTCGGAGGAACATAATGGCAGGAGGCTGCGGGGCTGGGCGGTGGGGGTGGGGGTGCTCGGCGGCACAGATGGGGAGACGCTCCCGTGTGATTCNGCGGCCTCCCGCAGCCCGACCAGGTCGGGGGGATTTCCGAGCGGTGCCGGCGGGCAGAACCGCACCGGCCGCCGGGGCCGATCTCCCCCGCGCCGGAGCCGGCGCCGCCCGGGTGCCGTGGGAGACGCTGCCCGTGGGCCGCCGGGCTCTCCCCGTGCCCGAGCGCCTCAGGCCTCGAAGGGCAGCCGGGGAAAGAGCCCGCGGCCGCTGCTCCGGTTCCAGGCCAACAAAGGACGGGAGGAGCCACACGCTGCCAGCTCTGGCGGTTCAGCCCCTCCGCCGATGCTGCGGCCGCTGTGCCTGGGCCCGGCCGGGGTCACTCTCTAGGTCCCGGGGCGCGGCCGGGAACCGTGTCCCGGAGCGATGCTGCCTTTCCTTCCACACCCCGTTACCCGGGCACTCTCGGGCCCGCCTGCACAGCGCCTGCGGCCCTTGCGCTGCCTCGGACCAGCCGCCTTTGTTGGCTGCGCAGCATCCTGGCGGCATCGCCATTGCTAGGAACGGCAGGACGAGATCCCGCCCTCTCTCTGTTAGCACCGTGCAGTACCATTTTCAGAATGTAAAGTTTTGCACGCGAATCGCTTTATTGAATCGTACTAATGGCTTTAAATAACATCTGTCTCAAATTTATGCTGTGAGCATACAGTATAATAAATATTCTAGATAAAATTATGCTGGTGTCTTAACATCTCTTACGTTAGCCAACTGTTAGGAGGGCAGCTGAGGGTATTCTGCATAAGCACAGCTCCTTCTGGGAAGCTGCCCCAGAAGCTGTGCCCGCAGGTAGCGGTAGGGCAGGAAGTTACCCATCGGCCCATACCCTGGCTGTTCCAATCCAGCCTCCAGGTAAAAATTCTAACTTACTCCAATTAACCAAAACAGCAGCAGAACACAGGTTCTACTGATTGTCAGCAATGGCAATCAGTGAGTTTAACAAGTTTCTAGAATTTGAATATAATAAATCGATTTTAGGATTTCTATAAAAGTGGATTTATGCACTAGTTTTAATGTTAAAGAAGGGTCATGCAATTCAGCTTGCACAAGCCTTGGGCTCATCCTGCAAGTGACTTGTAGAATTAGGCCATGACAATTACAACACCCTATTTCTTCCCAATTCACCAATAAACTGATTTGATTAAAGAAATGAAAACTACACTCTCTTTACTTACACTGAATTTCTGTGGTCAACTTGGATAATAGCATAAAGATGGCAGCTGCTACTACTACTCTGGTATTAATATCTGAAATGTTAATCGATTTCACAGTTCATACATGGCACAAAGATCCTTGCGTGTGCTGCCTTTCACACGAATCTACTTGTTTTCCTTCCAGCCAGGTGTCCTTGACATCTCCATGAAAAAAAAGTCTGTCACCCTGAGTATTTGATTTTAAAAATATAAAATTAAGATAATTTAAAGTATATTTTACAAGCTGTGCCAGGCTGATAGCACTTGTCCAGTGTTTTTTTTTTTAATTCAAGGACACAAAATAACAGGTTCAGCATCATGAGTGTGCCTGCAGTCACTTCTGCATTGGGAGGAGTTTTTGGCATGTTGACCTTATGTCTTGGCTCTGAAGTCCTCCCCCAGACACTGTGCCACATAATCCTTAGAACCTGTGGTGGAAGAAATTCACCTTGTTTAAGTTATTCTGTTTTATCCCTTGGCTTTGCAGCAGCCAGGTTCAAAGTCCCCAACCCTGCTGTCCTCGCATGGACAATCTCCATCCCAACCAATGAAACCATCACCAGTGGATCTTTCCAGCTGGACTCCAGCTCTGAGATGGGATCTCCTGGCCACCTGTGCTGACACCTGCGGAGTCCCGTAATTTGTACTTCTTCCTCTGGGAACCAGGTAAATCTTGAGCCCCTCTTTTTCTTTTCCTGAAAAAATGCTTCCAGTGCGGCCTGCTGATCCTTCTGAGCAGTCAGCAAGCATTGCTGCCAACTCAGAACACTTTGATGCTACAGTGAATGCTGAACTTGAGTGCAATAATAACTTCTTAATTATTTAACTTCTAAGGATTTTAAGACTCTTGAAATTCAGAGCTCTGAACAGTGGTGTATTCATTTCATGCCTTCTGTACAGGGATCAATTTTAACTGCATCAAACAGGCTTTTGCACATTAAAGATGTGCTGGGGCTGAAGAGGATTTTGCAGGTGGATTGGCACAATAAAAACTGAAGTCAATTCACATTTGATTTTTTTAATGTCAGAATAAGTACTACCTTTTTTGTCCTTCCTACTTTTGGGGAGGACAATAACAAAACATTTCCTTTCTAGCTAGCAAAACATACTTAAGCAAGAAGGGCAAAATACAGATTCCGTATTTCCAATCCTAGATTTGTTTTCAGAGTAATAGCTTTACAACTTCTGGCAAATGCTTAATAGTGTCTGTTAATTCCATTGCTTTTTTCATCTTAAAATTTCTTGTAACATGTGATCAACAACAGCAGAGCAGAAGCTTGTATTTCTTGTTTTAGAATACTTATATTTTTCTTTTTATCACTGTTTAGAATGGTATTTTCCTTTAACCATGTATATTTAAATATTCAGTATTTAAAAACTAGCTTATAATTAAACTTCCCCTTTTCAGATGCTCCTGTCACTAATCTCCGGGTATTTTCTTGGGGAAAAATTTTTTACTTTCCTGGTTATTAAAATATATCTTCTATTACGTTTTGGACTAAAATCCCCGTGATTGATTTTTGAGATTATGAGATTTATTAAAAGAAGGTGATCTCATAGGAGACAAGATGGAGGGCTTTGGTAGGGAGAAATCTACGAACACTGCCCAGAGTTGTGGAACATCTCCACAACAGGCAGTTTCCCCCAGATTTAAATGTATTCACGGATGTTGGCAATTTGTGCTATCCATCTTCAAGGACAGAATCTTTACCTACAGAGTGAACATTTGCAATGCCCAAGTAGCATGAAGAAACCGTAACGACTCTCAAGATGTTAAATACTGTAAAAGCCCAAATACTGCAATGTCTTGAACAACAAGAGACTCCCATTTTTAATCATCTGTAGAAGAGATGCTGATTTAGGTGTAATACAGAGCCAAGAGGATTTGTCAGGGCTTAATTATACCTTTTTCTGGCTGTTAACAAACCAGAGCAAACTAAGCATTATCCAAAGAAATCAGAATTGGTCAGTGAGGATCATGGGCTTAAAACAGGTTTGTGAGGAGTTAGTCAATACCTCAGTTGTTCCACATGTACTGGGAGGTATGAGGTAACACTGTGCTGTGCCATGCTGAGAGGTCACAGCTTTTCTGAACTGGCAAGAGCAGAGCACACACACCTCAGGCACTCACCTACATATGAACTATAGTATGAAGAGTATTCCCAGTGGGAAGGAAAGGGCTTTGCTCAAAATCTGCACATACATGAGACTCGGTGTGGCACTTGCAGCAGGCCTAGTACACAGGCCATCTGCCTGCAGCGCTTGCTGGCTCATCCTCAAGCTGCCAAGCGGTGACACTGGTGTTCAAGGCAGACAACTGAAGGCATTGTCACAGAGTTACATCTGTTGGCAAAAGCATGCCTTCAAGCCCAAGCATTTCTAGATATGAAAAATGAAAAACTTGTATGACTCAATGATTGTCAAAAGCTGGAAAGGCATTTCTGTTCCACAGGAGTACTGAGTACTGTTTTTGGAGAAACTGACTGCTCCAGAGGCAGGGCAGCCACAGCTCCTCTGGGCAATGTGCCAGTGCCTCACTCCTTCCCCCAGGGAAAAATTTATTCCTTATTTCCAATCTAATCCTGCCCTCTGACAATTTAAGACTGTCATCCCTTGCCCTGTCACTACAGGCTTTGGTGAAAAAATATGTATCCTATTACCCTATGTCTGTACACTCCATTTATACAGCATCTACCACCCTGAGGCTCTCTGAGCACTGGTCACTCAGTGCTGTGAGTGCACCACACCAGTACTTTAGCCAGATCAGCAGCTCAGGGTGTGCAGGCAGGAGCTGCTGAGGGACAGCACACACCTGATCACAGCCATCTGCTCAGCAGCACAAGGAGCACAGGCTCAGGCCAGATCTCCCAAATGCAGTCCCCCAGCTGCTTATACAACACAACCACAACCAGGCATATTGCAGAATGTGAGGCTGATGGATCTTTGGATTTTCCATGACACTCTGCTCTTTTCCAGTTACAAACACCTTCCGAGTGCTGGGCCAGAATCCCTCAGTCAGTTCCTCATCGGGAATTAGACACCTGCGTGATTAACATCAGTAGCACAGAGCTCAGCAGCCTGGCACATTGAAGAATGCCTGTTTTGTTCCCTTAACATGCCATATGTATGGGGCTTTTTCCTTCCTCCTCCTGATACTTATTCAAGTATACAAGGATTATTTCTGAATTATTCATCATACAATATCTGATTAGACTGTGGTGGTGCCGGTTCTCACTGCTTAATGAATGAGCCATTAGGCTTTTGCAGATGGTGCCATCAACAGCTCCTGTGCTGTGTGTTCCGTGCATTTACCCAGCAAAAGGAGAGTGCTGAACCTGAACACAGGGTGGGAGATGAGTAATACCCATGCAGTGATCCTGAAAACCATGCAGAGAGCAAGTGTTGCTGCAAAACTTACATTTTGTTCTAGATGTTATCTAATATAATTTTCTCAGAAAATCTTGGTATAGCTGAGTATATATCCCACCAAACTACTCAATACATCACTTCAAGCAGTGAAGTAGAGGACAGAAACTGCCAGCAGCTTATGTATATGTAGTCCTGCAAGGTGTGACAACTGCTGCCATGACTTATGGGTGTGAGCAGGGGCAGATACCATCTGTGCGCTCCAGGCACTTCTTTACTGGAAGAAAACACCAAGAAGTGAGAGAAGACACTGTATTCCAGAACCCAAGAGGGTTCTGTGTCTGTGAGAACAGACACAACAGGCACAGGTGCACCCTTGCTTTGGGAGGGCCTTGCTTTTGGGAAGTGGGAGACACTGCATAGCACTGGCTGTCAATGAGCTTGAGAAATCCATCCCAAATCACACAGCTTGGCAGGGTTCCTGCTGGTCCTTCAGGGCTGGCACCTGGACAGCTGGGGAGAGGGGCGCTGGGGACAATGCTGTGGTGACACAAGAGGTGCTGCCCCTGTGCAGGCACACAGGCACTTGGGACCAGCAGCAGCTCTACTTGCACTTCTGCCTTTACAGAGCCTACTCTGGAAAATGGAATAAGCATATAATAAAGGAAGGAGGAACCCAAGAGTGATTTTTCTGCCACTTTTCCTCTGTTTACTTCAGGAAATGCTGTCCTCACAGATAAGGGTGGCAGCAGCAGCTCAGCCTGGCTGTGGTTGCTGATTCCAAGCTGCCCGTGATGATCTTCCTACAATGGAAGCAAAGTTAAAATCAAGGTGCCTTGCTGGTTTGTGGCCCGCATGGCCAGGAAGTCTCAAGCACTCATACTTTCCATGCTGGTCCTTGGCATCTCCTGCTGGAACAAGGACATCTGATTCATCCCCACCTACCGAAGATGAGTCAGGATTATACAAATTCCATTTAGTTTGTGTAACAACACTACTTCCCATGTTGCAAACTTTCCTGTCTGCTGCCATAAAAGTCTACTGAACAAATCTCTGAACACACAGTGATCAGCAAGAGATGCCCCCAGGCGGGGGGACTGGTGGCTGGCATGTCCTGGTTTTGGGCCCTCCCTAGGACAGACAGGGGTTGTTATGACCATTTAAATTTCTTTCAAATTGCAAATACTGCTGCCTCTGCAGTGATTCTCCCACCAGACAGGATTTAATAACAGCTAGCTATTTGCTGCAGCTCAAACAACAGCTTGTTGGCAGCTTCCCTCTCCTGACCCCTAAGGTCTACTGCAGGCAGTCCCCTAGCCCAAGGTACATGTCCTGTCCTTGCCAGTTCACTAAATCCTTACTGGGCTTTGGCATTATCCATGCTCCAAAGATGACTTTGCCTGTGTTAGCATGGCAAGAGGGAGGGAAGCTGCTGCATATCCCATCTGGGGAGTGCTCTGCTACTCCACAAAAGTGTTAAAAGTACCCAACAACCTACACCAGCAAAATATTTTAGAGTGCGGCTAAGTTAGGAAAACACTTGTGCTGGCATACCACACTACCCTGTGGCACGCCACACTGCTCCTTGGATGTGCCAGCACTAGAGACAACTCTCTCCCATTCACAAAGGGAGAGAGGAGACCAGGATGATCTCTTGGGTACTGAGGAGGGGACAGGCACCAGAACAGCATGCAGCAATAGCCCCAAGGGTTTCACTGCTCAGCAGCAGCCCATGCTTAGTTCTGTCAGCCATATTAGTAGTCTCAGATGGCTTTCCTCTCTGCAGTACAAAAGGGCAGGTGGCAGCCTCATGACTTGTTTCATGTGAAAGAACAGCTACAGCAGAGTTACCTGCCTGGAAGGGTCCCCCAGTGACAGAGCACTGCTCCCTGTGGGGCACGAGGTGTGGGGACACACGTTCCCCCAGCTGCTCTGCTTGAGCGTGGGTTTCCCACGCAGTGCAGTGGCCACCACGAGCCAATGGCAAGGCACCTGCTGCTGTCGCCAGTGACAGTGCTGAGGGCTGCCTGCACCTGCTTGGCCAAATTATAGGCTTGTGTTTTCCAGGTGGGGACAGGCTTATCCTCCCTTCCAGCCCCAGGGATCCTTTCTCTTTGTCCCTTCACCTCCGAAACCTCTGCTTCAGAAGTTAGGCTCCCATAGGAGGCAGCCACCGTGCAAGAAGTGGCTTGGCTTCAGATCAGGCAAAAATCTCCATCTTGCACTGCACGGGTACAGATAATGCAGCTGAAAAAGCAACTGCTGAGCATCATCCCTCTACTCATGAGATTTTTTATTACTTGGGGCTGTCCAAAAATGTCCGTCTTACATAACTAAGCCCACTCTAGTTTGTGATACATCAGAATTCTAATTATACCTTTTGTACCTTATATATACACCACAGTTTGAACATCCTAGAGCTGGCAGGCAGATGGAGTTCAGCAGGAACTATTCCATCAACAGATGCTACTACTGAGTTCTCTTTGCTCAGTCTGGGAATGAACTGATGGGCAAGGCAAGAAAACATGTTTTCTTACAGAGACACCATCTGCCAGCTTGAGAAGCTGCTGTCACCAATGACTCAGGATCTCTTGTATAGGGAAAAACATTATTAATACCATCCTTAACACAGTCCTATTATTAACTATATATTAACTGTATTGTAACTATTAATTAGCATCAAGACTACAGCAATAAGAAAATACTGTAACTAATTAGTCTAAAAGGAAAAGAACTAAATTTAAACAAAATTACTCGAGAAAGGGTTATTTCTCTTGGGAACCTTTAGGTAACAAGCCTTAGTTTAATCCTTCTTTGCTATCATATTCTGTTAAGATTTGTTGCATGACATCAGATAGAGCTTTTCCAGTTGTGGAAACTCTCAGTCTCCACAAAACAGCAACAACAACAAAAGGTTTTTGTTTATCTTCTTTATAAAGAAGAGATTACTGGATTGCCAGCAGCAGAGATGGGAAGTTCCCATGGACTGTTTTATAGAACAGGATGATGGGAGGTGTAAAGGTGTCCCAGCACACGCAGGGTACTAAGGGCCTGCTTGGCTCTTCTCAGCAGTTCAGAAAAGGAGAAAAGATGCTGATGGCAAGGTAACAGAGTGGAGGGTAAAACACCTCATTCCAAGTAAAACTCACTCCAGCTGGCAAGTGGCTTGCTCTTGTGTATCCCATCACAGGAAAGCATGTTGTACTCATGTTAAAACCTGGATTAATCCCAGTGCAGACAGCAAGAAAGAAACTAGCAGAGAGGCTCTGCAGTGGTAATGAGTCCCACCTCTGATTTATGTGCTGGGATGCAGTGAGGTGCAAACAGCCTCAGTTCTCTACCTGCCAGCATGGGTAAATGGCTTGTCATGAAGCATAGCTATTTTCTGATTCAAATGAACCCACTATTTCTACTAAAATAAGAGCTGGTAATCCAATGGGCATTTCAAAATCATGTTTTCTTGCAGCTGCAACACTGAACCAGAATGTGCAGCAGTTTTCTGCATATCCCTAAAGGCAGGCATGAGAAAAAGCCTACAAAGCTTTGAGAATCAGGAAACCAGTACTTTATAGTGACTCAGTAGCATATCAAAAGACTATTATTACAGACAAAAAAAACCCCTGGATTTGGTATGTTATGAATATCTCTAAGCAGTCCTGAAAAATTTCTGGACCAACCCTGGTCCTGCAAGGCAGGTCTCCCGCATATTCAGCAGAAGAGGAAAGAGAGGAAAAGAGCTGGCAGGCACAGAGAAGACAGGATGTGAACAGAGAAAACTCCTGGGACCGCTTTAAACACCTACAGCTCTGGCAAACAGCCCTTTCAGAGGGGAATAATCAGAGCAGTTCCTGACAGGCTGCCTGATGATAACCCACAGAAGAGGTGCTTACCTCTGTAGGCATTGATCTCTTCTCTGTGGTGACCATTGACAGGACCCAAGGGAATGGCCTGAAGTTGTGGCAGGGGAGGTTAACTTAGGTTTAGGTTAGATATTAGAAAAAGATTCTTCACCCAGAGGGTAGTAGAACACTGAACAGGCTCCCCAGGGAATGGTCCCAGTCCCAAGGCTGCCAGAAATCCAGGAGCGTTTGGATGCTCTCAGGAACAGGGTGTGACTCTTGGGGATGGCCTTTTGCAGGGCAAGGAGTTGGACTCCATGATCCTTGTGGGTCCCTTCCAGCTCAGTGTATTCAGTGAGTCTGTGACTTGTGCTGTCCTGCCATGCACAATCAACATCCCTTTTCTTACAGGATGTTGGGAAGCAGAGCTGGCTCATGGTTAGAGAAATGAAATAAATCATAACTACCACGTTAAGTCATCAGAGAGCCCAGGAAGCATCTGAGAGCAGCTTGATCTTATGCGTAGTGAAGCAATTTGCATAACAGGTTGAAGACTTCATCCTAATTGGCAGTGACTTTGAAAACTGAAAGCAGGGTGCCAGCAGATTCTGTGTGAAGGGCAGATGGGGAAGGCCTGGTTGCTTCCTCCCACATGCGCTGCAGATGTGGAGGCTGGTTGCTGTGGTAACACACCCCCACAGGGATCCGGGGCTCCTGCTCACTGCGTGCCAACAACAAGGATGGGAGACAGCATTTCTTCTCATTAGTCTTAAAATAAGCCTGGTATGATTAAATTGCTGCAGCAATACCTTAGAAATTAGCAACTGCCTAATTGCCACAATATGGAGGTGTCCTCACTCCATTCCTAGACTATTGCAATTACTAAATGATCAACCTTTTAAAAAGACGCAACAAACCAAACTCCCTGAAATTCCCAACCTGTCCTCCTCCACCCGATTGATACTTTAAACCTATCTCCAATTCCCAGCAAAAACCTTGGAGCTCAGAATGCTGCACTGTAAACAGTGAGCAGATCTTACTGTGCCTGAATTAAAATTCTATGCAAGGAAGAAGTAATACTGAAACATATCCGCATTACAGCAGTAAGGAATTTATGTCAAGGTGAACATAGCCTAGGATCTTACTGCATGTGAGAACTGCCAAAGTTACTAATTAGCTGACAGAATGAGGAAAAGTAGTTGATGCGTGAACCAAGGCAGTAACTACAGAGACAACAACAGCAGCCCTGAAATCTACTGAAGAGTTCAATGGTGCAGATGGTCTTCTGGAGCCAGAGGCAGTTTCGGGACTCTCAGGATAAAAAGAGGAGCCAGCTTGCAGAGCTCTATGGAGGTACAGAAGGTAAATGCACTCCCACCTTACTGCAGTGAGGTGAGGGACAATGGAAGAAGTGTCTTGGCCTTTTCGAAGCACATGTACCCTTCTTTTGCCAGAGAAGCCTGAGTTTATTTGGATTACCTTAAACCTTTCTTCTAAACCAATTCAACATCCAAACCCAGGTAACAAACACTTAAGTTATACAAAACCATACAGCAATGCTAAAGCAGAGGGCAAAGTAATTTAGCCTACCAGATGCTTTAGCAAAAAATAATTATCTCCAAATAATTGCACTGTAGGAAAAAAACAAACCCTGAGGTTTTGATTTAGAAAGGGTACCACAAGCCAAAGAGAGCTGTAACAACTGCCTAGGTTTAGGCATGTCTTTTAATCCCACCAATTTCACTGAGATTGAAATGTTAATTTATGCCTGTTGAACTTTTAAAGTGCTTTCCTGGACCTGGGCCAAAGGAAATGGGTGCTGCTTGCAGCTTGTGCTGAAGAACCAGAGTATTTCCTTCTGAACACTAATGATCAGAATAGTTAGAGCGGTTCCTACAGACAGTGCTGCAGTGAGACAATGCCTTTCCATCACCATTCTCTTTTTAAAGAGGGCTCAGACAGATAAGTTTTTCTCCACACACTCTAGTGCCACAGGCAGACTTTTGTCAGACGATTTGGACAAGTCTGAGTGGTTTAGGTCACTTAGAGAACCTCCGTTAAAGGTATTAGCAAAAGCAGATTTAAGTAAATGTGCAAAAGGGTGATTGGAGGTTGAATGGCAGGGTTCACTCTGGTAACTGCTACATGGATGATGCACACAGAGGAAAAATCTGTCTAGAATCAATGTAGAATGATTTACACAGGCACTAAGGATGCCAGAGGCTAAGGGAGGCCCTGCTGCTGAGTCACAGGGTTCAACCTTGGGCAAGGGTTTACGCCTAAAGGATTTAGCAGCACCCAACTGCTGACTAATTTAACATTTGTGAAACGATTCAATTCCCATAAGCACAGCAGGAATTTAATTCTATATCTAAGATGGCAATATCCATACTCCCATAGGGGATTTAAATAATATATAAATCATATACCTCCCATAGGGGATTTAAATCAATTCACACGCAGAGAAGTACAAACATGCATATATAAATATGTCCAAGGGTACCTATTAAAGATCAAACAGCTTTGCACATCTCAAGAGGCAAGGGTTGAGCTTCGAGAAGCAAGGGTATCAACCCAGGCCCAGATCTGTTTATCTTGAGCTGAAGCTCATGATTCAGATTTCCCCTTCTTTTCTGTTAAGGAAATTCTTTCACTACATGTTTTCTTTCAATAAAGTTTTGGGCTTTTTAAGGCTGGAAGGCATAGAAGAATGTAGCAACTACATATGCACATAATACATAATTTTGTGGACAACGATTTATTACACCGTAAGAAAAAAGAATAAGCTTTTATACAAATTAGGAAACTGACAAAGTATTAGCTAAGTATTAGTATTAGCTCCTAGACCAGGTCTCAAGCTATAGCTATGATTTATTAGTGAACTGAACAGAACAGTTAATGCAGGTACATCTCATTAATAGGTATGGCACTATTTAACACCCTGCAGAAGGAAAACAGAAATTCACGCTCAGGTACAGATTGCTTCAAGTATGGGTATCATCCTGGAAATAGCTACATCCATGTACCTTTATCCACCTTTCAGCGCAGAGCAACCTGAAGACCACCAGATCTAGTTAAAGATGCATTAACATTCCCATCTCAAAAGTTTTATGGCCACACCAGGACATCCCTCAGTGCCCATCCTGCATATTGCCAGGCCATCAGATTGCAGCACTCTCCACTGGAGATTGAAACTGGCTTGTCTGCTTCAGTAACATTCACTTATTTTGTTTTTATGATGGGCATCTTAATTAAAGGAATTCTTCTTCTCAATGTTACGACTGCAGAAGAGGCTACTACCCCTGTCTGAAAACTCCTTTGATTTTAGTTTCCTCACACCCCAATATTTTCGCATTTTCAAAGCATCAAGACTTTCAAAGACCTAACAAAAGATCACTTCTCTTGTGATGCTTGTTTTAGCCCTCAGCATGTCTGTGAGACTGACCATACAATAACTTGCTTGCTATGAGCAGGCACTTGCCCTCATCTTTCCAGTTAGTGTTCTTACAGAACATGAAAAACTAGATACCAGATCAGCAAAAATCTTAAGAGTGTTATGTTATGTAAAAGAAAAAAAAACAACATAATAAAAACAATCCACCACAGTATGATTCCATGCCTTTGCTCCCTCTGATAATCTGTAGTTCTCTTAAAAACAAAAGTGATGTCAGTTCGCTGGCTCTCCAGGTTTTGGGTTCCTTGCACAGATCTTACCCATCTCAGATGCTGTCAGACACTGGACATCTGACAATCAGAGAGGAGAATGCAGTCAGAGCTGCTTGTTGGCTACATCCAAAGCACTGGAACATCAGTGACCAATCCTAACAAACGATGGCCAAAGAACAGAACAGGAAACTCTGAGCAGTTCAGATTTTTCCCAGTATCAAACAACATATAGTAGGTGAAAAAAATAAAAAATAATTATTTTTTAATTCCTAAATCTACTGGTCCAGTTTTGTCTGTTAGGATATCAAAAATTTTCATCACAACCTCATTCCCAGAACCTAATCTAGACTCTCCAGGGCCTTGTCCAGAAGTCTCCAAACCTGAGAAGATCGAGAGGCAGTGTGGAATCCCCTCTGTTCAAGGATGCCACTCTGGTCTATTCCAAACACATCCCAGCTACTGCTGTTCAGAGAAGCTAAGGCTGTCAGAGAGGAAGAATTCCAGTTCAACAGTATCATCAGTGGTCTCTACTGGTACATTACTCTTTTCCACAGTGGGTGAATAATGCTGTACTTCACGTCTTGAAGCCAGTATCCTGGAAGTTCCACTGCAGGAACAAGCCTCTGGTTGTGTGATGCTGGTTGAGCAAGCACAGTTTGGATGGTAAACACCTGGACAGGAATTGGGTTGGCAATGACTAGGGATGCAGTATTCAGCTGCCTCTGGACTCGATTCTACTGGATTATGAAAAGGATAACCAGGCATACAACAGGTCTGGGGACAGCTCCTGGTTCTGAATCCATGGTGAAGGCCTAATTTAGCAATAAGGGGCTTCCCAACATTAATTTCCTTTCTTTCATCCATTGTATCTTCTATTCCTGAATACTCATAGCTCAAGCAAACAGTGAAGATTAAATGTTCCTGTAAAAGCGGAAAGAGAGGGAGAGAAAAAGTTATACTTCCTCTCCAAATAAACGCTACAGGAAACCCTTAGAGAGGCTCTGGTCTCCTGGAGAAGCAGAGTGACCTTTTTAGGAGCTAGAGACACACAACGGGCAGCCCTTGTTTCCTGAGGCCCTCTTTTGGTCACTGCTTGTTCACTGAACATTCTGTATTTCCAGAAGCACTAGGGTTACCTCAGCTGCCAAAAGCACTGAAGAAGAGATGCCAGGCTGTGTCTGGCACAGATATTCATGATATGAAGATACAGAGACACTTAGCAGTGCCCCAGTCTGCTGAGGTGAGAACCTTTCAAAAACTGTGTGCCCAGGGGCACAGGCTGATGATACAGAACACTTTCATCTACTAATGACTGTGTAAGAGGCAGCTCTGCTTCAGGTCATGTTCTTCCTAAAAAGCATAGGAACACCCTCAGAGCATGCAACAGGTGATCTGCACAAAAATAACCATCTTGGCCAAGCTCAGCATGGGCCTGGAAAATACAATGGGCCTTGCACGCTGGTTTCAGGACTGCATATGCATCAATTCCCTGCCTTTTACTTTTTCAGCTGAAATTAAAGTCATTGAACTGTGTTATTTATTCTTTCCCTCCGAAGAACTTACTACACTAACAATACACAGGTGCCTCAACAGAACTGCAAAGCAACATAAATAATGTCAATTTCTGGGCAAACTTGTAATGAATAGTATATACTAACCCTCAGTTTTTGCAGTGCACTCAGCCTGGTGTAGAGGCAGTGTTTGGGAAGGTCCTTTGATACTAAATAGCTTCCAGTTTCCTCAGGAGTTCCTTTATTGGTCTCTTTAGGATCTACATCCAAGTCCTGTTGCAAGAACAAAAAAAGAGAACTTAATTGACGATACAGAATTTGTAGATCATAAAATAGTCTTTCTTTCAGTTTGGGAAGTTGCAGCACTTAAAACCCATTTTATTATACAAGATGCAGCATGATACGGGTGGAGCAGGAAATTTTCAACTTCAGTGGAGTAAGATCACGAGACAGCAGCAGGAAGCACTTACGAGTGGAAAGTCTGTGATGTGGGCCCTGCAAGCTGTGATTTCAGGGGGCTTCTTAACTATCCGTGTATAGATTATCATGACATTGGAGAACTCAGCTGCAAACCCCAACTGAATCTGAACACCACACTGGAACTCAAGGGACGTACTTTCTGGAAGCTCTGCCAATAAATAACACATTGTTACAGTCTAAATATAAACTTAACATATGCATTTTTCTTTTTCCATCATTTAACAAACAAGAATTAAGTGTTTGATATCACAAATAAACATCTGCATCTCTAAAAGAGTCTTCCTATATGACAAGTGGTCTTAGAAATGCCATCCCTGACCCTCTGCCCCAACTGTTAAAGAAATTTGAAGATGTACTCCAAGAAGTTTAGGTGAAAAAAGTAAAAAGGTCTCAAACCCCACTGCCCTTCTTTAAAGGCTGGGAAGCCTGGAACTCATCTCAGTCTTATTTTATTTTTCTTAATTGTCTGCACTGAAAGCTTCTTTTCATTATGCACATTTGCCATACAGTTCACTTGGCCATTTCAGTTGATGACTTGAGAATGAGATCAACGACACCTTACAAATGTTACTGCTAGACACGCAGTACTGGGAGACTGTCCCAGAAGGCAGACAACCCACAGGTCACCTCTCCAGTGTCTGAGTGGTCTTAAATATACTGATATACATGAATTCTACATGTCACCTTGTTCTTTACTATCTCATGTAGGGGTAAACCCCAGCACAAAAACTTCCAACTGAATATAGTAATGAAAATGTAGCCATAACCTTGAATTTCTTCCATTTCCATTCAATAGTACATGCTCTCCCTTCTCCCATCATGGCAGCTGGATCATCTAAAAGCAAACTGTACTGTACCATGAGCTTTGACCCACTGCAGGTTCCGTGCCAGGGACTCTGCAGAAGATGTGCTTTGTTGAACAGGATCAGTTAATGCCCTTTTCTCTGACAAGCTGCTGCGGATCTCCAGGGCTTGCTTGCCTTTGGTAAGGGGACACTTGCCCATATCTAAAAAGAAGATGCAGACAGGTTCTTTCAAAATCAATGCTGCTGCAGTTCCACCTGAATTCCAACTGTACCCTCCTACAATGTGTGGTTGCTGTGGTTATGCCAGAGCCAGCACATCCATCAAGAGCTGCAGTTTTACAAGTATTCCTTGCCTCTTCCTTCCCTGAAGGCCAAAACAGCTCTGCAGAACCCCGAGGGGTTCCATGTGGCCTGGCCAGCATCATCCCCTGTTCCTCAGAGCCAGTCCAAGCAACATCACAGGTCTGACTGAGTAAGGTCCTAATTAGAGTGACTAATTTCAAGAATGTGAGTAATTCCATTGGAGATTATTCTAAAGAATTGGGGGCAAGAGGAGTATTTTAGGTTTAGATACAAGGGCCCAATATTGATTATTTAACAGCATCACTAATGACCCACATGTCAGGACAGAGTGCTAAACTTGGCGAGTTTGCAGATGATCAAAAACTAAGAGGTGTAGCTGATACCCCATAGACTGTACTGCTCTTTAGAGGGTCCTGGACGGGCTGTGGAATTGGGCAGAGAGGAATGAAATGAAGTCCAGTAACAGGAACACCAAGTTCTGCTCCCAGGCAGGCACAATCCCTTGCACATGTCCACAAAGGGCCTGATGCACCGGGATGCAGCTCTGCAGGGAAGGACCTGAGGGACCTGGTGGCCACCAAGCTGACCATGAGCCAGCACTGCACTCTTGTGGCAAAGGCACAGCAAGAACCACGGTGCCAGCAGGCTGCAGCCTTTTCCATGGGGGCTGTTTCCATAGAACACTTAATGGGAACATTCCTGTGCACAGCACCTGTGTACTCCTTGACACCCAACACCTGGGAATGCTCACAGCAGTGCTTGTCACGCTGCCTGACAAGTCAATCTTTTCCTGCACTCTTGAACAGAACACGAAGCTCTGTGACCTGCAGCTGCTCCAGGCTGCTGAACCCAGGGCAGAGCTGGGCTGATGCACCTACACACACCAGTCTGACACTATTCTATGCTTGGAGGTGTTTGCAGAGAAGCAGTATGCTTTCCCTCCACACTTTTCAATTTAGTGCTTCTCCCATCAATTCAAAAATACAATCATTGAGCCAGGCAAATTAACACGGTGCATTGCACTTTTTACTGCACTTAGAGAACAAATCATTATCATTGCTATAGCACTCTGAGGCAAGGAGGATTATGTTAATTGTGCAGATGAACATGCAAACGACTGGACTACCACAAAGAGCTGGCATCACAGGACAGAAGAGCAGTTTTGTGGATGGACTCCATGCAGCTCATGCAGATACTCAGAACAAATAAGGTTCACTGAAGAGGAGGAAAGTAGAAAATTGAACGCTATTGAAGAAGCTCAGCATCAGCAATGTTGTTAATATGCTGCCCAGCAGCACCTGCTATTTGAACAAAACACAATAAGAAAGAGATTTAAGTAGTGTAACACATTCACCATGAGAGGAAGGACATGGAAGCAAAGTTGTTTCCAGTAATGCAGACTGAGGAGACTGTTAGTGCAGTAAGCTGGAGTTCACCTTCTGCAACCTCATCAAGCAGAACAGTGACCTTCTTGTCTTCTAACAAACGGTCCTTCAGGAACTTCATGAAGATTCCATTGGCCAACCCCAACTGCTGAATTTCAAAAGCTTCTGCTCCTTGGCACCTGTGAGATCATCAGCATCAGACAAGGAAAAAACACTGAAAAACGTGCATGGTTAAGACTAAATTTATATTGCAAATGGGGAAAGAAACCCCACAATTTGAAACCAGGTTGTGTCCAAGGCCAACCTGCTCTTTGTGTTCCCTTGCAAGCAGCTGATGGAAGTTTCTCTTACAATGACATCACAGACTAGACCTGTTCATCAAACTGCTCATATGAGGAGCTTAAATTTATTACAGACAGGTTTAGTAAAGCTCCTGACTACTTCTATTCAGCAGATTTTGCACTTGAAAAGTGACCAAGGTTACTGGCCCACAGCACAGTTCTGAAAAAGATCAGCTATACAATCCCGGTCATTTCTGTGGCACAGAAGAAGATAAACTTCCTTACGTTGCATATCCAAAAACAATGTTGGCCGTAACCTTCAGAGCATCCAAGATAAGAATTGTGTCATCATATTCATTTCTGTAATAAACGGAAACACAATAAAGTAAAATAGTAATCTGAGAACTAATAATGGCAACAAATTCAAAACACAAAAAAGAGCAGAGTTCAGAACCAGTAATTTGTTTCACTCCATGAAGTCTGGAATGAATCCTTACTGCTCAAATACAAAAGTCAGCACCATCAACACACTGCCTGAGGGCAGTGTAAAGACAGAGGCACATTACCCAGAGAACGGCATGCTGTAGTAACCAGTAGAATTTGGCAGCAATCTCTACAAAACACAATTCTGATACCCACCCATTTTAGGTTATTTCAAAAATGGCATTTTTAAAAAAGTTTTTCTTTTCCCCACCAAACATGGTGTTGTTAGTATGAGGCTTACGTCGATGGATTTTCCATTTGGACAGCAGATTGCAAAGCTGAATGTGTCATGGGCGTTTCAATAGCAGAGAAGTTTAGAGGCTACACAGATACTAAAGCACCAGCAATTTTCTGTTATGAAACATTCCTCAGAGACCAACTGCCAGAAGAGCTGATTTCAAGTACAAGTTTAACTGATCACAGTAGTTTTCCAACATGGAAAGAACACTGTACTTTGGGCAGAAAGATCCCATAAATCAGTTGGTTTCTAACCTCTAAATAAAGATACAACATCCTCAGTATAGAAGCAAAATCCATGGCTCTCAAGAGTTTTAAAATAAGCACTGCACTTGAGCCCTTCTGCTAAGTTAACATGCCTTTGATCACAGGGATTCTCCTTCCTCCCTGTAACGAATGGATAATGATCCCAGGGGAAAGGGCCCCTTTCTTCTTTACGATGCCCAATTTCACTTCTATAACTTTTAAAAAACAACAGCAAGAAAGAAATAAATGTCACTGAATTCAGAAGGCAGGTATGTACCCATAGGGACAAAGTCTAACCACCAGGTTCACATCTCTATCCAAAGCCACAGGCAGAAGTCTGTGGGTAAATCCTACTGATGCTAAAAGCACTCAGGTGCAGGCTGTGAATTCTCAGAACCATAAACCTTGCAGTACACTGAATTCAGGAATGCAGGAGATACCTTTTGCGACACATATCCAGCAGGAACACGTTGAGTCCTGTCTGCTTCTCCTGCATCAGCCGCAGGATGTTCTGCACGCACAGGCAGTTTGCGGAGTGGTACGGATTCGGAGCATCAATAGGAACCATGAAACTGTTCCCATAGTTTTCATAGCCATGGCCAGCATAGTATAACAAACCTGGGTTCAAAACAGGTGTGACAGTGAGCAGTGCATCAGAGACTTCTGTCCGTTTTAGCAGCTCAAAACTGTCATGCACAGTGCTGACTGTGGGCCAGGGAGTTCACTGAAGCCACTCCAAGCCACATTAACATTAACTCCACAATACATTAACACAATAAATTAAAAGAATCACAAAAATCACACATGCAATAGAATCAGTTAGATATTTGCATAAATATACCAAGTTACACACTCTTAAAATGCTCTAAGTAGCTATGACCTCTAACAGAGACAGTCTCTTATGGGTGATGTGCAACTCACAGATAGAAACAAAGAAATGTGCCAACCGCAAAATATCTTCTTCACACGTGCAGTTACAAAGCTCTGAGCAGCAGTAAGTCTGCAGTTTATAGACAGAAAAGAAATGCTGAAGAGTTTGGTAGGACTCCAGAGCACATCCCCATTACCAAACTACCAACATCTCATGTTCAGTTGATTGCAGCTGTATCTCCTAGTTACAGATTCATGACTCTTCTGGGTCTACTAAGCAAACAAACTCTTTGCATGCTTACCTAGCCAGAAACTATTATCCTGCCATCATGTCCCTCATGTGTCACTACACAACAGTCTACAATCTTTTAAGATTTACCATCTTCAATAAAACATGCAGTATTTTTGTAGAAAAAAAACCAACCTGATCAGGAAATTAAAGGAAGTTTTTCTCAACCCTGAGAAAGGGAACTGCAAGCCAGGACTTAGATTTTCCTTATATGAATAAAAATGTCCAATATTAAAGTCATATAAATTTGCATAAAGGTTAGATGATCTTAGAATCAATAATCTCCACTGCCATCAAATGCAGTTACCAGATTGCACACCAATCAAGTTGTATGATTTAACTGGATTTTCCTATTGCCTATTCCCAGTGCTGCTTTTCCTTAATGATGCAAATTCCATCTTTTAAAAAGAATTTTTATTTATCTAGTCAAAGCAGTCAGTGGGTCAGATCTGCAATGAGAATATAGTTCTCAGCTGAATAAAAGTCAACAGAAATCTGACAATTTATGCTGGCTGGAGATATGATATTCTTAAGTTGTTATTCTTACTAAAATGTGCTGAAAATTTTAAGTCACTACAACACAGGCACATACAGAGAAAACCCAAAATAAGCCTCACCCTAACATACCAAGATGATCTACTGTTAATTTAGCTCATGGAGGTGGGTGTGCTAGATGTTTTCACCTTCTCACTACACACAGCTACAAGAAATGAAAATATGAGCTACCTGAGCCTGGTGAGCTTCAAGAGAGCTAAAAATGGTATGAAGTGCAACAGCATGACCTTGTGTCAGGCCTAAGTTAAAAGTCTTCATGTGATTTCCAGAGTTTGGATCTGGACCTAAATCAGGGTTATATTTGAGATTCTATGTATCTGAGCATATATTCTGTAAGTACTTGACTTACTGACTGACTACATTCCTTTTCTATCCTTGGCAGATGACTGTGCTATGGGCCAAGTACCTGCAACAGTTAATATGCTGAGCTCAAGATCAGAAATAAATCTGCACATACCTGGGGTAAGTGCAGTAAACATGTTTGGAGGGCCTCAGCGGAGACTCGCACACAACAATTTTAAGTAGGCTCAGGTTCCTCAGAGGCGTCAGCATTTAAGTGATATCTGCCTCCCTCCCTCCCTCAGTCCCTCTCATTTAAAAAGAAAGCAGCCTAAATATTTTTAGCCTTCCAAACACATGGGTCTGTGCTTTTACCCTGTGTGGAATACAACATTAATTGCAACCTACATTTAGAACAGCACAGACTAAGACAGCAGAGGAGACAGTCATCATCACTTTGTTTACTACTCCTGCCCTTAAGGACCAGCATCTGAAATGCCACTTTCCTGGCAGTAAGCCAGAATTACACAACCTACTAGGCATCAGGTTTATACGTAGCAGGGACTAAACAGCAGTAGTCACTATGCCTCTTCTATCTGAAGCTATGCCCACTAGAAAAGGCAATAAATCATTACCTATTTGTGCACTGACAGCATCTTTTATAGGCTTTAAGCCATTAATAGCCACTCTGCAGAAAGAACAAAGTGATCATTTAAACTGAAGTAGTTATTGCCAAACGCCACTGAAGAAGTGTTCTGCTTACCTTTTCTGTCAACTGGCTGGAAAAGTACAACTGCAAAAATATGCCATGTAAGAGCTTTCACATGTGCTGCTGAGAAATTCATTAAAGCCTTTCAGTACTTTATTTGCTACATTCATGTCCACAATTACTGAGAAAAATTGAGAAGGTGCAAAAATCTCAAAGCTCACCCAAATAGATAAGCCCATCTATTTCCCAGCGAATAATAAAAGCAAATTGCTCTCAAAAGCCTCGTGATCCTGCCAGACGAAGGCTTCGTGTCAGGCAGGTTTTGGCTCAGATGTAAATGCACAAATGTCAGAGCAGGCAGTTCTGCACAGACAGAGATCAGGTAACACACTCACAAAAAAAGTCATGCCAAGAAATAAGCTGACCTTGTGTTCCAAAAAGGGATCAAATAATGTTTTCTCAAATGGACTTTTACTACAGGAATTCTGCAATCTATTAAATAGGGACCTGGGAACACTTTTTACTCTCTGTCCTAAATAATTTCTGGAGTTTTTTATACAATCTTAAAAAAATGGCAAAGTAGTGGCAGTCAGCGGAAAACCTAAGAACTTTGCTCACACTCCAAACCAGATCACTCTTGGCCTTTTCCATGCTAGGCTTTTGCTCCATGCATCAATTCCATCACGCTCTCCCCCACTTCTGTCTTGTGCTCTGTCCCCCAAAATCAAATCTAGGCAAGCAAAGTACTACTAATACTACCAAACAAAAGCCTGCACTGCACTTTTAGGTGTGGTTAAAGAATAAAGTTCAAACATTTGACCTGTTCTAAAAGTAAAGGAACAATAACATTTTAACCAAAGTCAGAGGATATGCTGGTGGGTGCCTTAAACTTATTCTTCCCGTTCTACATACATCATATTTACCCTGAAGTTTGTTTAGCAGAGGCAAATACCAGATGTTTGCTACTTGATACATACAAAACTGACCTACTTCAGAAGGGATTTTAAGTGCCCTTACCATAAACTCCTTTGTCCAGGAGAAGTAAAAATTCATCCACGGCATTTCGCATCTCAGACTCAGTAAGATCCAGCAAAGAAACAACTTTGAAATCCAGCTGCCTCAACAAACTGGTCAATTCATAGACATCTACCATTGGAGCCTTGAGCTGGGGATGATTCCAGTAGCTCATGTTTCCTATTAACAGAGCCACCTTGTCTGTGGCTGCCAAGACACACAGAGAAAAAAAAACATACCACATTTATCTATGCCATTAATTCAACACCTTTAAATTTAAGGTTTTCCAAAGTGGAAAGAGTATCCAATCTCACCCAGGCACAATATTTTATTTTATGTGATTTTACAAGTCATCCCACATCAACAACACAGCTCAACTGTCTTTCCAACCTGAAGAAAAAAACTCACCCGTGTGAGAGGGGAGCACTTACACTCCCCCTCACACTGATGAACCTGAAAGAGCAGTAAAACTCTGACAGAGGCCAGCAGCCTTTCCACCTGGTTTAGTATCAACAGGACAACATGCCTGCCACTCTAGTTTACAGTGCAAATTTAAGAATGTGATTAAAAAACCTAGCGACTATTCATATCAAATGTGCTACCCATCTCTTTATGAGCTTCAGCTCAGCATCAAAGCATCCACATGACGGAACAGAGAGAGCTGAGCCTGCAAGGACAGCATTTCCTCAGCTGCCAGGATAGCAATCCTCTCTATCACATCATCCCAATAGCACTGCCTCCAAGCGTTCAAAGGAATGGAGTAACACACTGGCTCAGGCCTGGCCACAGGAATCTGAAGCAGTAAACTGAAACAGATGAGAAGCTGCAGATACTTCACAGGGTCACTAAAAATACTGGTGCCCTCAGCAGAGTTTACTCCAGAAAGGGCAAGCAAGCATTCTAAAAGGACTACACAAATACCCACAGATCTCCCTCCAGAGCTCTCTATTTGCCCCATAGGTCTTGCACTGGCAGAGTCAGTAGCAGCAATACTCAGAAGCAGAAAAATCTGCTTCCTAGCTGTCAAATACATACAGTCATTTCAGTACAAAACTACTTACCCACAGGTCTGTGACCTGGTTCTTCTTGTGGGTCTGCTTGAAATAGAAGAGAAGAGCAGTGTGTCAATGAGTACAGAAAATGAACTGTATCTTCCCCACAGCCACGGTTTAGTGGCACTGCTTTGTCTAACATTTTGCTAGTTTAATGCAAGAAAAAGTCCTCTTTTTGTTTTGGTGGGGTTTAGGGGTGTTTTGCTGATACTGTTGTTTTTGTTTAGCTGATTTCCTTCATCTTCTTCCAGCAAACACCCGTCAGGATGTGAACAGCTAGTTCTATAAATTAAGAAAGAATAGATGCTGAATTTCACAAACTGCACATTGGCACTTCCAGTGAATCTGAACAGTTTATCCTCTCCAAACAAAATGCAGACATGCAAGATGGAAGATGCTTAGCGGGGATTCATCTGCATGTGAAAATTCTTTTATTCTGTACTTCACAGAGGGGTGGCAGAGCCAATGCTGTGCCAAGAGAAACAGCAAGCAGTGTGCCAAAGTGGTACACCTGGATAACATGACACAGTATGACAGAGAAACTTTTCAGTGATTGTAACTGAGGTTGGGCAAACATAAATGTATTTGATATCTAACCCAGGAAACTATCTTTGGGAGTTGAGATTTTGGGAAAAGTGTATCAGGGATAATCCCCTCTGGAGCAACACTGTGGATCTACACTTCTACAACAGACACCTAACAGGCTTCAAATCACATTGGCTGACTCCATCAAGACTGCAAGAAATATGCCATTCAACATACCATGAGTGATAGC
Source organism: Rhabdornis inornatus (assembly GCA_013397075.1). Classification (NCBI taxonomy): domain Eukaryota; kingdom Metazoa; phylum Chordata; class Aves; order Passeriformes; family Rhabdornithidae; genus Rhabdornis; species Rhabdornis inornatus. The sequence goes on from VWZS01000910.1 coordinate 123,366, forward strand.
CAGACACCTCGCATCTTCTTCACATTAATTATCTGAGAAAGCAGCAATGTGCTAAAACTGAGAGTCCCAAGAAACCACAGATAAGAAAGACAATTCCCTTTGTATCTGTGTAAATAGGTGTGCAGCCTTGGGTGATTTTACAAACAGCACCCTTATGATTCTCTATATGCTTTAAGTTACATCTCTTGGAACTAGAAAGCTGTAATGCTCTTAAGATGATACCAGCTTCTACTCAATTCTCAGTTACAGATACATCCAAATACTGTAAAGTTTATATTGCACCCAGCAAGCCTTCAGTGACTTTTAACATAAAATGAAGATGCAAAATTAAAGTTTTTCAAAACTTATGACTTGCCTGATTCCTGAAGATCACTTAAATCTGCTGTGAAGGAAAACACCAATAAAATAATAGTTTAAACAAGAAGAAGAACCCCCATTTTATTTGCATTTCTGCAAATTGAACCTTTTGTGCTTATTCCGCACAGAGAAGAGAAAATCCTATAGCAATACATTAAGCTGTACTAGACACAGCATTGCAGTACAGTAATGTAAAAACAAAGGGGGGGACAGTTACAACACCTCAATCCCACAGGCATGCAAGGAGGTTGAAGGAAAAAGGAGCAAGGTATCAGAATCATCCCACTGGAGAACAGAAGTTTGAAGGGCTGCTGAAAAAGTAACATCCTGAGCAAAAAATCTGATTTTGGGAAGCCATGTCTATTCAGAAAGACTTCAGACACCATTTTCAAACGTTCTAAGCTACCACGGGTTTCACCTCTTTATTCTGAGAACACTGGAAAAGAAAAGGGAACATCTCTGAAGCACCAGTGCTCTCCTGAAGTAGCCTCACACCATTGTACCCAATCCCCTGTGTTGTGAATATTGCAGACTCTGAGATGCTCAGTAGTCAAGGGATGGTACCAACATTAAAGGTCACCATACACTTCTTCCTCCCTGTTGCAACAATGCAAAGGAGAAGAGAAAAAATCCTAAGGAAGTTTCTAGAAACACTTCTGCAGACATGGAGCTGACATTGAAACTAGCTCTAGCCAGCTCTCTAAGAACACCCAGGTTCCTGAACATCTCCAGTTTTTCTTGCTAGGATGTTGCCTCCTGAGCCCCAACAAAGAAATCTCCAGATCTTTATATTCATTTGAATACCACAAAAGAAGAAAGAAGCCTGGTTTTTCTCCTGTGTGATCGAGACCATGGTGTCCAGGCAAAGAAGAGACAAGCACATGCAAAAGGACTGTTGCATCATCCATCAGTGTTTTAAATCCAAGCTCTTCACCCACACATGCCTTTCAGCAACACTCAACCTGTCATCCCCGTTACTGATTTTTAAAACTGATTCACAACTAGAGGTTTACCTTACCTTCTGTGCACTCCACTGCCATAGCTTTCCTTCCTTGCGTTTTAAGGAGGGGAAGAAATTGGAAGACAAGCTCTCAGTTATGAGAGTTAGCACACAAGGTGGAAGAAAAAGGGCACTGTCAAGCTGCTCTGCAATCTGGCTCACTTTACAGCAGTGTAAATCTGCATTGGCCATAACGCTGCACAGTAATGATTCCTGAAACTCAAGAGTACTAAACTAGGGTGTTTCTTAGGTTAGGAAATTACACAATAGTATTGACAGATACAGAAGCTATACAAACAGATCTGCTCCTCTTCAGCTCACTGCAAATACACATGCACTTAAATGTGTTCATTCATTCTACTTGAACAATCTCACCTCTCCTGATTGCTGAAGGACTCCATGTAACAGAGTTCATATCTCCAGCAAGGGTTAAAGTGGTTTTTAGTTGTCATAAAGCATAAATCAGCCTGCAATCTGGTAACAAGACATACATGCTGGAAAGGCCAAAAAGGGATAGCACTTCTGTGCTGGTTACCATAAAACCCCAAAGCTCTAAAACTCCATTTGCTGGATGCAAGCACAGGTGTTTTAACAAATGGATAAACTGAAAATATAGGAGGCATGTGCTTGGCTTAATAGTGAAAGCTTCAAAAAAAAAATTTAGTGATGTGGGAGAAATGGACAAAGGAGCTGACCTGTAGGAAACAGAAGAAAGAACTCCTTACCTATAACGACTTCTACTTTCTTGCTGTCTTCATCCTCCCGGTCATTGAATACGTGACACCAATATGTTCCCTGATGTCCCACATCCACGTAAGTTACCTATGCAAGCATCATTACAATCATCCCAACAGACCTCCAGAAAATACCTGCATCAGGTATTTAAGCCTTGCACCTAAGCCCCATAGGCAAGAAAGAGTAAAAAAAACTAAAAGCAGCACTTCATCAGAAGTTCCGAAGGTTCTGAAGAAATTATTTTCTTCAAGAGAACTTCCTGTGGCAAGCTCAAGGTGCTTAACATTGGCTCCCAAGTGTGGCCCATCGAAATAACTTACCGTGTAGACATTTTTGCTCCCATTTGCCAAAGGAAATCCATTTCTGAACCATTGGTAATTAGGAATTGGGTTTCCAACAGCTCCACATTCTAGTACCAAATCATCCCCCACTGTCAGGTTTTGTGGCTGAGGCTGATTACAAATGCACAGCTTGTTTTCAGGCAAACCCATTAAGCGCCCTTAAAAAATGAAAATGAAGTAACAAGAAAAGGAAGTGTGAGACAACATAAGCACAGCAACAGGGACCCAAGTGTCTTGAGGAAGCAGGAAGGCACTTTCAGAAGGCATTTTTGCCACTCACCATGAGGCATATCCTGAAGGTCACAAACTTCAAGGCGTGCCCACCGACTGAACATGAAAGACGATTCACTGTTCACTCGGCAGATATAAAAGCCGGAATCCTTTACACTCACTGGACTCAAAACCAGTTCTGGAGAATTACCATGGGGAACCTGGATCACAGGTGAACCAAAAATACTTCCATTTCAATTGGTTTAATCTAAACCAGGATTAAGCATTGTAATATTTATTTCCAAGTCCATAACACCATCCTGAACTCCTTCACTTACTTGAAATTTACTGGTAGGCTGAGACAACTGAATTTACTGGTTCCTTTCTGCCCCATTCCACATTCACAGCCCTCAGGAATGAAGTGGTGTGAATATAAGGAATCAGCGCTTTGTTTTAGCACGTTCATAGGATCATTATCCAGCATTTCTTAAACTTTTGGTTTTATGAGTATATACAGCAATCTTCTCTCATTGTGAATAGGAGTCTTAAAAAAAGGACGATCCAAAATCATCATGTTTTATTTCCACTACTTAAAAACCCTGCATTCTCTGTGAACTTTTACCTCTTTTTCCTGCTTGAACCACTGGTAGTGCACAAATGGGTGTCCTGTTGCCCAGCAGCACAACTTGACGACCTGACCTGAGAGCACTGCCTGGGAGTCTGGCTGTACAACAATCTTTATATCTTTAAGACAGAATTTACACATAGAAAAGTTATGAAGAAATACATGCAAATTCAGTATTCATAATCTTACCTATAATTCAACTGTTATAACCTTAGCTGACACACTGGGAAACATTTTCATTGATGGAAGAACAAAAAGCACTGCTACAATACACTTGAAAAACCCCAAGACTGTCCTAATGATGGTTCTCAGCCCGTGGCTTCTTTTCACACATTGTCCAAGGAACAGGACAGCCATCAGCATGGCAAGGAGCTTGCAGGTCTCATTTCCACTTCCCATTCAAAGAAGCTTTTTTCATTTCTCAGGAGGTTGAATTTCACCCCGTTCTGAAGAAAAAGGACCTAGGAGAGGGCTCTGGTCAGAAAGCAGCATCTGACCTTCACAGCCCTGCTTGTGCATATCCTTGTGCTGCCCCACTTCCTAGACTTTGTGAACAACCACACTGAATCACAGAATATGCTGAAATGCAAGGGATCCACAAGGATCATCAAGTCCATGTGTTAGCAGAAAATAATCTAGTTCTATCCTAAGTTAGTTTACCTGTCCGGTTAGCAAGCTTGACCAAATCCGGCACGTACCGGCACTGCCCTAACTGGACCCTTCCCCTTCATTTGGGATAAGTTACTGACACCTCCAGACCCAAGTGCTGGCAGCACTACCTGCCTATCCATCTCAGGTCCATAAGCATCTCCTGGAGGCACAGGCTGACACCAAAGCCCAGTCAGCAGCCAGAATGACAACACCCAGCACACTCATGCTGCAACAACACTGCATGAAGGCTTAGCTTACTTTTAACCTCAGAATCAGATGAGCCAATTACCTTGGTAATCATCTGGATCCTAAGTACCAGAATTCAAGCACTAAAGATGTTTTTAGTTACTGTAGAATGTAACCTTGAGTGTTTCCAGTCTAAAATCCAGGGCTGCAGTGAAAGCACAGCCCAGAACTGACCTGAATGGCTGAGACATCGGAGAGCCTCTGTGTGCTCCAGAGCCTGCAAGGACTCTGCCAGCTCCACCACAGTGCAGCCTCGATCCCCCAGCAGCTTCAGGAGACTCCAGCTGGGACTGCCTTCTGGCTCCAGCACCTGCAGGGAACACTGCTCCAAATCCAGAGGGCTACGGAACAATGTGAGAAAGACAATCACAGACCTTCTTAGTACCTTTCGCTCAGAAAGGACCTGGGTTAACAATCACTTGTAGATAAATAAAAAGATTTTTTAAAATAGAGATGGGAAATTCCTAGCTGATTTGTACATATTTGCAGCATTTCCTTCCACTTTCAGGAGTTCAGAGGTTATTCACTGACACCTCCATAGACAGAAACTGGTATTAGTAAGCTGGATGGTACAACAGATGTGTATACCTCAAAATTCTCAGCAAATGTATTAAGAAACCTTCTATTTTTCACTTGTAAACTCTCAGCAGAAAAAGTAGTACAGCACCTTTCATTTCCATGAGCCTAATTCAGAAGCCGTAGAGAGTGAGTCATACTCTTAACTTCAAAGTACAGGAAGACCGAATTTAAAGTTGTTGTAAACAAGTGACTGCTGGAGCCCAGGCTAACACACCGACCGTGCAGCTTAATTAACTGCATCTGATCTGTAGAGTTACAACTTTGGTGCTGTCATCACGCACTTTCAATCACAGCGGATTCAATCAACACAAAGAAGGAAATAACGACAGCTAACTAAAGCGAATACAAGGCTACATATTCCCACTAAAGATTCATCAACGTTTCTTTAATTAAATCACACTGCCACGCAAACCTAGGGGCGAGACACCTTCAGTATGTGGTGATACCTTCACTTATCAAGTGGATTTTCAGTGTTTTACGGGCTTACAGAGAGATAAAGATAAGCATCCACCGCTGGCCCGCGCGGTGCCGCCGCTGCCCGCCCCGCCGCTTCCCGCGCTCACCTCAGCCGCACCGTGCCGCGGCTTCCCGCTCGCTGCGCCAGCTCCCGCCAGCCCTTACCGGGCGCCGCGCGGTCCAGCAGCTCGCTGAGCCTGCGGAGCAGCGGCCCGGCCAGGCGGCTGAGGGGCAACGGCCCCGCCGCGCCGCGCTCCATTGCTGCCCGCCGGGGCGGTGCTGCCGCCCGGAAGGAAGCGCCGCGCGGGCAGCGCGGGACGGGGCGGCCGGGCGGGGTCCGGCTGAGGGGAGCGCGGCTCGCTCTGAGGGGAGCGCCCTGAGGGTGCCGCGCCGGCCCTGCGGACGCCGTGAGGGAACAGACACACAGGAGGTGTGGTTGTAACCGTGTTGAAATGGGAGTGGTGTATATCTGACTGCGAGGGCGAGACCTCCTGCGGCGTCCCCAGCTGGCGCTGGTTAGGCCGAAGTTAGCTTTAGAACCGGGGCTGGGGTGTAAATCACACAAAGCCCATAGGATACCGAGGGAAGGGGTCTCGCTTTGAGCAGAAACAGCTTTATCGGATTGAAACCAGCAGGAACCATGGGCTTTCCTCCTAACCCAACTTTCCCCAGCCTGCTGCGACTCTCCAAGAGTGCAGTGGAAGCACTTTGCGTGCTTTAGCGAGGCGGAGGAGAGGAGGGGCTGCTCGGGAGGAGCCTCCCAAGGAGATGTTCCCGTGAGTGATCGTCATCGCTGCAAACGGGCAGGCGATCTGAGACGAATTCTTACATCTCTGGTATTGCAACTTGCTCAAAGTGGACTCAAAGTGCCTAAGAAATTAATTTTGCTAACATTTTTAATCAGTGATCAAGCATTCGGGTTGCTCAGGGAGGTGGTAGGTGTCCCATCCCTAGAACTTGGTCTGGTGGAAGGTGTCCCTGCCCGTGTTGGTGTTGGACTGTATGATCCTTAAAGGTCCCTTCGGGGGTTATTTTGACTATTAGGCTCTTATATAAAACATAGATATCCTTATTGCTATTTCTGGATGAGGGTGGTTGGAGCTGCTATATTTATTGCTGAACACCTCAGTTTCCTATCTGTCTAGATAACACTGGGAGCAAGATCTGTTTAGCACAGTAGTATCTTGTAACCAGTTTTAGCTGCACGTCTTGCAAAATGCTTAGGAAAAAATTTGGCACAAAAGTTGCTTTTCAGCCTCTTCCAGATCCCTTCAGCTCAGGGCAGTTTGTGCAATTCATTCCAGCTTGTCCTGTGTGAGACTTGTCTCCTTGGGTACCAAGAGTGGAAATACTTTCTTACTTCAGGATTCACTTATTTGCCTTTGAGGGATGAGAATCATTAGGTGAATTTCTGTGTAGAGATTATGAAAAGTCCACTGTCCACCTTTGATTTCCTCAGTCTGCTTGTTAGGCACTGTGGATTTTCTCGCACTCAGCATAACTTTTGTGTGCTTAACTTCCAGCAAGTAAGAAATTCCCAACACGCCTAAGAGAGCAGTTAGGTGCTTCAAAAAACAACCTAGTGCTTTGTTATTAAAAGCTAAGGCCAACACTTCCTCTGTCTCAAGGCCATTAGGAAATTCCTATGGACTTCTATGGAAGTAGGATGTGCCCTCTCCTCACTGCCAACTCCCTGTCTGGCAGAGGTTTTCCCAGGAAGGGCCATCTGCTGTGTGTAATGAAATCGTCTCTCTTAAAAGTCAAACTGTTCAGTGATCAGACTCCCTATCCTGAGGTCACACTCCAAAACACCACCGAAGCTGTCGCTTGGCTTGCAGCTCCCAACAACACGCACAAATTCAGCCCCCTTTGTCTCCAGCAGGGAGGCCCAGCCCAGGACCAGCCTATCCCAGAACGTCCACAAAGAGCTGGAGGGTAAGTGAGGGGTCGGGGTGTTTGGGCTTTGAAAATTACTTTTTGCTTTTTTTTCTCCTGTGTGAAATAGGATGTGTATCATAAAAGACAAAGGAAGAAGATCAAGTTGTTATTATCAATGCACTACACGGATATAGTGATTTATGCCACTATTGACCAGGAAATGGGATTTGTTATTTCTTCTGCTAAAGAAGAGCCATTTTTGTTTATCCTGACAGATCTGAGTTTTTTTTAACATTTTGCATTTAGAATTCTGCTCACTGTTTCTGAAACTACACTCTGGTACTATTTCCACCAAATTGGACAAAATTGCAAAAATTGTACCAAAGCAAGCTTCCTTCTCTAAAGACTGCGTAAGTGATACCAGGTATCCTGAAAAACACATTTATTTATTCTAAATATTTATTGCATGGTCTAATACTCATTAGGTTAAAAGTTCCTCCATTCTTGAGAAAATTATCTGGTCACGTGGTAGCAATAGATGATTCCCAGGCTTCATGAATTGCTCAGTCTGACAGGGTCAGATGCTTGACAGATGTTAAAAATAGATTTAGACATATCAGTGTTAAGAGTTGTGCTGTGATTGCTTATTTTAATTACTCTATATTAAGGTGTTTGTTTGACATGTGCAGAGCCAGTCATTTATTATTCTATTTAGCTGATGAATTATGGCTGAGGTGTTTTTATACTGTGGTGCTGTTTACAGTGGGTATTGCACTAATCAAAATGTTATCAAAAAGCCTTGGATATTGGCAGTTGAAGAGCCGCAATATATCACAGAATTTTTGGCAAGGGCATATTTTCGAGACATCTGCTTTTTGAAGAGCCACAACTTCACTGATGTTTTTCTCACCTAAACCTTTTTAATCCAATAGATAGTGTGATAACTGGCTTAGATAATACAGTGTTTCTGTAGTTCGGTTTCTGACACTTGGCACTCTTTGACAAGTATGCTGCTCAAGGTGTTCTATTTGGTTGTGGTATCTCGAAGGACTTGGAGAAGAAGAATGGGGGTATAGTTATTGTTTGCATTTGAGGTGGAACTGAACCAGGCTGAGCTCCTGTCAGGTGAAGAAACAAGTACAAAATGCATCATTGTAAATCTGTGCACACGTGGGTTCTCATGACTACCCCATCAAATATTTCACTCTTTAGTAGGCTCACTGCTGTATAAATCCTTACTATGGTGAGTAGAATTCACAAAATCACAGTGAATTCTGGAATTCTGGTTTCTGGTTACAATTCTGGTTACAAAACAGCAGGGTGAGAATGGGGATTGGATGCAATTATAGCTGTTGACTTCTTAGAGGAGCTAAACAAAACATATGCAAAGTTCTGTAGGAAAGCTAAAACAGATTTGAGAAATATTCTAGGGAGAATGGCAAGGAAATTAGCATTAACTTTGGAGCATAGCAACATTTAAGCAGGACACTCAGATTTCACAGGTGACAGGTTTTGTGTGATATATATGGTGCTGTAGTCAGTCAATCTTGGAATCCTGTGCTTAGTGGAGATGCCTTTCTGCTTTTTTTTTTAATGTTTCTGTTCTACTTTTGCTGTTTTCTGTTCCTTTAATCAATATTTCTTACATCCTGTTGTTCATACCAGCAAGGTTTCTGGTTGGATCTATGTAATATATGACCATTTCTGTCCATCATCAAGACAAGTTCTGTGGTTATTGGTGGTTTGGAGATATTTCATGTTCATCTTAAATATAGTCTAATTATATTGACCAGCTTTCATTGTGGTTTAGCTATCTGCCAGTAAAACATCTCTTAAAGGGATGTGTGGGAATGTATATAGTATGCTCAGGCAGGTGGAGAAGGAGCTTTTGCTAAATCTAAGAACGGTAGTAGGACAGGATAGGACAGGACAGGATAGGATAGGACAGGATAGGAGATAATAGTGTTGCAAAAAAACTCCAGATCCCAAAGTCCAACCTGTGGAGTGGAGTCCAGAGCAGGAAGCTCAGCTGTCAGTTGGGGAATTATCTGAGACCAAAAACCTCAGATCACAAAAGGCAAAGCACACAAGCACTGACTCTAAACAGGATCTGTCTGCTGGAGAAGTGTTGGAAGAACAGGTGAGCAGACTGCATGTTGCTCACATCCACATCCTCCTCAGGAACAAAGGAGAAAGGCTGGCATTTTTGCGTGTGCAACTTTGGTGAAAGTTAATCCTCGATCACTTAAGGCAAAGGGTTCTGACAAAATTGGTGTGGCCAGCAGCACTTCGGTTCCTGCAGCCATGGCCTGTGCTCTGAGGCACACAGTGTTTCTGGAGCTCTCTCATGTTTCAGGTATCCCAGAACTGCTGTCAGCTCGGTATAAAGAGCCCAAAGTGTTGGTTGATGAAAGGCTGTTTCCCCGTGTGAACCACTGTGGCGTTATCAGTGTCATTGTCCCGGTGTTGAGCTGAGATATCCCCCGTGTGGGCACCACACTCAGCCTCTCCCCTCCCACTCCTTTGGGCTGGGTGGGTGTGAGGCAGGCCCTTGGCAGGACCTGCTGTGCGTGGGAGCGCTGGGGGTGCACAGCCTGGCTCCATCGAGGGCCGGGCATTGATCAGGGGCTCCGTGTGCCATGGGAACGCGTGGGACGGGCCCTGAGCCGCAGGGCTGGGGCCGCACAGATAACGGGAGGCGAGTGCTGGGTGGGCGGGCAGCTCCGGGAAGGTCAGGGACCGGGGAGTGCTGCGCGAAGATAGGAAGGAATCCTGCTGAAAAGGCTGTGGGCTGAGGAGGGTCTGCACACAAAACAGAGATTACTCCGTGAATAGATCATAACTAACAGAAAAATGCTTCAGAGAGATCACAAAGGGAATTTTTCCACCGACTCTAGAGGACATGAACCTCACAGAAAGGCACAGATTCACTTCTGGATTGCTAAAATGCATAAACTGCTTGTATAAATAATTTCTGTGAATATAAAATTGCTTACAAAGGAAGATTTTCGTTTTGGTTATAATTTAGTAAAGTAGGAAAAAACGTGATGCAAGAGGGGAAATTTAATGGCCACTTCTTAAGTTTCATCAAGTTTATATATTTTTGTCAGTTAATTTTTTTTCTGACATTAGGAATAATCCCACAGGTCCTTCTGAAATCACTGGAAGTGGCTTTGTCACCAAAACTACCTACAAAAAATAGAAAATAATTTAAAATTTTTCCTTCCATGTTAAAGTGTAATCCAAAACTGTTTTGGTCTCAATTGAAATAAATTGTCAAATATTGAAGATATTTAATAACTTATAAAAATAAGGTTCAAATTGGGAAAGATGTCATTTCACGGAAAATAATTTTGAACAGTCAAATTTTGTATTTAGAATTGAATTTCAGACAATATTTTCACTATGAATAGTGAATAGATTCTTCACAGTGTGGAATTATGACAAAGTATGAATTTTAAACGAAAAATCTCTTCTGAAAATTGACTTGAATTTGTTTTTATTATGTATTTGCCTTACAGAAACCTTGGGTGATTGTTTTAGCCATTTTGATGTATTTCCCAGCCATTCTTTTGTTAGATACTATTGAAATTGATTGTTTTTCACAAACAGTGATAATTTCCTGCCATCAAAGGGCTTTGGTGAAGCAGCTCCATCTGCCTCTTGCTTCCTCATTAATCTGACTATTGCAGGTTTGCATCAGTTCAATATTTCTCCTCAATCACACTCCAGCACAGTTGTCAGGTTACTGTTCTCACACTGCTCCCACCTTTGTTCTCCCTTAATCTCAGTTCCCAGGCACTGAGCTCAGGCAGCAGCAGATCCTGCTGAGCATAGACGTGTGCTTCATTTGCCTCAAGGGCTGCCATAAAAATTCCCCATGGTTCTGATCAGTATGAAATGGAAAATCTGTGTTCAGAAGATTAGGGAGCCAAACCAGGCGTATTTCCTACCATGACCTGCTCAGAGTTGGTGTGTGAATTCCTCCTGTTTGGCTGTGCTTCAGCGCCTCCTGTTGTGAGTGAGCCAGGACCTGATTCAGCAAGTAACATCATTGGCTTGCAGAGTGAGAGTTGGGACAAGCAGCCACAGCGCTCTGGCATGTTTAAATGTTCTCATGTCTTCTGCCAACAGGTATTCAGCTCCCAAAATATCAGGAAGTGAGTTGATTTTTGGGTTACTAGTCAACAGCTGATGGTAAATTATCATGGTCTCTCACATTCCTCTTCACTCTGTGAATTTCATTGTGCATCTTCTGTCACAAGTTTTCCTGATGAGCTGAGAGGGTATCATACTAAAAGTTCTCTTTCCAGTTTCTATCTAAATTCAGTAATTGAATTAAAAAAAAAATCTGAATACGTTATATTTTCTTCCCAGCTTTTAACAAATAATATCTCTTTGTCTTGGGTGGAAGCCCATCATGTATTGCAGTTTTCCTCCTGGAATGTTATTTTGCTGTCATTTCTGTGGTTGCATCTGACAATGCATGGAAATCTGGTGCAATTTTCATATGGAGAAATCTGACAGCTCCTGCTGGTTCAGCACCAGGCTCCAGCCCAGCTCCAGCTCTTTCCTTTGGTCAGCCTGTAGTACCTGTGACACGGAGCTGCACCTGTGTCACCTGCAGTACCTGTGACACCTGCTGGGCACCAGCAGGGCCCTGCCTGTGGCTCTGGAGAGAGTGCTGGGCAGGGCTGGGGGCTGTGGGACCCAGGCCAGGGCAGGGATGTGAGCTGGAAACATCATTACAGCAGAACCACAGGGACGGAAAAGGAGGATGAACACAGGTGTCTTTAAATGGCTTCATCAAATTACATGGCAAGAGAGCTTTTCCTGCTGCTCTTCACCAATTCTGGAATAAATGTAGTCACTTTTTTTCGGAGCTGTTAGTCTGGCATCCTCCAGGAGGTCAAATTTACTTGAAACCGCTATAGTACTTTTCTACTGTGACCAATGTCACACCTTTTCCAAGGTGACCAATGAACCAGAGTGCCCCTAGCAGTGTACAAAAACCTCTCAAGTTTCTCAAAAATCCTAAGGTTTGGCAATGCTAAGGATAGGCTTTGTTACAGGAAGAGAGAGATGATTCCACAGTTCTTTGGATTCAGCTAGTGGAAGCCTTTTGGTGTATTTCGCTTGGATTTTATGTGAATTCAGCATTGTCACACCACCTTGCTACTGCACACCTGCTTGAGGGGAAAACTCAATATGAGCAGGAAATTGAAGCCAACCTGCCTCATTTCGTTGTTTTTTCAGTACAGGAATGATAAATATCAAGCCAGAGCGCAAGAGAATTGCTTTAAACACAAATTGCCCTATAAAGTCTAAGCAGGCTACTTGTTCTGGGTATTTCTACAAGCAGAGTTTGGGATTCATGTCCCTGTGATGCCAGTTCAAGGAATAACCTGTTGTTGTGCTAGTGTGACTACCAAAACAGCAGGTATCTGTAGCAGTGGTGTACATGTGGAAATGTACATTGTCTGCAGGTTCCTGTTTGCATTTAGAAAAGTTGGAAGGCCATGTACTAGAGCCCCTGTCGAGGTGCCACACAGTGCCACACATGTGGGTGTGCTCAAGGATTTGTTCTCCTAGCACACACCACCCTGGATAGTTGCAGTGTGCTGCCAGTAAGTGCCATTGCATAGACAGCTGGGTTAGGGTTACTGCCTTAATACCTGATCTTGGGTTTTAAATAATGATTTCTTGTTTTGAAAATGCTTGCAAGTACATGTCAACTGACGACCTTTTAGAAAACACTAATAGCCATTTCAAAAGTAGTTTTAAACTTAGTGTTTCTTTTACTTGCAGGTGCACAGAATAAGATCTGCACTTCGTTGACAGCTAGAATGACTTTCCTTTACCCAGAACCAGATACAAAGAACAAAACTTGCCCAGAATTTGTTGTCCTAAATGAACTCATGGCAGACTTCAGGCCAGAATGAGAAAAATGGGAAACGTTTTGCACAATGCAAGAGTTTCCCCTGTGAGGGTGAGTCTGTTTTGATTTAATCTGGTTCTGACTCTTCAAAAATCGTTCATTTACTGCTTGAGAAGCTCAGAAAAGCGGGAGTTTTGTCTCTACTTGAGAAATCCCTCAGACACTTGCCTAACCCAGAAGACAACATGGATGTTAAAAATGTGGTTAAATCCCAGGCAACTTTTTCCTGCCTAAGGGATTTGTCAGAGAATGGTGATGACCTGCTTCATTTTAACGGTGTGGTTGATGTCACTGTGGGAAGAGCAGAGGAATACTGCAGCAGACAGGCGCCTTCCCACCCCACAGATGTGACCACTTGTCACACAGGCAACTGTTGCCTTAGCACACAAGACTCTGGATCTCTTCAGTTTTTGGCAGATGTCCAGGCATGTAAAATGACTGGGCTGGGCAGATCTCTAACCACGAATTCCCTGCTTGGTGAGCAGGCAGCCACTTCTGTGGACAATCACACCAGTTTTGGAAAAGATGACTCTGAAAATTCTGCTGCTGTTCTGGAGATTTATGCAGAGAAAGTAACAAGTGTAAGTGATGGCTTTTCTGATGATGACCTGGAGTACTTTGAATGTTCAGATGTTCTTACAGTGCATGAAGATGAAATCTGGAAAAAGAAATTACAATTTTTATTAGAAAGTGATGATGAAGATGATCTAAAACTGGGTAAGGATTGTGATGGGTGTGCTTACTTCCTCAGTGAAATGCCTTGTGTGTTCCAAGTGTCAGATAACACTACGGCTGTGGATACCCCCATTGGCTTCTGTGAGCATCAGTCAAAAATCAAAGGAGTAAACGTAAGGAGAGACCCCTCTATGTACAGCCAGTCAGCTCTGCAGACAGAGATGACTCTCACTGTTGGACACCACCGAGATAAAAGTACCATTTTGAAAGACAAAGAGAAGAATCAAGTGCCTGTTGCTTCTGCAGCCACTGGAAATGAATGTCCCAGAAGTGAAGAAGAGACTAATGGAAGTGACCATCTGGCTGCAGGCTCCTCAAGGGATGAACCAAAGCCTGCGGACACGGTCCCTGCCCAGGTAGACTCCTCTGCCAATGGCATAGGTGCTGCTTGCACAGATGAGGCTTTGGGGACAATGACAGAAACCAGCCCCGACGGGGACGTGCTGGGGGAAAGCTCACTGCTGCTGGAGGAGGGGAGAAGGAATGTGCCAGAGGGAAATGCACGGCACACTGTCTGTACCTTAACAGAAAGTCTGAGGAGAAACCTCTTCAAGCTGTTAAACCCTATAGAACTTTGCAGATATGTAAGTACTATAGGACAGTCTTTCCAGACTGCAGCTGAGGGTAGGGAGTCCAGAGCTCCGTCTCCCAGTCAGGAAAGTGTCTGTTCAACGTGGATTCCTGAGGAGACAGAAAGTGGGCAAATGCGGGCTGGTCTGTGTCCAACAGAACAGGCAGATACAGACAGTCACTGGGAAAGGAAAAGGACTCGGGGCCTGTCTGAGCAAAACCAGATGCCAGATGAGAACATCTCATTTGGGGTAAGTAACATGTTTATCATTTAACACAAAGAGCTGCTCTGCTGATCTCAGTGCAATTTATTCCTGCTTGTCACAAAATGTAAAATCAAAATTACTTTGAAAGATACTATTCGTGTACTTCTGAATGACAGCTACGGCTGGGAGGGAAATCTGGGTTTAGAAAAGGCCCGAGTAAAGCCTAAGCTGTTCTAATTATAGAGCAAGCCTGATAATGGTGAGAGGCACTAATGGGCCTCTGGACAGCTGGATAGGGAAATCTGATATGGAGGCTATTGCACAGGTCTTAGCAAAGAAATGCTTCTTTCAACCCAGAAAGTTTCTCAAATACCTGTTGTGAGCAGAGAATGCTTTGATTTACTTTCTTTTTAGTCTATATTCAACAAACAAAATTGTCCTCCACTTACTGTACCAGAAACCTAACTCAAATCAACAAGGTTTGCTCTGATTTTATAACAATAAAGGTAATTCAATGCAGAGAGTTCATGTGTCACAGAGGTGAATAGAGCTCTGCGTTTTTTTTAATAAAAACAATGAAAGACTTGGATATTCCAGTTGTAATGTACAAACCAATTAAAAGATCAAACCCTCATGGTACTCTCCATGTATTTGCATGTTTTATGCTGTTGGTAGAAAATCAGCTGGAGAAATCACTACAGTTGTAGAGATTGGTATGATGCTCTACCAGTCTTCCTAAGAGGGAAAATTGAATCATCATTTTTATTTTACATAGTAAAGACTCAAGATATATAAATACTATTAAATCATGAATAATCTTATTGTCATCAATTTTTTTCTGATTTGAAGGTGTGTAGCTAATTGCACAGAAAAAAAAACATTTGTCACAACAAAAGTTTTTTTCCAGTTGCACATGCTTCTCTTCATCTTCTTATTTGGTCAAAAACATCTCCTAGTTCTGGGTGTAGTGTCACTGTAGAGTGACTTTAATCTCACCACTGGGGTGTCTTCAGCAGTCAAAAATCACTGAATTCTTCTTCCTGAAAAATGCTCATAGATTTCTCTGGTTTTATGGTGCATAAAATTCCAATTCCATTTGAGGAGCACATGATGTCCTTATGATGGGAAATATCCCTCACTGGAATTAGCCTCCTCAGAGCTTCCTGACAGGGTGTATGGCTGCAGTTTGCCAGAGGCCTTGTTCACTTTTTTATCCCAAGTGCAGTGCAGTAATTTAGATCCCAGAAGACTCTTAGCCAAGAGCAGCTGTCAGGTGCCTGGCATAAAATTCAGAGCAGCCAATCAGACTCTTGATGTGCATGGTCAGTATGTCTGCACTTCCATGGCCAAAACTTTACATTGGACAAAAAATGAGTCTTGGTGTACACAAAAGGGTGAGAGCTGGACACAGACCAAACCCCTGGTTTTAAACATATGTGTATGACAGTGAAATGCAGGTTCAAAATGATGTGGTCTTGAAAATGAGCCAAGCAAAAGTATCCCTCCTGAATACTGCTCCTTTTTTGGAGCACTAGGAAAATGTGGACACCTTCTCATAGCACGCATAGAGTAATATAGTAAGTATACATATAGTAAGCCAGAAACTCCTCTGAATTCTGCCTGTGTAATCTAAAAGAGGCAAGAAAGAATCTATCGCTGCACACAGGTTTCTGTAAAGTGCCCTGGAGTGTCTGCTGGAACCCGGTGAGACAGCTCTGCAGGAGCAAGGGGAGGGGCTGGCAGCAAACCCCGCCGCTGACTGCTTCGGGAGGGTGTTGTGCTTTCCCTGTGCATGTGGGAATCAGGTCTGCTGAGGGGTGCAGAGCAGCCACGGGATCACAGCACTAATGACCCAAGGATTTACACTTCCCCCTTGGCGCCAAGTGTTCCAACTGGAACAACCTTTGCAGTGTGTCTTGTGCAGCACCTGCTGTGCTGGGTGACTTCTCCTTCCGTTACACAGTTAAGGTGGGAGGCTCCTCACTCCATGACCTCATGGCCTAGCCCCAGGTGAAATTCTTTATTTCAAAGCAGCTTCATTAATAATAGGTCCAAGACAGCAACTGTGCCAGCTGTGTTGTGTTACACAGTGTACAGAGAGCCAGGTGGCTTTGCTGGGTGTCACTGGGGAACTGGTCTCTGTTAGCAGTCAGCCAGCACCCTGTCCCTGTCAGTGTTCAGTGTTCAGCACCCTGTCCCTGTCAGAGTGCAGTGGTCAGTGTTCAACACCCTGTCCCTGTCAGTGTTCAGTGGTCAGCACCGTTGGAATAAGGTGCTGCTGTCACTCCTGGGTTACAGAGCCATTATTCTGGTTTTGTTCATGTCAGAGCAGCCTGTTCACGTAAAATCTGAGATATCCTTGGGTTGCCCTTCCCAAGACAAATTTATGTCACTTTTAGATAATTTTAAGTTTTGTTATCCAAAAAGGAGAGAAGCAGAACTAACATAGAAGTTCCAGGTAATTGAGCATCTGGCTGAGATGAGAGCTTGGTGTTGCCAGGGAGCAACACCAGGCTCTGGGCCTGAGCCGTGCCAGAGGGTCTGTAGCTCTGTGTCAGAGCAAGCAGGGGAGTCCTGGTTGGACTGGAACTACAGCTCAGCTGAGACCCAGAGGCAGTGATGTACTTTTTGTCTGTATTCTAGGTATGGTTTCTTACACTCTGTTTTTGCAAACAGAGGGATATAAATGTAACATGGGGACTTTACTTGCAGAGGAGAATTACCTTGCAAAACTATTTCTGTTTAAAAAACAGTGAGAAACTGGGAGGTAAAATTGATCAACTTCATGACAAATTCTTCTCTAAGGAGCAACACTTTCAGACTCAGACCCAGGAGATTGATTGCAATCCATTATGTTAATAGTTACAAGTCAGAAACTCTACTGTTGACAAAAATTAAAAAAAAAATAGTTTTAAAAAATTGCAAGCCTTCAGGCCTGTGTAAAGCTGTAGTTCTAATTTTTAATTACATTGCTCTATTTTCCTTCTTTGAAGAGTCAAGGTGCTAACCTTAAAAGCATTGCCCAGAATTGTGAGAACCTCTGTATGGAGCCCAGAACAGAAAAGGAAGGCATCTTCAGGGCTTGTGAGAAGGCAGGAACCAGCCAATTCTCTGCTGAAAACGTGCTGCAAGTAAAGAATGCAGATTTACAGACCTCTTCTCTTGACTGTGCTCCTTGTGAAAAGAGAGAAGGCTGTCACCAGCAGGCCTTCTCTGGACAAGAAATTATTAGTAATGGCAAAAAGTCAAAGAATGATATTTCCCCTTCTCCTCTATGGGATATGGAGTCTGCTCCTGATAAACAGGAATGCTTGTGTGCTGTTCTCTCTTCTGCAAAGCTGTGTGATGAGCCAGGGGAGGGAGAGCAGAGGTCTGATAGCAGTAACCCAGATATTCTCTGCAGCCAATCAGCCAATGAGGCTGTGTCTGAAGCTAATCCCAAATCAGTCCTGGAATCTGGAGAGCCTGAGTGCAAAGGAGATGCTGATATATCTGCAGTGCATGACAAGCTGTGGAAACTTCTTCATGAAGATGACTCAGACTATCAAATCCCATTTGAAAACAGAGTCATCCCAAGTTTAGGTACGAGACTGACAGCTATCAAAGTCCCAGAACTGAGCTTTGTGCAGGAGACCTGTTCCGATCATCCTTTGCCAATGGATTTGATAGAAGAGCAGGAACCCATCACAGAGCTAGCTCATAACCCCAGAACTGAGAAAGCTGACTGCAAGGTTTCTGATATCCTCCTGCAGAGAGCTGCAGCACATGAGAGTGCATGTATAGGAAGCATTTGTCTTGCACAAGTGGTAGGAACAGATGGTGTCTGTCTAGATTCTGGCACTGGGAATGAGAGGGAAACACCATCCACTTGTGTTTCAGCAAACAGTGTCCCTTTAAGTACCCAGGAGTGCTTGGAGCCAAATCCAGTGGCCACGGACAGGAATGGGTCCACTGTGACTTGGGAAAGGAAGCTTGCTGTTAATAATGCTGCCCAAACATGTGAAGCAGGTTCTCTTCAAAGGTTGCAAAATGCTCAGAGTGGTAATTTAGCATGTCCCAGAGCAAACCCAGCTGACATATCAGATATGTCACATGGGACAGTTGGACTGTTACTTCATACTGAATACAGTGTATCCATGATAAATGAGTCTGTACCTGGAGAAGGCTGTCATTTTAAGGACTGTTATCCAGTGAGAGAAGAACTGGCTTATTTCCCTGAAGAGGAGCATATTTTCCCCAGTGAAAATACCAGTCAGTTTACACATGCAGGGCAGTCTTCTGTTAACACCACACATAAAAGTTATGAAGTGAATTTACAAGAAAAAAGAAATCTTTCGGGCTTGAATGCACCAAATGACACTAATTCTGATAGCTGCCGTCTTTCAAAAAGTAATGGCTGTCAGGATTTTCAGATTGTTTCTAACACACAGAAATACAGTTATGTAATACAATCGCCTACTTTAACTGAGATTCACAAAACCACAACACATAAGAATCTGCCCCAAAATACAGACCAACCGACGGAAATAGCAAAACAAGAAGGTGCAGTCCCTCCCCATTGTGGGGAGCCATTTTTAAGAGATTTTTATCTAGAAGTGCCCAGCTGTGAACTGTATAAACCAGGAGGGGAACAGAGAGAGATTTGCATACCTGATGAACACAGGGCTGAAACTCCCTGTGACTCAGGAGTTAGTCAGGCTTCAGAGAGTCAGACTTCCCCTTGTAATACAGCAGAACAAGATTCATTTTTTATTGACAGCACCTTCAAGTCTCATGAAGAATTAAAAACAGATTCTTCAAAAAATCCCACCTATGCTGCTGGAAGTGTAACATCAGCCAGTGCCCCGCTGCCCAGGGAGGCTCAGGGTGAGCACCACAGCGCAGCAGATGGGGAACATGGAGATTCTAGGGATCAGCTACATTCCCAACCACTGCTTGGAAACAAAACCCTGCCCTTCCTCACACCTGTAAGCCACTCGGAGGGCCTTTCCAGTGAATCTGCAGTGGTGTGTCCTGGCACAAGAAATGAGGGAAAAACTGGATCCATACAAACTGCAGTCAAAGTAAATGAAAATTTAACTACATTGGAAAATTCCTGCAAGTCATGGCAGGATCTGTTCCAGAGGGTTCCTGGAGAAGCCAAAGGGAAAGCAACCTTGTGTGAAAATGAACGTAAGATTCCAAGAGCTATTGAATATAACCCAGATGAAGCTGAAACAAAGGCTCCTTTGCACACTTTGACTGGCTCCCAGGCTCTGAAACAGATTATGAATGTTAGCGCAGAGCAGTCTTGTCCTGACTTGATCCCTTCCAGCAAGATAACTGAGGCTGAGAATTCAATTAAGTGCACCAAATATGATGAAAAGGAGGAAGTCAGGACAGCAGAGAGTGTAGTAAGTGGTTTAGTTAATTTGCCACCAGTTGGTTCAGGGAACAACCAGTGTTTTCAAGAGCAACCATCCCACAGAAGAACTCCATCAGTCTCTTCGGCGTGGACCACACTTGATCCATTCCCAGTCAACACAGAAAATCAAAAAAATCAGGAAGGGTCAAAATCCTGCCAGACACCACTGGCTGCTGCAGAGCCCGAGCCCATCAAATGTAAAGAGGACACAACAAAGAGCGGGCATGTAGCTGCTGGAGCTAAGAAGAAATTACCACCAGCAACTCTGTCCAAAAAACCCAGGCTGGAGGAGAGGGGAAGTGTCATCAAGGATCCCAGCTGCGTTAAAAAGTCTGGGAAGAGCGAGGGAGGCGTGATCCATAAAGAGGATAGAAAAGAGCAAAGGAAACTCATTTTGAAAAAGGATAGCAAAGGTAAGGGAAAATTGATTTTATTTTCTGTCCTTTTCCATCATTCTGACTACAGTTCAAAATTCAGATTATTGAAAGGCACTGCAAGCCTCTTTGAGGCTGACTCAGTCAGCTAAGGGTGTCCTGCCCTCATGGAGCTTTATTTCCACATTTGTGCACTTAGTAATGAGTGCTGTGCCCATGCCACACAGATGAACCCTTTTCCCAGCTGGTAAGTATGTTCAGTTCATGAACTTCGTAACCTGTTTGAAATAGTCACTGCCTCATTGGCCTCTTGGAGTAACTTTTCACAGATGAACAGCGCTCAGCAGCTGCAAGCCCAGTACTTGCTCTGTTCCCACAGGACTGTGTATCCAGCTATGCTCCTGCATTGCCGCTCCCAACTGCAGTTGTCCTCTCTTGGTTACCAAAAGATTTTAATTACCAGCAAAGTGTTATTGGTAGCAGAAGGGTACCGCTGATAAACAATGTTTCGAGGTCCCATGTGCTGACTTCTGACTGGTTCTGCATTGCTTTGCCCTGCTGCAAAAATGACACGGATGAAATGAGCAATATTAAACTGATATAGGAAACATATAATTGAAAGGGCTGCTGTCAGAGTCTCTAGAAGGTTGCTAACACTGTAGCAGGATTATGACAGCTGGGCCAATGAGGGATTTGTTGTTTCTATGGGTAGTTTGCAAGGACCAAGGTTTTGTTTTTACCTTCTGACATGACATTTCATGTTCACATCAAAAAATGATTTAATGGCTCAGAGCAAGACTGAACAGTAACTAAAGGTAAGCTACACATTTGTGGAGCTTTTCACACACTAATTACTGTGCAGTCTCTTGAGACTTCTGCTTTTCAAGTCAAATTTTAAAAGAACCCAGACTTTTCTCTGTTCAAAGATGTGTCCTTTGCCAGGGAACCAAATGTGTGGGAGGAGAGACACATTCCTTCAAAGCAGAGCAAGCGAACTGCAGTGACTGTGCAATGCCTGGCCTGCTACTTGAGGCTATGCTTGAAAAATGTTTTAAACATTCAGGCTGCATCAGATAACACTGAATTTTCTTCACCCGTTTCTGCTCTGCCTCAGTCTTGACTGAAGTATGTCTGTGCTCCAGAGCATAGTTGTGGCCCTTCCCTTGGCATTATGGGAAGGCTGGTTTGTTTGCTGCGGAATATACTCAGTGTTCTTTTGCATTATTTCAGCTGCAAGAGGGAAGACTGTGGCCAGGGCAGGAACCTGGAGCCATTAGTTCTATTTCTAGAGCTGTCACGTCCTGTCTGTGTCACTTTAGCCCTGATACAGCTAGGTTCACATGGCCCAGGATTCAGAGACTGCCAGTCCAGTGGGGAGACCTGGACTGGATGGGGCCTGGAACTGGGAATGGGGAAAACCACAGCAGTGTGCCTGACCCTTTGAGTTGGGTGTTATTGGAGTATTGCTGCAGGAATGGGATCCCCGAGGGACACGTGCCGTGCTACCTCATTCAGAGTGCAACAGCTCAGACTTAACACAGTAGGAAACAAAACATCTTGCATTTTACATCTCTTACATCAAGCAGGGATGTGTCACTTGAGGCAGGACTGTTGTGACCCCAAAACCTTTCTCTAAGTATCTGTCGATTCCCTTTCTTTCCAAGTGCCCTCCAGCCCCCTGCTCACACCATGCCCATGTGCAAAGACACTGGAGCGTTCTGTGAGGCAGTGAAAAGTCCTGGCAGGACCTTCTGGGACTTTCTCCCAGCCTGTGATCAGCTAAACAATTCTACTAGCTACTAGTATTGAGACACAAGAAGTCATAATTACTTACCAGAGATTTCAGCATTCATGTTCTTTACATGAAATGTTAAAATGCCAGAACAATGTAATTGC
Organism: Rhabdornis inornatus; assembly: GCA_013397075.1. Classification (NCBI taxonomy): domain Eukaryota; kingdom Metazoa; phylum Chordata; class Aves; order Passeriformes; family Rhabdornithidae; genus Rhabdornis; species Rhabdornis inornatus. Next base: position 145,567 of record VWZS01000910.1, read on the forward strand.
CTTCGAATCCTAAACTGTTGTTCTTTTTCAAGCCCCCAGGCTGCTGAAGAAGATCCAAGCAGAGTTATTCCCTGACTGCTCTGGAAGTATTAAGCTGTGCTGTCAGTTTGGTGACATTCATGGTGACTCCACCATTACATGGACTAAAGATTCCAAGGTACTGGCTCGGCTGCAGAGAAGGTAAGGGAATGTTTCTGAAGGATGGAAGTTTCGGGTGACTTTGCTATTCATAGGAGGCAGATCTTCTCACAATGCATTGATATTGGTCACAGTTTGTGTTCCATCACCTCTCAGTCTGTTGACAGCCAGTGTCCTCCAGATTTCAAAAAAATATCAAAAGAAGTTTGAACGTCATTTAACCTAGAGAAGAGTGGAAAGAAAAGCTTTTCCATTTTAATGAAATTAGTTATTTTCCTTGTAGCAGTAATGACATTCTGATCTAAAAAACTGTTTAGAATGTTTCAAAAATACAAAGTTAACATTACCCGAAGGAAAATAAAAAGAAAAGATATTTCCATGCAATGGAAATTCATTTCCATGAATGCACACTTCTGAGAAGATGAAAAATTTTGTAGGAAGGATTCTTCCTAGATGTTCTTTTAAGTGGAGAGAAAAAGTTGTATAGATTGGTTAAACTTTGCATTCTGATTCTTCTTGTTTTAACTCTTCTGATTTTGATTATTGTATTGCAACATCCATTGTAGTATTATACATATCATTATTTGCTAAATAATTGTGCTGTGTTGAAACAAATAAACAATGCAGAGAGATCAAATTCATCGGTTTTTCCAGTGATAACAAGTGAAATATGTGATGGCACCAAATGCTCTGTTCCAGTGCTCAGGATGACTCTCCCGTCTCTCTGGCAATAGCTGAAGCCAGTTACCAAGACCAGGGAATGTATTATTGCTGCTTGAATAACGTGTATGGAAAGGTGACTGCTGAATTTCATCTGACTGCTGCAGGTAAGCCTTAGTTTACAGTTTCGATTAATAATAATGACAATGACAGTTTCCATTCAGAGTTTTTTACTACAAAATTCATTTATTTGTTTCCTCCTAGTATTGGAACGTCTCTCAAGTTTTCAGAGTTATGAAGGTAAATATAAAGTGAAGTAGCATTGCATGGCATCATACAGAGACACAGACACACACACAGCACTGGCAGCTCTTTGGCACAAACATATGGTTCCTGCAGGTCACCTGCTGTGTAAGTGTACTCCAGAGAAAGGCAGGCATGAAGCTTTGGAATGCTTTCCCTGTGTGTTAACTGGTGTTCAGTGACACCCAGCATGTGTCCTGTGTTTCAGCTAAAGATAGTGCCTTGCCAGTGGGGTTGTCATTCCTGAACAGCCTGCAGAGATCCAGGCCTTCAGTTGGCATGGTGACTTTTCTTTCTTTTCCTTGAAGAACTAATATTAAACATTTATTTCCTTGTGTGAATAGAGACAGGACTTTTCATGTAGCAGCACTGTATAACTTTTAATCAGAGCATTTTAGGTGGAATTAAGGAGTGTTCTAATTCTGGCCTTATCTGTGTATTGTTTCCTCTGTGCTTTGAACAGAGGCAATAGTGTACAGAGGCTAAACCAGAGATAACTGCAAGGGGCAGCTGGAAGGACTTCCTTGTTGTGTAGTTCTGTTCTCCTATTTATCTTCTTTACTGATGGTCCTTGAAATGTTATGATTAGAGACACTTGAAGGGCAGTTAGAATTTTTTAGTTTCTCTCAGTGCTTAACTTTTTTTCCCCTTATGAATTGTGAAGGGAGCAGAGGTGTTTTTGCATTTGGAGTCCAATGATCATTTAAAGGGGTGAAATCCAGAATCTTCCTCGATTTAATCTGTAGCAGACTTGATGGCTACACTCTGTCTTGTCTCCACATGATCCTGAGCTGCCACCTTTCTCCACGCTGGCTTTAGATTGTACAGGCACGCAGCTGCCTCTCAGGAGCTGCTTGAGGTTCCAGCCCTCAGTAACACAAGTTGTGCTTTCACTGAGCATTTTTTCCTCCTCTCTGGAGAGATGCATCTGCTCTCCCATGCCCACCCCCTCCTGTGCCTGCAGAGAGTCCTGTTATGTTTTAGGTGTGGAAGAAATCGAATTCATGCAGCTGATGTTCAGAGAAGATCCCCTGAGCTCCAGCTACTTTGCTGGGACACTGCATGGAGCAATAATGACAGAGGGGCTGCACTTTGGCGAGGGCATGCACCGCAGAGCGTTCCGCAGCCGCGTGCTGCAGGGCCTGGCGCCTGCCTTCGCCGCAGGCCACCCCTGCGTGCTCAAGGTGCACAGCGCCCTCACCTACGGCACCAAGAGCCGGGACGAGCTGCTGCAGAAGAACTACAGTCTGGCACTGCAGGTGAGCTGACCCTGGCCTTTGGAAGCCAGAGCTGTCCTCATCTTCTAACAGATGATCTCTTCAATGTCTTGAGCAATATTCCCATAGGCATGTCTGTTGTAACACAGGAATGCTATGTCCAAAATACTGCAAGAGAGTATGCAAAGTTATATGCAGCTGAAGCTGAACCCTTGGAAGGCTTTGGAGAAGTACCAGAGTGAGTATACATATATATTTTATATACTTATATGCTTTTATATACTGTCCTGTGCCATGGCAGCCCACTGATTGCTAGGACTAGAGAGGAAAGAGGAAACCTGGGACCAGTGTTACAGCTCTTCCAACACAGTTTAGAGTTGGTAGCTGTTCATTCACTCTCCGAGGTCATTGGCCACTTTTGTTTCTTTCTTACCCCCTTACCAAAAGAATTCTCAGGATTTTATTAGTTTCTATCCCTTGATTTCAGAATCATTCCGATTTTTCTTATTCATCGCCCTGCTAATAACATCCCCTATGCCACAGTGGAGGAGGAGCTGGTTGGGGAGTTTGTGAAATACTCTGTCAAGGATGGCAAGGAAGTGAATTTCCTGAGAAGAGACTCGGAGGCTGGCCAGAAGTGTTGCACCTTTCAGCACTGGGTGTATGAGAAGACCAATGGGAACTTGCTTGTCACTGACCTGCAAGGTGAGTTGTCCGAGGGTGGGCAATTTTTATCTAGGTTGTATTCTTGCAAGAGGACAGTTTGGAAAAGAAAACCAAATCTTACACTCTTGATGGAACCAAATCTTACACTCTTAATGGAAGAGTTGTTCTTTCACTTGTACCTTGGTGAATCAGGACACGCAGTGTGAGCCAAATCCAGCCTTTTGTCTCACCACCCAGAGATTAATGAAATGACTGCTGAGTGAAAGACTTCAGGTGTTAATGACACCCTAGTTCTCCCCTTTTTCTTGTATTTAAATACTCAGCAGCAGAATGCTCCACGTTTGGGTCCTCGCTAGTTTTGAGGAAATATATTCTTTCAAAAAGAAGACTAGTGAAGAAACACCCTCATGTTTGCTAAGTGCTACCTCAGCTTCCATGAGTGTGACTCCTCTTCAGTCTTGCAATATATTTGGGGCAGGGGAGGACAGGCCCTTCTTGAAGAAAAACAGAAAAAGCTGGAATCTTAGGAAACATTCTATATTCTTTTATAAGTGAAGGCAGGAAAATAGCACCAAAGCATCTAAACAGGATCCCTGAAGTAATTTGAAGGGAGGAGAAAGAAAATCTTAGCATGGGAAACAAGCTGTGCTGTTTATCACCTTGACAGCTGTGAAATAGTGGCGTGAGCCTGACTTCTAGAAACTTCTGGTGACACAGAGAACATCCTCTTGACTGGGGTGCTTTAAAATGCTTTGACAAAAATGTGACAAATAAATAAAATGAAAAAGATGACTCAAATAAATAACATTTAATACCTCCATATGTGAAGATTGTCCTAGAAATTCCAGTGTAAGCTAAGCTCTGTGTTTCCTTGCTGCCTTGCAGGTGTAGGGATGAAGTTAACAGATGTTGGCATAGCAACCCTGGCCAAAGGGTGAGTGAACGGCATTTCTCAGCAGCATGGTTGTACTTTACTCATCTGTCTCTTCACAGTTAAATGTGCATGGGGGAGGGTGCACTGGAAATTCATTCTTGCTTTAACTTTACAAGAAAGCAGTCCTTGTCTAAGTATTTTAACTTTTTCACGTTCATCTTTATGGAAACCTGCCTGTAAAGGAAACACATTTATTTTGTTCTGAAAGAACGGGGCTACCCTGTAGATTGAGCTTTGTTTTTCCTGCATGCCTCCCTTGAAACGGGCTTGTCCAAAGGGTATTTCACAAGTGACATGAAGGGTTCTGCTGACAGCAGGTAAGGCTCCTGGTGGTCCATCAGCTGGAGGAAGGTAGGGTTGAACACATGGGGCCAGCACTGGCTGCAGCCCAGGGTAAAAGGCAAGCTGGAATCCCTCCTGCAGCCAGCAAAAGTGCCAGAACTTTGGGATATGTATTTGTGACACAAGCTTTTAGAAAGACTCTTCTCAGTGGGGTGCTGTGTATTGGCCACTTCCCTGATAAACAAGGACAATTGTGAAGCGGTTTGATGGTATCTCTCCCCTTTCTCTCTCAAAAACAGCAGTTCTGAACCTTAACAAAAGATTATTCAGGGTTTCTAGAGCCTGTTTTCTAGTGGTGTTGCAAAAGCTTCAGTTCTTTTGGGGAGACTTAAGAATATGGGTAAAGATGTAGGCCTGTAATATTCTAACTTTAGTCCACTTTTCTTAAGTTAATTAAAGCTTCTAGTTATACCACAGTCCAGCAGAGCTGTGGATAGGAATAGGCAGTGGCTGCTGGACAGGGAAAGGGGATGGGGGTAAGTGCTTTTACTTCATATTCTCCTTTGAGAATCTGGCAGGAGAAAGAAGGTCTGGTCATGTGTTCAGCCTTTATTCTAAATTGGACCTTGTCTGTATACCTGGGATACAAGAAGAAACTTCACAATATCATCTAAATTATTAAAAATGTGACTTTAGAATATTCTGGGAGAGTCCTGAATATTTGCAGGCTGGCATCCATTCTGTTAGACTGATTTACTCTTGCAGCTGTGGATCCAAAGTAAAAGCAGTTGAAATGAATGTACATCATCCTGTTACAAGCCAAAAAAGTAATAAATGTTTTATTTAGGCAACACTGTTCTCAGGAATCAGAAGATTTATAAAAATGCTTTAGTGAAAGTTGTCCAGCTCCCTGTGGGAAATGATTCCTAGAAAAACACACATTGTGCTGGAGAGGAGGAAGTGAGTACACAATGCAAGCTGTAGTAAGGATCACCTCAGGCATATAAAATAATTTCCCTAAATGAACAACCTCCTGAAAATGTTGAATATAATTTTGTTTGTTATTTAGCTAATTGTATTCATGCAAGATGACAGATTTTTTCCTGGTGCTGTATTTTGTTTTCATGCTTCTTTCCTGGAAAGAAGATCTCTGTATTAATGTCTGCAGTTGGATTTTTAGTTCTATGAACATGTGTGGGGAAAAATCAACTAAATGCCCAGGGCCCGTGTGTGTTGCTGGGTCTTGCTGCTTTGGGCTGTTCAGCCGAGCTGCTGAGAGCTAGCCTGGTCCCATGAAGGGAGAACACATGGTCCTGCTGAGCCAGAAATGCAGAGTGGGGTGGGGTGGCTTGAACTGCGCTGGCAGAGAGGACAAAGGACGTCTCTCTTCTGTACTACAAAACGGAGTCTGCAGTGTGTGGAGGAAAGAATTTTCATCTTTTGTCCTTGCTCTGTGTGGTTTGCCAGGGAACTGGAGAGCAGAGGAGCCCAAAGCAGTGGTGCGGTCACTGTGCTGCAGGAGCTGCAGTGCAGTTCTGTCAGGAGGGGGCGAGGTGGACCTAGGAACAGGAACGCCTGGGAAGCATTTTTAATCTGCACCTGAGCCTTAATATCAGCTACTCTGTAGCTTCTCTGGCGAATGGAAACAAAAATACCAAAGCACAGCGTGTGGCTCTGTGGCAGTGAGCAGAGTAGAACTGTGCATGAGGGCCCAGGGATTTATCCAGGAATGGTGCATGCAAAGGAGGGAATCAGGAGCATGGTAACTCATGGCTGTGGTCATTGACAGGTGTGCTGGTTGCCAAGTCTGGATCTAAAACTCTGCCTGGTTCCAGAGCACTGCCAAGTTTAGCTTTACTCCACACGGTAATAAGGGGCATTGGGGAGTTTAAAACTGAGGGCAAATCCAACATTTCCCCTTCAGATTTAAGGAAGATTTGTTTTGGTTTGGTGCTGGATAGAAGAGATTCCCTTGCTGAGGGCAGATGTGTTTGCCTGTGGAACTCCTGTTCTTGGGTGTGTCTGGTGCATCCACCAGCACTATACATACTTGTGAGCTCTTGAGAGCAGCTCAATAAAGTCTGAAGTCTCTGATTTCTCCAAGGGAGCAAGAGAACTTGATGATGATCCTGCTAGACTCCAGGATATAGTCTTGAGGTAACAACAACACACCTCTTCAACCTGCTTTGCTTAAACAAACACACAGCTTACTTGGAGAGGAGAGGAGAGGAAAATCCCTTCAAGGTTAACCTGCTGTTGAGAGCCAGCTGAGTGGGGTCTCCAGAGCAGGGCCTGTCTGTCAGCAGGAGCCTGACCTTTTCAGAGCAGGAGTATTCTCTTTAGCACTGTGCAGTCTGCCTGAGGAAGGGAGTTCTCTGGATGCTGGGAATGAGCATCCTCTGCTCATTTCAATGCCAAATCTTGTTTGGTTGGTTTTGTGTAGTCACAATTCACAGTTCAGCTCTGAGGACACTGGATGTCCAGCAAACCAAGAGAACAGAGTAGAACAGGCACTTATTAAGGTTAAAAAAGGAGAGGAGCACATTGGCCTTTCTTCTCCCTTCTCCATCCTGAGAATTCAAACAAAATTACTCCTTTGAAGAGCAAGTGCACCTTTTAAAATAAGCTGATGCAGCTTAAAAAGCAGGCCCTGGGAGGACTGTCAGCACCCAGAGGCACAGTGAGGAGAAGAGGGATGCACATGCCCTGTACCTCTCATGGTGGCTTGGGGGCTGTGGAGGCTGGATGAGACTGCCTTCCTCGGGAGCATTCCTTCCATCCTCCCCTGAGGGGCTTGGCTCCTTGAGATCCTGTAGGCAGCCAGGGGAGGGGAGCAGCATAGCATGGAACTGATGTACATGTTTAGATGGAAACAGCTTCTAGTTCTGAAACACCTTGTGCAACAACCTTGTCTCTTCATGGTGGACAACAGAACTGTTCATAGAGAATGATGTAGCATGGATTTCATTTGTGTGTTACTGAGAAAGGTAGCCAGCAGACAGTTTTATTCCCAACTTAAGGCCATGGCAGTGCCAGGACCCAGCCCACAGAGCTTTGCCTCTAATGCTTTTCCCTCTTCTGTCACCACTTGTTACCTGGTTCCCCTCAACTCTCAGTGACCCAGTCTGAGTTTCTGTGGCAGTCAATGCTTCTCAAGCCAGCATGGGTAGAAGAGACTTGCTTAATGTTTTCAAGTTGCTTCTGAGTCAGCTGTCATACTCTGTTTCCCTGTGCTGAAAATGAATCTTGAATTCCCATTTGGGTTTTTTTTCCTTTGTTACTACAGATACAAGGGGTTTAAAGGCAACTGCTCCTTTTCCTTCATTGAGCAGTTCAGAGCTCTCCACCAGTGCAATGAGTACTGTGAGATGCTGGGGCTGAAATCTCTCCGAACCACTCATCAAAAACAGAGGAGAGCAACATCCACTAAAAGCAAAACTCTGCCAAACTCCTCAACGGTAAAGAAAATGGTGCCCAGGAAGGCAAGGGAACCTAGAGACTTCATTTCTTCAGAGCACTGAGTCTCACTATCCCACCTTGTGAAACTACTCTTGAGGACATGGAGCAGTGACATGCACCAGTGACCTGAGGGGATAACTTTAGTCTTTTGGCTTTTGACATTGTTCTGGAATCGTCCTGATGCTGATGCCAGCAACAAAAGAAGGAGTTGATCCTGTGCTCTTGGTGTCTGAGATTTAACACTGGGGCAAAGTTTGAAAACAAACTAAGCCATCTCCTGGATTTTCTTACAGGCTTCTGTGGACTGGTATTGGAGAAGAACATCTTCTCTGTGTCTACATCCACGGCCCTGTGGTTCAGATGCTATGGAAACATCAATATATTTAAGATGCCAAGTACAAGTTTTGCACAGTATTGCATATGCATATGCATGCTGGGTTACTTAGAGCTAGAAGTCAGGAAAGGTGAAGTTTGGAGCACACTGATGAATATTAAAGTTACCACTTCCATTGCAAATCAGAGCATAACATCCTTTGAGCCTAAATCTTGGACTATGCAGTGGGATTTAGGCTCCTCAGTGCACTGCTGGGACCTGGCTTTCATTAGGCCTTTGGAAGTTCCTACAGATGATGCCTATTCTCTACAGTAGTGTTCAGAAGAATTTCTGTGAGAGCATTGTGGCTGTTCCCAAAACAGGAGGTTTAGAACTTAAGGCAAGGGGCTTGAGTGTGGTGGGATGGGAGCAAAGCTAAAGGCATTGAATAAATGGTGTTTCAAGTTAGAGGCAATAGATTTTTATCAGAGTTTCAGGAAGTGTTCAGTTTGAAAAATCTCATGAGCATCTCAGCCAGTTAATATTCCAAATGTATGTTGTAGTTTGGTCCCAAAGTCAGAGATGGAGTTCCACTCTATTGGTTAATTGCTTTCAGTTTTATTGTCCTGGTCAGTTCATTTTCAGTGAAAATCACAGGCTGACCTCTTAGAGGTAAACACAGCCCTATTAATGCCAAGGAAATCCACATTCCTAATGATGACAGTGTAGTGATGATTCCTTAAGATGCCTGGTGTGCTTTACAATGGGGATCTGGAAGTGCCTGTGTCAGAGTATGGATTTCTCACATATTCTGGTGCTTTTACCTCTAAAAGAAGGAGCAGAGTCATCTTGCTGCGTGTGAACCATGGTTGTTTATTGCTCAGCACAGTGGGAAGGTGTACTGCCAGAGGTCCAAACCATCCTGACCTGATGCCTTGTCTGCCAGGAACTATTTAGTGTGATAATGGCGTTTGATAGACTGGACACAAACACCATTGTCACACTCCACAGCTCTGGGAGCAGGTCCTTAGCCCATGGAAGGAGTGATGGAGGCACACTGCAGGCTTCAGAAGAGGGGATTTCAAAGACCTGCAAATAGACACAAGACTAGGTTTGTGCATATTTATATGTGGCACATCAGGGTTCTCACAAGGAGGTGAGACATAGGATCCTGAATTGCTTTGAGGTGAATATTGTGTCTCAGCTGGCTGTGGGATGTAACAGCTAAAGTGGCTTTGAGTTCTCTTACAGACGAGGGAGATGGACAGCACCTGAGAAAGCAATCTGTACTATTCCAGAGACAATTTCCTGAGGAGAGGGATAAGTCATTCCTGCAAGGGCCTGTGTCTTCCTCTAGCTGGTGGAGACAGCCCAGAATCAGCACCCGACTTTTATAGCTATGTCAGACCTGAGGAATCACGATGCTAGGGATTATATTTGATTTTCAAAGACTTGTTTTTAGCAGCATTTTTGAGTAGCCCACATACAAGACAGCCAAGTTGGTCTGTACTCCTGGTCCCACTGTCCCTTGGGAGAGGATGCAGTTGTCTTCTTGTGCCAAGAGGTGAGAATGGGGTGTCTTGCTGTAGTGCTTTTCAACTCCTTTCATTTATTTTTAAGCTCAGAAATGCATTCCCATTTTACATACTGGGGAGAATTTGCTTCCAATGTGTTGTAAACCCAGACTCTCCAATAGTCTTCAGGATCTGGTTCTGCTTTAATAACAGAGTGTTAAGGAAGTTAAAGGCCTCAAAAGGCTCATCCTTGGAGAACTCCTCCCTGGGTTTAGCCTTCTCATCAATCCCTTTTTGTGTAGGGAGCACAGTGCTCACAAATCGGCCCGCTCAATTCTGCAGCATCAAATGTCGAAGTGCCCACCAGAGATGATACCAGGGCACCCAGATGAGCTGCTGCCCACCTGCACTGACACACCTGAACCACCTGCTTGCTCTTCACAGTGTAACAAGGGTCTCCTCACCCTGTGATCTAACTTCTCTTCTCTGGATCTTCTTCCCAATTGTAATATAGTTCAACCAGTGTTGATAGGTCAGGGCAGACTTAGTGGGGCTCTGGATCAGTTTAATTCTTGATTTACGCCTAAGCAAACCTCAGGGAAGGGCTTGTGATAACTCAGTGCCACAAGCTGGCAGTAGAAGCTGGGTTCTGAGTGCCCTTTGCTGGTGGACAGGACAGCAGAGAAATGGACCCTCAGTGTCTGGTTACCAGATCAGGCTGTTCCGTTTCTCCAATGTGATTACTACAACAGTAATAATCTGGCATTCCCATCCCTGCCACGAAAGTAAGCCTAGAAATGCTTGGGCATGACTGACATCCAAGGAATTTTCATGTCCCACTGGTTCTGTCTGTGTTTGGAATCTGTAGTGCTGCAGTGGGACAGAGCTAAGCGTTTGAACACACACAAAGGCAGATGTGTAGATCCACAGGTCAGGCTCCTGTGCAGTCCCAGCTATGAAGGATACATCTCTGAAAGAAAGACAGGAGCTGCAGCATACTCTGGGCATCACATGGCACTGAATTAATGGTGGCAAAGACCCAGTCATGCCAGAACATTCTGTCAGTAAGGATGCAGCTGTAGCCCAAAGGTCCGTGGGGCTAGTTTGGTAAATGTGGCTATGCTGCAGTGAGAAATGAATGCCAAAGGTGCTGTGCCTGGCTTTCTAATTCACCTCAGTGTTGGTGTCTTCCCTTACCTTTCCTCATACACATTTTACTCAGCTTTCTCTCTGCAGCAGAGGGCAAGGATCAGACAAGATCCTACTAATGAAGCTCCCTGAGGAAAAGCCTGGCAATCCTGTGCAGAGCAGGTAAGCCCAGAAATCCTGGCAGGACTCAACTTCGCTGCAGAACATGTAAGGAGAAAGCAAGGCAGCTGATGCTACTGCAAACAGGCAATTTATAGTCCCTCAGCTATGTGGAAGCTTCCAGCAAATCATCAGGAATATTTCCAAGACAAAATATAATGAAAGAAAGAGAAATGGCCACTAGTTTTTAGTACTGCAAGAGGAAAAAAAATCAAACACAAAATAATGGGAAAGTTACAGGGAGAAAACAAAGCGTAATCGTCAGAGAAAAATCCCCTTTCTGCTTCTCTTCTGCTGGACAACTGTGTGAAGAACATTATTGGGATGTTCCAATGCAGAGGAGCATTGTGAAGAACAAGAGGGTTTTTCAGGATGGGTCACAGAACCTGTATTTCGCATACAGCCAGACCTGGAAGCATTCCTGGTCCCTCGGGAAGCCTGTCAGCTTCCCCACCACCCCATTTTTAAAAAAGTAAACATTCAGGGTGGTTTGCACTGCCCTAACAAAAGCCTAATCTCTTTCCAAGTGCAGGTAGAGATCCCTAGGTCCAAGACATAAAATCCTGTTAAATTACACAGTTGAGCCCTGGGCACGTGTGGATATTTTGGTATGCTGAAGTGCTTAGTGTTGGAAATCCACCTGCACTATTTTATTTTTGTTAATATATTTTAGCATTTCCTTTTCCTCACATGAATTTTGCACGGGAAGGCACTTACCATCGGAGACAAGAGCCAAAGGATCCTCTGGTGTGTTGCTAGGGCTTGGCAGAACTGGGATTCTCCCGCAGGACATTTTGCTGACTGTCTGTACTCGAATCTTTGGAGTCCTGGTTTCTTTTCTGAGTTCCCAGCAGTGGGCAGCTGCTGCAAGCCTCTGCTTCCAGTGGACACCTTTCCCTCTCCCTTTATGGGATCCTGAGGTTTTAAAGTAAACAATTCATTCTTGTTCTGATAAGTCATATTAAAATATTGATCTGGGGGAGGGAGATGACCCTCACTGCACTGAGCCAGAGTCACCTTTAGTCAGACTAAAGAATGGAAAAAAAGCTCTGAGACCTCAGTTTGCTCTGTTCCTTCAGAGAGTACATGTGGGGAGGGAAAAATGCAAAAGATAAGGGGGTTTCAGCTCTTTGTTTTGCTGAACCCTGAGATGAAGAGTGTTTACTCTGGCTGCATATTAATTGCTTACTTCTGCCAGTGAGACTGATTTCATCAGTTCCTCAAGTCACAGTGCTCATCTCATGTTCACTACTGGGGCTTGCCAGTCTTTTTCCTTTCTTAAATTTTGATGTACTGTCTGCTTTGCTTGGGAATTTTCAGATTTTACTTTCCTAGGAGGTACGAGGAAAAGCCTGGCTTAGGTTGAGCCTGTCTGAGCACCACTGGCAAACCCAGGAATGGTACACACCTCCCAGGACCTCATCCAACAACAAGACCATTGCATAAACCTCCACATTTAGGCCTGATGAATTTAACTTTTTTTTTGTGAAGGTAGATGTGCATTTGAAGTCTACAGAAGGTATCTGACAATGTACTTAATTAGAAAAAGAGGACAAAATACCTCATATAAAAAAGAAAACAACCAACCCAAAACCAAAATGCTGCATGTTGTCCAAAACTAGCAGAGAAAAACTAAAATGTGCTATTTTTAATCACAGCAGAAACACCACTTACTTGGTATTTGTGGGTTATGTTCCTGGGGGGGAAAAAGCCCCTCAAAATGGGCCTCTGCAACTGTTGGTGAAGTACTGGTCACTCCACAGGGAGCCTGGGGAAAGTCTGGAACTGCATTGCAACATCCAGTGCTGCTGCAGACTGGTTTGGGTCCAGTTCTCTGAACTGAAATGCCAAAGTATTGGGAAATTCCTGGAAGAAGAAAAGGAACTGGTTTGTTTAAATGTTACTAAAGGTGACACAGGGACAGATAATGCAATATACGTTGCACATACACCTGAGGGCCAGATTCTTCCCTTGGAAATACATGACTGTGACCCCAAGTAAAATCATCTAACGTTGAAGTGCAGTCTAACTGTGAGGCTGGCACTGCTCAGAGCAGAGGACTGAGTCCTGTGATCTCCAGAAGTCCCTTCCAGCCTAAATTATTCTGTGCTTCATTTTATATGCAAGCCTTACTAGTGAGTAAGGTGTCACTAGACAAAGGATACTATTTGATCCCTACAAAAGTCCTTTCCTCTCATTTTTCTTACATACGATGTGGAGGATATGTTGAGGGAAATGGAAATCACAGGGATAGTGTCTTTTCTGTGTGGAAACAGTTGAAGAACAGCTTCAAAACTGAAGGAATAATCACAGCGGCAAATATAACACATATCTTTGTGGCTTTACTCCAGAACATAATCAATACTCTTCAACTGATCTGGGGCTATTTCATCCATGGAAAAATCCTGTCACGGTCCCTCCAGACATGGGCATGGCTCCCTTGGCTTAAACTTCCAGACAAATCTGGGTCAAAGATTTAGGCCAGAATCTTTTATGGAGAAAAATTACACATATCCAGCAGTGGAACTGAATTTATCCCTTTGCTTTCTTAATGTCAGTGACTATGCCGACTCACATCATTTTTGAATGTGGCCATATAATTTTTGAGAAGACATTACTACAGGAATTCTTGAGCTCAGAGTATACAAAGGTGGTGTTTATCAGCTTATCCCAGAGCACTGCAGCATTCGAGGGGCACATTTACCACAATCTCATGGAGGTAAAATCAGAGGTAAGGGCTCTTGGAGTGCTGAGACAGCTCAGATCCCAGAGGAGAAATGCTGTGATCCTTGTCAGTCAATGGCCACTGGTTAAAGATTACCTGTGCTGGTCACTCCAATGGCTGGGTAGAGAAAGATTAACTCAGAGCAGCAGAAAGTTGAGCAAAGGTCTTTAACCTGGAAGCCATGATCTCTTCTGATTTCTGCTGGGGATCAGTAAACGAAATTGATTTGAGTTTCCCAATAATCAAACTCATTGCATCAATCTGGATCATCCTGGCATTTCCTATAACCATTCACCCTCTGACAGAGAGAATCCAGGTTGGGTTATCTTCAACTAAGGAGAGTAAGGTCTGGCTGACAGTGTATCCTCCGTGACATTGCTGCTTCCCCAGCAAAGTAGATGTGGGCAGAATTTAAGCAATTTTGCTGTAAGCAGAGGGCTGACACAAAAAAAAACCTTACATATTTATTTACCAGTCCCTCAGGGCAACTCCTCTTCCCCCAGGAGACCTGCTGGCTCTGCAGACAGGTGTGCTGGGCACACCAGGGCACGAGGGATGCCCTGGGGTGGGTTTGAGGGAGCACTTCCAGCTCTGTTAGTGTCCCCTGAGCCGCACATGAGGGTAAGCAGCTTTTTATTTTTTTGTTTGTATTTGTTTTTGTTTTGTTTTGTCTCTGCAAGTAAAAATCCTGCTTAAATCCACTTCTCAGAACTGGAAGAGACTTAGGTGACCTGAACTCTGTCAGTCTCTAGTACAGTCTGTGCCTGGAGCTGAGGGTGGCTCTGCTGAGGGGCCCTGCCCCTGTCCCTCCATGAACCCAGCCCCAGCACCAAGGCCTGGGGGGAATCTGAGGCAGAGTTTGGGGCGCTCGGTGCCTTGGCTTGCTGCAGCCAGCTGTAATTAACTGTTAGGTGTTTTTATTGCAACGCTGCAGTACAGCCAGGAGCAGTCCCAGTGTGGCTCCCATGTCTCAGGAGATGCTGTCAGCATCTCACACAGGTGCTAGTTTTGCTCTTTTGAGAAAAGCAAAACATCAGTTTGGCTCCTTGAAAAATCATGAAGAAAAAGGTTTTTCTAGTGGTTTTATACCTCCATGCTGGTGTTCTACCCTGCCCTGGCTCAGTGGTGACTGGAGGAGCTCCTATAGCTAGCCTGGCCACCAGAAGGGCTTAAAGTCAGGGCTCAGAAGTAGCCAAGATAAGGCCAGTTAAACCCAGCTAGGCTTTGCTTTTTTATATTCATCTGCTCCTAATCCCCCAGTTACACAGAAGATCAGTGCAGCTGTGATGGCAATGTTTTGGAGACAGTGGTGACAAAGTAACAAAGAATGAGCCATTGTGTTGTGTGACATTGCAGGCACTTTCCTTGCTAAATGGAAACTTCCCACAGATTCCATATTTAGTCTAACCTGTTTTACCAACTCATTTACCTCCCTGTGTAGCATGAAATTGCATTTCCTATGGCTATTCCAGTCCTGTTTGCCATGGCTCTGCTGAACTGAAGCCTTTTTCGCAAAATCCTGATTTCAAGCCCTCAGAGAAAAAAGCTGCTATTTTTTCCCAGTCTGTCACTGTGGGTAATCCAAACCAACAGGTTTGAGGGGCAGCCTATGGCTGCTCAGGTGCAGCTGGTCTGTAATTGTAATTGTTGGTGCAAGTGCTGAGCATAAGACGTTGTTAGGTGCCCAAAGATAGTTTTGAGTGAAAAGAAGAACTGAAGTGGGGAGGAAGGTGAGGCAGCAGCTTTTGAGAAAAAGTTGAAGTGCCCTCTTTCCACAAGGAAAGTCTTTGTGGCATTGGTAACTGGAGAATGCTCCAGAAAGGATTTGCTTCCACTGGGCAGAGGCTGGTTGTCAGTGGCAGCCCTAGCACTTGTTACCTGGCCAGGGATAATGGGAAGTTTCCGTGTCAAAACTAGGGAATCCCAGGATGGTTTGAGTGGGAAGGGACCTTAAAGATCATCTCATTCCACCCCCATGGGCAAAGATGCCTTCCACTGTTCCAGGTTGCTCCAAGCTCTGTCCAACCTGTCCTGGGACACTGCCAAGGATGGGGCAGCTACAGCTTCTCTGGGCACCTGTGCCAGGGCTCCCCCACCCTCATAGCCCAGAATTTCTTCCCAATATCCCGTCTAACCCTGCCCTCTGGAAGTGGGAAGCCATTCCCTATGTCCTGTGAGTTCAGGCCCTTGTCCCAAGTCCCTCTCCATCCCTGCTGTGAGCCCCTTAGGTGCTGCAAGGCTGCTGTGTTGCAGGCAACATGCATGCAGAAACAGCAGGGGGGAGAAATATGGATCTTGAGCTCAAAATAAAGTGAGCATTGGCAATTCCTGACCTAGCACTGGGAATTGCAACGTGATGTATCAAAAGACTGGAAAGAAGAATTCTGAAGGCCCTGTACAGGCTGTAGGCACCGGCGTGGGAACACGCAGGTGTTCAGGCGCTTCGTTAGTCCTGATTGAGGTCAGGTGTGAGGGTGCCTCAGGGACCTCGGAACGGTTTTTCCGTCTAAAGTGATTCTCGGTGTGGTGAGGGCGTCACAACTGCTTCAGAAGTTACAGAAGCTTGCCCATTGCATTGGATATTAAATTTACTGCATAACAACAGCTCTGCAGTTTCTGAGACTGCTCTTCTAGACTGATTCACCTGGAAAAACTTAAAACTGACAGGTAAGTGGACTTCTAGTTTGTGGTTGGAATGGGATGACTCTGAGGTTCCTGGACTCTGCAATTAAAATAGGTGGTGGTGTGCCTTGGCACGTATTAGATTTGGTGAACTTTATAGAATGATTATCTGTGGGAAATGTGCTAGAAAGAAATCACCAGAAAACTTTTTGCCTGCCTGCCAGCATCTTCATGCTCTCTGAGGTTAGCTTAGAAATAGAAAAACAGAAATAACAAAGGGTGTGGTTAGTGAATCAGAAGTGGCTTCGTGTTTCAGCCTCTGGATGATCAAGGGGTCTGGATCCTGAACACTTCTGCCTGTTTTGTGTTCCAGGGCTTTTTCAAGATCAGCTCTTGGAAATCAGTGGGTTTGTACTGTGCTCACTGAGCACCATGGCACAGAGCTCCCAGAAGTATTTCGCTGAAGCGTAATCCCAAATACTGCGTAATGGACTAGGTTAAGGTACTCATGTGCCCGCACTTTAGAGCCCCCATGTGATGTCTGTACCAGCATCTGCAGTTTCAGTGTATGACAAACAGGACCAGTGTGAATACTGGAGTCCCAGTGGCTGGGACAAGAGGTCGCCTTTGCCCTGTTCTGGAGTCCTTGGCTGGAGCTCTGTCTCTGCATGGTTGGAGGGTGGCTGCGGAGTGCCAGCCGTCACCGGGCACCCACTCAGGGTGTGCTGTGGAGCTGAGGGAGGGCTGGGAGCCCTTGCAGGCCATGCTGTGTTTCCAGGTGGGCTCAGGGGGCTGAGGCGGGGCCACACCAGGGCAGGGCCCATGCGGAGCCTTGTGCTGCCCCGGGAATTGCGGCTCTTGCCTGGTTAATGGCCCAGGGTGACCTGGCAGCCTGCTGGCTCTGCCCCCTGGGCAGTGTATGCCCGCTGGGTGAAGGGCTGTCCGCAAAGCTTTGGGGCACGCGTTTGCTGGCATTAGGGAATAAGGAACAGCCTCTCCTCTCCCTCGCTGTGAAAACAGCTAGTTTGGCTGCAGGTGTGCTCCGTGTCCGCCTTTGTCCCGCACAGTGGCGATGTCACTGGGCAAACGGGGCTGCCCAGCGCTGAGCTGGGCTTAAAAGGACACAGGTTCTTGTTGGGTGGGGAGGGGAGGAGTGCTCAGCTCTGCAAGGAAGCATCTGGCTGTCTTTAACCACTAGGAGCTGCATGCACGACCTGCCTGTGTCATCACATACCAGTTCAACTCACCAGAGCTTGAAATTTATTGCCATAACCTCACAAAGTTTCCCAGTTACACAATGTTGTCCTCAGAATACAGTTAAAGAAAAATTATTTAGAGAATTCCTTTTTTTGTGTTTAATTTCTTACTGTTTCACAGTGTTAGTAGTAGTAATGTTTGAGAGGTGAACTAGTTTTCTGGTTAAATGAATTTTATTTTTTTTTAATGGAGAAATGAGATCCAACAGTGAAAAGTAACCTTTTTTAAAGAAACACAAAATAAGGGAGAAGGGAGGAAAAATAAGGGAGAAGGGAGGAAAATTCTGTTTGATTTCCAGCAAAAGCTCACTTTAAACATCTATGTATTGATATTCTTATTTGGAGATACTGCTAAGGTGTTTCAGTAATTTTTTTGGACCAAAGGTACCTGCTTTATCAATCTGTATCGGTCTTACCAGGGGTTATATGTCACAGCCACTGTAGAGCCCTTTAATGCTGTATGGGACCCCTCTTGTGCTGAATCATTGGTATCAGCTTTCTGTGTTTGGCAGTGTTTTTATTTTAAAAGCTAAAACTTTCTACTAGCTCTAAAACAAAATACTTTCCAGCCTCTTTGAATTTTTCTGTTGTATTGGAGAACAATTCAACATATGCAATCCTTATTTTAGTGATCTCAGTGAATTAATTTTTATTTTTATTAAATAGGAGGTAGAATGTGCCCATTTAAAGATCAAGAAACAATTACTTAATTTCATGTCCTAGTGAAGACTCTAAAATTATGTAATTTGCAGTCATTCAACATTATTTGCTTCCAAGGCTTATTCAGGGATTCAGAGATTATTCTCTCTGCTTACCAAGAAAAAAACCCAACTTTTAATTAATGCTTGCAGGATTAATTCTGTATGAACTGAAGTTTAGAACTCACCTGCTATTCCTAGAATACTCCTGAAAACTTGGTTTTCTTCCTCAGAAGTTTATTATGACTGGAAAATACAAAACAACATATATACAAATATGAATCTTTATCCGCAGTGGAAAGTGAGTTACTTCCTCCAGATATCAGCTGATGCTTTTCCAACTTACATGAGAGCTTTCTCCCACTGCCCAGGCTGTGGAGCTGTCCTTGGCATGGGATGGGGTGGCCCTGGTCCCTGCCAGAGCCTCCAGCTGCCATGTGGCTGCAGGGCTGGATGGGCCATTCCTGGAGCTGGGCTCTGGGAATGATCCCGGGAGACTGCCCTGGCTCTGGCTGTGCCTTGGGTGGTGCTGCCAGGGCTGGCACCTGGGACAGGCAGTGCCCTGGGACAGGCAGTGAGTGCCCTGGGACAGGCAGTGAGTGCTCTGGGACGGGCAGTG
>VWZS01000910.1:175011-259930 GCA_013397075.1 Rhabdornis inornatus
CCGCGCGCACCTGTGTCGGGCCCCGGCCCGGCCCCGCCCCCGGTTCCGCCCGGGCTCTGCCTTCTGGGACTGCCCCGGACCCGCCCCGGTACCAGCCGGGCCCCCGAGCAGTGTAACGCCGGGACCACTCCCGGGACCCTGTCCCAGAGCCCCGTCCCCACCCCGACCCCCGCCCGCAGGACGGAGGGTGGGATCAGGAGCGGCACTGGCATCGGCTGATTCCGGCGCTGCCCCTCTTGCTCCGGCTGCGACCCCGCGGGGGCTCCGGGCGCTGCCCCGCCGCGGCCCCGAACCCCCAAACGCCACCGGTTTTAGTAGAGCTCGGGGAATTTTTAGTCCAGCGTCGGCAGACAATTAGTAGGAGAGGGATGGTCCGACACACCAGGAGGAACGGTGGGTTGTTAAACATTATCTGCCTCAGCTGGTGCCAACCTTCCTCTGTGCCTGACATGGCACTGCAGCTTCATAGCAGAACAGGCCCAGCAGTCCCTAGGTTCTCATGGATGCATCAGACTTCACCAAAAATCCTCCATGAGAAGACAGAGAAGATAAGTTTTGGAGTATGACACTTCTCTCAAAAGCATTCTATGTTAGAATCAGCAGTGCTTAATGCAGAGGTAAGTGGGAATACCTGGATTTTTCTACTCTATCCCCAGAGCCAAGCCGTCAGTCCAACATTCCTGTCTGCTCTGATGCCAGCCACTGTCTTGCGTTCCAGCTTGCTCCTCAGATGGAAAAGGTCAGGCAGGAATGTCAGGAATTCAGTATCAGCATATTTAATAGAGAAGGAATCCTGAACTGCATTCAAGTACTACCCTAATCTTCCTCAGGACTGGGACCATAACTGCTGGATGTTACTGGCAGTAAAGCTTCTTCCCAGCTGGGTGATCCTGTATCCCAGGCTCTGCAGTGTGGCTGGACACACAGGCAAGGCTAGGGCTCAAAATCTGTTGGCAGTGAGGTACAAGTTTGTTCTGGGAAGTGGTGTCACCTTGCTTGGATGCTGGAGAACAGGTCGGGGCAGAGCTGCAGGTCAGTGGAACCAGCCCTGCTCCAGCAGTGCTGTCACCATGTTACTGCACTGGTGCAAGCACAAATCTGTCACCTTTAATCCGCCACAAAACAGATGCAACTCAGACATTATAGATTAGGCATGCAACATGTCATAGGTAACAAAATGGATTAGATAGCAGTGTATATTAAATAAATCTTTGTAAGTAAAAAAGAAGTCACAGAAACAATTGCTGAGGAACATGTCAGCAGGCTCAGGTCTAGAGCTGGTTGGGTTTTCTCATATAGCAGCCAAATCCACCATGGACAGATCTTGCACCAGAAGGTCATGTGCAGTGGGAAGGAGTAAAATCCCATTAATGTTTATGCTCAAACCACGTCTGCCCTCCCAGTGGTACAGAAAGTGCCTTCAGAGTCGGTGCCGTTAGAAATGAACAACCCCAGTGTTAATTAGGTTCATTAGCAAGTGCACACAAACAGGAGCTTGAACAGACCTGTGTTCCAGAGTGCCAGATTTCATTTGGAACGCCTCCATTGCAAACAGGAATGAGGAAAGGATGGAAAACAAATCACTGTACAGAGAGAATGACAGGGTTCAGCACGTTCTCCTCAAAGGCTTAATGCCAACCCCAGCCCAGATGCTTTGGCGCACATGTACAGCTTGGCAGAAATGAGGCAGTTTTGGTAGAACAGAGATCTGGACATGCTGTGTCAGGGCTCTGCTATGCCTTGACACTCTTCTAGTACTTACACAAAAATGCAACATCCAGCCCGTACTTCTGGATACGGAACAATAGTGATGTGCTTACTGAAGAGAGTTGCTTTCGATAGACAGCCCGTGGAGAGAAAGCTTCCGACAGAGCTTTCTCCTACTCTCCTCATGGTTTAGGAACACAAGGCTCAACGTGCTTTGAAAAAAAAAGTCTGGTATGAAATTAAGAAAAATGCTCATTTTTCCAAGTATATGATATTTAATTGTAATGAAATAAAATCTGAAAATGTCTAAATCAATTAAGAAGTAAACATGAGTTGTAATACTATACCTGTAAAATGATTAATTCCATTCATTGTCATTAGAAATTGTGTAAAATATTTATTAAGGGCTTTGCCTACAGAGGCACAACATAAATAGATTAAGTCCTGCTGAAATGTTATCAGTTCGCAGCTGCTGCGGGAACATCAGCAAGGCCACCCCAGGTGACAGTCCCAGCCTCGGGGCTTGGCCCCCCGCGCTGCCGGGGTTTGCTCCAGAGCCCAGAGCTGGGCAACTGCTATGCCACAGTCCCTTGGAGTCCCTTGGGCAGGTGCCAAAGCCAGCAGAACGTGCTTGGAGAGGGAACAGGTGCTGCAAAGCTAATCCACCCCTTCAAACCCTTGGGCATTCTCCACGGCCATGAGGAGCTTCTCCCGCAGGTCCTCAAAAGATTCATACAGAGGTAAGTCTAGGCGGTTAAAGCTGGAAGGGACAAGGAGAGAGTCAC
The DNA here is from genome assembly GCA_013397075.1 of Rhabdornis inornatus. Lineage (NCBI taxonomy): Eukaryota > Metazoa > Chordata > Aves > Passeriformes > Rhabdornithidae > Rhabdornis > Rhabdornis inornatus. The sequence goes on from VWZS01000910.1 coordinate 177,504, forward strand.
TGAATAATCCATGGAAAAATAGTTTTAAAGAACTAGAAAAGATGAAATAATTTGGGGTCTTGATTATGAATGCAGCTTGTGGTCCACACTGTTCCCTGTACACTTCACACCTGCCCAAGGTGAGCTCTCCAGTAACTGTGCTGACTTCCTTGCAAAGCTGGGAGCTGGAAATTGTTAAGAATCACTTAGAAGAGGAAAAAAGCCAACAGAAAGTGCCTCACTGTACTTAGATGATGGAAAACAATCTTTGTCAAAAGACAAAAAGATTTCTTGAGGTTCAGCAAAAATATTCTGGATTANCAGGAGAAAAACCTTCCAAAGGTAAAAGTTAGCAGAGAATTGGAACCTAAAGAGGATGGGTTGATTTTGGAGTGTGTTTTTGTTGTGTTTGTGTTTGGTGGGTTTTGTGTTTTTGTTTTCAGGTTTGTTTTTATTAAAGCTCACTATTCTATAGAATTAGTTTCACTGGAAAGATCCCCAGCCTGAACTGATAATCTATAGTTTTTCAATTCAGCACAATTTTCCTTAAAAAGCCACATTCCTGAAATGTAACAGAGCAAGACAAATTAGTACTGAATGCTTTCAATGTTTGCAAAATCCATGAACCAAGGTTAAATTATCTTTTAACCTTACATTTGTTTTGAATTCTCCCATGGTTTATGGGCTTTCTATGGCTGTTTGGTGATGTCTGACTTGCTGTAGTTCATTACATCCACTTGCTAGGATGTGGGAAATAAAATAATATCCTTCAGTTTCTCAGTCTGTGAAGGCACTGGGGACCCACAGGATCAAATGCTGTTTGATGCAGAGCTGAGCATGCTCAGCAGTGTGGCCCTTCTGGCAGGAGCAGCTCTGGAATTTATGCTTTAGTGACTTACCAGGTGTGAGCTCGGGGCAGCTTATCAGGACTTCCCCACTGCTCTATTGTAAACAGCTGAGGACCATTTGAACCTGGGTGAAAATGAGAACCATATGAAACAGAAATTGCTGGACACTACAGAGACTGCCTAGACATTATTTTTAACATGAAATGTTGGCATCAATTGTGTCCTGGATTTTTCACCTGTTACTGGTACGTTAAAGCAACACTAATGTGGTTCTTTCTTTCCAAGCCCAGTGAGTTGGGTTCAGAGCCTGTGTAATGCCAAGGAAGCGAGCTCAGACATCAGCATTTAAAACTCAGTGCTACGTGGGGGTCAAAGCTTGGCTGGATTCCCATCGTGCCAATACCAGCTCACCATAAAGTTCAGCAAATCCGTTCATAGGCACACGTGACGTCCCGGTCACAAACTGCAGGAGCCGGATCCGTTTCTCAGCATCCATCAGCAGAACAGCCTGTTGGCAAACGGGCACCATCAGCCTCAGCCTCCTGGCCTGGCCTGCACAGGCAGGGCTTAAGAGCAGCCCAGAGCCAGCATGAATCACCCTTGGTACAAGCCAACCCTCAGGATACAGTGGATTGTCTCTGCTCCAGGTCCCATCTACGGGCTGCTCTGGCAGGAGCTACACCTGCCCTCACTTGAGTGAGGTGGGAGCAGGTCCTGCCCCCAGCACAACACCCCCCACTCTTATAGCAGTTTTCATAAAGAAAAATGATTGCAAAAAAACATTCAGGACCAGTTAGAGGTGGTGCCCAGTCTTACCTTCCAGAACCACTGGATAACGGGATGATTTGGGCAGTAACCATTTTTGTAGATGGTGTGTTGTCTCCAATCGTTGACATCGACGTCACCAAGGCCACACATCAGTAACTGCAGGGAAGCAGAAGGGTGGGATGTTTCCCTGAACTCACAGGGTAACAAGGTGTCACTGCCCCTCAGGGCTCTGACCTTCAGTCATTCATGCACAGACAGGGGAGAGTCAGAGTATTCCCAGAATATTCCAGTTACTGGAGAATGGCTGCACACTGCCATAATGTGACAGCAACTTCCACGTGTTTGGCTCAAGTGTGACTGGCAGAGGCATGATGGCACTGATCCACTAAGCTACTTCCAGGCTTTCAGAGGCACACCTCCAGCCACCTTCCTGAGTAAGTGACGTCCTTTGCATGTCACTAATAGATTTATTAATTAGGAAGAAACATCTAATTTCCAACTCTGAGCAAGGCAGCTGTGTCTGCACATTCCCTTAGGGAGAGAGAGATGATTCAAGAGCCCAGAACATGACACATCTGTCAGAGAACTGTCAGCTTGGGGCACCAAGTTGACTCACCTCCAGTTCATTTTCATCAAAAATTTTAATCAGATCAATAGGAAGCAGTTCTGTGAATCCCTAAAAAGAAGAGCAAAGTTAAAACTCTCATCCCACATAAATCCTAATTAAAAAATCAATGACCAAATTACTTCAAGCTCAAATAATTAAACTTGAAAGAGAATGACCTTATTCTCGTAAGAGAAAAATTATATATTCTTACACAAGATAGAACTGTAAAATCATAAAACGTAAGTATTCTATTTGCATTCCCTGCCAAGCTCCCCACTCCCTTTAGACAGACACCAGTGGGTAAGAAATCTGTGTTTAAAAAAATCCCGATTTTTGTGAAAGGAAGGAGCTAAAGAGCCTCACCTCCAGAAAGGCATTCATTTGTTTCTGCACTCTGTTGACAAACCGCCACTGGATGACCAGGCTGCAGAAAGAAACAAAACCCCATCAGGAAAACAAACTTATTAGCAGGTCTCAGCCAAGTGTTCAGAGGTTTCAGCAACCCCAAATGCTTTCAGTTTGTCATTTACAACTTCAGCAAGTTCAGGTAACTAAACAGCTTTCACCATTGTTCCAATTTATTGGCTGGTGACTGATGGAATTTTGAAGAAACAAACCAAGAACCCCAGTGACTATGACCAAATCACAGTGGGAATATTTTCACTCCTGTAGGTACCTACGTGAGCAGACATTTTATTCTTCCAGAGCACTGAGTAATTAAAAATTCCCAGCAAAGTCTGCAAGCTCTGAGGAGAGCTGTCAGGACACAGCACCTCGCCTATAAATAAAGAAATAAACTGCAGCATCAAAGGGACACCTTGCTTTCAGTACCAGCCACCCACAGCACAAACACCTCACAGGTGCAGGCATAAAAAAATAAATTCCAGGCATGGATTTGGTCCAGGTCCAGGCACTGGAAATGAATTCCCAATTTGCATGAATGTAGCAATTGTAATGTCTTTCACTTTGGAAAAGGCTCTGATTTAAAATGCCAGCAGGTATAAGTGAATTTAGCATTTTACATCCTGGTAGGCAGAAGAACTGAGAAATCTGAAAATTAACCCTAATTTCAGATTTGGCCAGTTTTGGTAGGAACACTGGCACTGGAATCCTGGCTCTGGTCTGTGACTGGCAGAGGAGGGCAGTGGGATGAAGGCCAGGCTGGACAGCACCACCTGGCTCATCTGAACTTGAGCCAGATGTTGGAAAAGCATGTTTCCATGGGGGGGAATTTCAGGAGAACAAAGCACATAATTTAATTTACTCTTTGTTCTTGTATCTGACTGGATATAAGCAATGTTAACAGTAAGATTTTTTCTTCCCAGCAATCCCTGATGCTCTTGTGCAGTACAAACTACAGGAATTGCAGCAGAGTCAATTGTAAGTACAACTGCTCTTTCTTACCCCCAGGCATATTCCCTAATGGTACTTACTCAATGTATTCCCGCTTGTTTTCATTTGTTACCATGATTTCGGACCCATTGGGCTTCAGGTCCACTTGATATGTCTGTGTTTCAAAAGACCAAAAACCCGTTATCTGAGGACATCTTTCTCCCAGAACCCACTCTCCCTGAGCAGTGTTTTACAAGCAGAATCAGGAAATCATTAGTAAATTGATTTTACCCTTTTGAACAAACTTGCGCTGACAGAAGGGAAAACTGGAGGAGAGAGGCTGCCTATTTACTAATAATTTTACTATAGTTATTATTTCTAATAATAAAATTATATATTTAACCACAAATACGTACTTTATAAACACAAAATTATAATAGCTATTATTTATAATAAAAGAAGTTAAATCACATATTGAAACTGCTCAAAGCCAACTAGTGTATTACAAAACCTCTCTATTCTGTGGTTTCAATACTCTCCCTAGTTCTGTTCTCCATGTAATCCATAACCTTATGTTGCTTCAGGAAAAAGGCAGTATGCACTGGAAAGTGGATCAGAATATTTTTGACAGGACATTGAATGCAGGGTTTGAAATGCTGAAGTCAGTTTTTATAAAAGGCCTTATAGTCCCCAGGTCCAGTTGTACCTGACAATCTAGGTCTCAGAAGTAAACAAAGGGAAGAGACAAAATAAGGTCATAAAAACCTCCAAGCAAATTAATTTCATTTAATGTCCACAACATTTCATTTGTAATGGAGGAAGATACCCACAGACCGTGACCCCTTTAACCCTGGCAGCTTCTCCCTGTTGTTCCAGCTGCCTCTGTGACAGGCGCTGCAGAGAGGACCTCCCTGGTGTCATTCTGCCGCTCTCCTCCGAGAACACCTTCAACCTCAGAAACCAAACAGTCCCTGGGCTTGGAGCATGTCCCAGCTGGACTGTGGGACACCTTCATTCCTCCTCATTGCAAGTATTTTACTCAGCTGCATATCTGGCTTGTCCCAGAGATGTCACAGCTCCCTGACAGGAACGTGGCACCCCCAGTCCCAGCCGGGAACACAGCGAGGTGAAGGCTCATTGGTGCGTTCACCACCCCGAGAGTCTGCTCAGTACTGACATACTTGTTGGCAATAACCAGTCCTAAGATGTAAATACCCTTTACACACCTGTCCAAAGTTTTCCTCATCTATGCAAAACATGAGATCCAGCTCCGTAGGGTCATTTTCCAGGATCCACTTCAGAGAGTTGTAGTATTCGCTATCCTAGGGCAGATCACAATTAGGCAGTTTGAAAATGGGCAATTAGTGCAGAGCTGTGGAAACCCAGGGGCCTGTGAGCACTGGCTCAAATTGTCATTAGAAATTGTGTTAAATTGGTTAAATGGGCTCTTACCACTGACTCCATGTCCTTCAGAGTTATGGGCTTCCCCAGCATCATCTTGTAGAAAGGTCTGATGAAGAAGCCTGTGAGAGAGAGGACAGCGTTACCTGCCCTGCTCCTGAACATTCGAGAAAGGTGGAATGCTTGAGAGCACACCCCTGGCATTTCCTGTTACCTCCTGACTGTAACAGTCCTGCAACTGCAACAGCATATAGCAGCTCGGGTTTATTTAAGCACAGAAAGTCCAATTTTTCAGTTTCAGCAATTATCCACTAACTGCCATACTCCACTGACCACCCTAACATTAACTGCAGAGAGAGCCAAAGCTGGGGAATTCAGCTCAGGGCACTCTATCCCATTTAAAATCACTACTCCTCTCTCCAAGGAGTTGCTTGAAAACCAGGCTGGTGAGCTTCCTCTGCTCAGGACTCCTTTGCTTCCTCTGCTGCACCAAGGCTCAGGAAAATCTGCTCAGTAATGTCTGCCTGGTGTGAGATTTCAAAATGCAGCAATAATTTTACATATGAAAATATGCTGCAGTTGACCCCCCCCTAGTTTGGCTGCAGGTTTGCATGGAAATGACTGATAAAAATTCCACGCTTTTCCTCTAGGGACAGTGCTCATGCTGGAGTTTTAACTTGAGCAGAGAAAGGAGCAAAACTTTGTATTAAACTCACTTGTTGAGTAAGACACTGTAATTTAACGAATCACCATTCAAATCTCAACGGTGCCAGTCCCAGACTGTCCCCAGAACCTGGGGCTCTCAGGCAGGTGCATTTCCTTCCCCAAAGCCTGTGGCAGCAGCAGAGCAGGAGCAGGACTCACCGTCCAGCAGCTTCCCGTGGTACACAGCCAGGCCGGCCACCCGGCCAATGAACGTGAAGTACGACAGATGGTCTTCATTACAGAGACCTGAATTAGGATTAATCTGAAGTGTATAGTTGTCCCTTTTTGGGGGAAAGAAAAAAAATAGCTGAAGAACCAAGTCTTTAAATAAGCAGACACTCAGATATGTTAATAAACAGCTTGTGCCTAGGGGGCTGTGTCCAAGTCCTTTCCAGTGTGTCCCACCACGGAGCCACTGAGGGCTGAAGGGCTGACATGGCAGCAAACCAAACCCACTGTGAGCAAGAACGCCCTCTCTCCCTTGCACTCATGGGTTGCTCCAAGATTTTAAAGGTGGGCAGCCCCCAGTTTAAAGTTCTGGGAGGCCACTGCTGGGGAACCCCTGCAGTGTGAACGAGCAGCTGCGTTCTGAGCTCGCTCTACAGCAGTGCTGCAGCTCTGGGCAGCAGAGGAAAGCAGCTGTTCTGTGATACTGGTCCCTTCACCATTACTGGCCTCAAAAACTGCAGGTTTCCTGCCCTGGATACGGTCTGAGCAATGGAAATGTTTTCTGGGTTCTCAAGGATAATTCCAGAGGCTCTCTGAAGGGCAGCAGGAACAGGGCAGGGGGGCTCCCCCCAGGGCACCCTGGTAAGGAGGAGCTGCTTCTGCCCAGAGCATCTTTGCATCTTATGCAAAAGTGTAATGTATATCCCTTGAGAATACAAATATTTAACGGACACTTACGTTGCTGAGTATTCAAAGAGACCATAGTAAGGGTTAAACATCTCCTTGGACAAGAGAAAAAACCATTCTCTGGCCACACCTCCATAATCAAGTCCTTTCTCTGACTCAAATTCAATCCAGAGCCTGGCTTTTAGTACATCAGGTCTCTTCACAGACATGATTCTTCTGTAGGACTCCTCAAAAATGTTATTTCTGTGTAATTTCATCTCAAATCTGTTGGGTATGTCAGCCTGTGTCAAAGAAGATTAGATTATCCTTGTTAGTCTCAGGAAATAAGCCTTTGGGCAAATTACTGACTGGTAACAGCTCAGTGACAGATCAGACACCTCGTGTTCTAGTTCCCCATGTTTTTATTTCCCAGTGCTCTCCCAGTGCACATGTTGAGAGCATGGGGGGAACTGGGCCAGTTCCAAAACAGTGCTGCAGACTTCTATGGTAAATATTTGATGAAAACGACAAGAAAAGTATCAAACAAACAAAACAAAAGAAAAAAGGAGGAAGATGGACTGTGCTCTATTTTAAGGGCATTTGCATTTATCTAGAAAAAATGTGAGTCATAAAGACCTAGAAAAGTGTTTTGCTGAGAAACCCATCAAATTGAAACTTTGCTTCCCCCTTGAGCCCCTGAGGAGCAGCACAATGGAGAAAGGTGGCAGGTGATCCTGCAGCCCCCGTGCTGGTTGTACTCACAGGTTTCTTTAACTTCTTGCGGAAGTAATCGTACTTCTGCTTGAACTCCCTGGAGTAGGGCACTGCCTGTGGGGAGCAGGGGAGGATGTGTCATTGCAGCCACGCAGCACTTGGATACCCCACAGTATTTACAAGGGCTGTACAGCCCTGCTACCCACACACATTGTGCCACCAGCCCCCCTCAACCCACCCATGAGGGGCAGCAGCCAGGAGAGATTTAAAAATCCCACAAAATGACATCATTTTACTCTGATGATAACATGACTTTACTACAGCTATTAAGTAATCTTTCTACATGTTTCCTTCATTTAAACACAATGTGAAATGCAATTTAAGTAATTCTGTTTGTCATGGCACCAGAAATATTATTATTGAAAGCATTCAGATGCTTTCAGAATTTCAGTGTTAAGATGATTCCTTAGTGCTTCTGTGAAATGGATTAGCCCCTGCTTTCCCTTAAAAACCAACAAACCACTGTCAGTCACTCAAGGGACCACAATAATTTCATTTCCTTCAAACAAACCTTCTCAAAGAGTCTCATTTATGCTCAGCATTTCTGGGGAGAGGCCTATTAGGAATTTGCACAGTGCTGTGTGTGAGGATCTCCAGTTTTAAATGCCTGATAAATGGGTAAATCCCTCCAAAAGTAACTATGGTCAAACAAGTGACTGTTATTGATATTACTGCTAAGCAATTGGAATTACACCATGCAGCAGGCTCATCTGCAGTGTCCTGAAACTCTTAAAAGGTCCCAAGGATTTATCCAGAATAAAAAGGTACTCTTGGCACAAGGAAACATCTTGGAATTGGAAGTCTGATCACTCAGAATACCATAAAATGGCATAAACTGGCATAACTCAGCATAAAACCAGCATAAAAAGTCAAAGAATCACTCTCTGATGTTTTAAAAATTTGATACTGAAGTAAAATGCTGTGTTTATTTTTTTCTAAGGCTGATATTCTGAAATTTCTGTTTACTTGCAGGAAGTTTTATGTCTCTTAAACTGATAGACCCATTTTTTGTCTTTTTTTTCCCCACTTTGAATCCACATAGGCCCACCTCTCTCCTCCCAAGTGCAAACAGCTTTTTATTGTCCAGAGATCCCGAAATAAATAGAACAACGTGTCAGCTCAGTGAAATCCTACTGCCAGTAATGACCCAGGTAATGGTAAATAGGAGCACTTCTCCATAGGCATCCCCAAACCCTGAACAAGCTGGGTGGCTGCCCAGAACCTGGTGTGACATTCCCAGCTTCTTCTGGACCAGCAGAGCTCCTGCTTCCCAGGCTGCCCATCCCTGATCTGGGGAGCAGGCAGGGCCGGCTGCTGTTCCAGCTGTGCCCAAGTCAGGGCATTTCATGGAAGATCCCACAGCAGTACTTACTGGGCCCGTGATGGCTGGGTTCTGCAGCCTGGGATCTTCCCACTGGGTAATTTTATTATCTGCAAATAACAAAAGAAATGATCCCATGGCTTCTCTGGCACCACACTGAATTTCCGTTGGTTTTTTTCTCCCTAGCACTGCTCAGCTCTGTCAGGGTTAGCAAAGGCTTGTGTCTCCCCACCCTCCCCAGCCCCAACACACTGTTTAGTTGAAAACATTCACTCAAAAACACAGAACTACCCCAGAACCCAGGGAATTGGCACTGCTTTGATGGCAACGTCTGCAGGAGTGAATGAACATGTTCATTTGAACGTGGGCTGGGATTGGAGATACACGGCCTGACAGGTAAAGGAACCCAACATTCTTGGCAATGACACCCTAGGTAACTGTTTGGAAATTTTGCACAGACAGCTGAAGTATCATACTTCTAAATTTGGAGGGAATAACATTTTTCCTAGACTCTGATTTAAAGAGAAGGTAAAGGAGGCAGAACTGTCCTGCTTTGGTGCGAGAATCACCCAGTTGTGACCAATGGAGATGCTGGCAGTGGCACAACACAGCCCAGTTCTTTCCATTTACGGCTTTGAAGAGCACCAGGATGACAGGAAAGGTTCTACAGGACCATGGTGGGACTCCCCTTCCCTGCCTCCAGACAGCTGCTCCTCCCAAGATTCTGAACACGACGGAATCACAACAAAACAATGGTGTTGCAACAGTAAGACAAGGCTCCAAACCCCATGCCAGGTGCCACCTGCAATGGCGAGGTGCTGGTCACCCATGGCCAGACACTCCTCTGGGTTAGGAACTGGGTATCAGCAATCAAGATTGCATTTTCCATGTTTCTAGAACTGGAAAAGCCCTCTAAGTTTTGAGCATCCCAAGCTGGTTTAAGAGGGATTGGGATCTGAAAGGTGTCATTCAGCAAATGTTAACTGGAGAAAATTCTAAAGGATTGCAAGCACATTTCAAGACATTTGATCTATTAGTTAATTTAACAGTAAAATACTACTTTATTTCCCTTCACACATTAAAGTTACTGATCACTTATGGAAATGCTGAGGAGGGCTGCCAGCCTGAGACCCCAGAGATGCATGGAGCAGAGCTGCTGCCAAGGCAGCACCCCCAGCCCAGCCCTTTCCATTTTCAACCCCTACACTGGAATCACCTTCTACAAAGTTCTCTGGTCACCTTCTTGACACCAGCAGCCACAAATCACAGTGCCAGCTTTCTGTGAAATCAGAGGTAACACAGCTGGAAATGACTGCCTTTGCTCTCTGTACTGCAGAGTGTGCAATGACACCAACGAATCTCAGTGTATGTTTCTTTTCAGAGTCTTACAGGGACTTCATATTAAAAATGCTGTTCCAGGGCTACAAGGGTCTGGCATGAACCACTCCACCTGGAACTGAAGCTCAGGATTCTCTGTCTCATCCCAAGTGGACATGGATAACAGACTCATTCTTTTTGAAGAACACTTTCAAAAGTCTCAACATTTGCAAAAATTTCAGAAATTTGAGTCTTCCCACCAATACAATTCTCTGTTGTTACCCAGGCTCTCAGGCCTTTGAGGATTCCCTCTTCTCCCTGCGTTTCCAAGGGGCCCACTATTTCCCTGAAGTTTGGGGACCCCCTGCCAGATACAGAACTCTCACAGCCAGACATTCCCAGTGCTGATGGCATCAGAAGGGTTACTCCAGCTTGGATTTAGGCACTCCTGTCAATACATCACAGGGTGAGATAACTCATGGCCACGTGATGGTATTTTTCATGCCCTTTTCAACCAAAATTCTACTAATTATTCCCATTCTGAGTAACACTTTGCAATTCTCCTTACACAGCCTGTTCCTGCACACTGCAATGGCCATTTGCCAGACTCACTGTGACTTCCCATCCCATTCCAGTGAACCCCTCTCCCCTCTCCTGCCCTGCTGCTTCCTGCTGAACTAAGGAGTGCTTCTCCCTACTTCCTTGTGTGTATCACTGATGCAGATTGTGAATATCACCATGTGCTCGTGGATGTGAACAGACTTTGAGGGGAACCCATTCAAGGTATCCATCCCCCTTGTCCGTGAATCACTGGTAACTGTTCAGAAAATGGTTGCAGAATGGTTGTTTTCCCTTGTGATCCCTTCCAACACGTGGCTAGTACATGCCTGGGAGGCTCCCAGGCATGGCAGCAGTGTGTGTGTGCTGCAGGGAACACCAGTGTGTCCATGGAGGTGAGGTGACTGGGGCAGCTGAGGCCCAGAGAGACAGGGAAGGGGTCACTGTCACACACAGCCTCTGGTACCAACACCACCTGTGTGCTGCACCAGGACTCAGTGATTCTGGTCCCTGTGAAACAGCACAGGGGCTGTGCTGGCTGCAGGAGACTTCTGCAGTTTCTCCCAAGGATGAGAAAAACATTTCAAAAATAGGACAAACAGCACTGGAGTTACAAATGCAGCAGAGTTACAAAATGTAGCAGGGAAGCAGGGGAAGACCAGCAGCTGACTCTGCCACACTTATCCTGCTGGTTTTGTGTCCTGGCAGTGGCACAGCCCCTGGCCCTCCAGGCCCCCCAGCCCAGCCATCACAGCAGTGCTCAGGCACCAGGCTGGGACCAAAGGGACATTTGCTGCAAACAGGCAGCATTATCTAAAGCTTCCCAAAACTTTTGTGAAAAATGCTATATAAGAAGCTAAATCCACTCAGACCAAAAGAGCTAGAAGGAGAATTCACATGCACATAAATTTTGCTTCCTACCGGTTACAAATTATTTCAGGAATTCTAATTAATGTATGATTTTAACATTCCATTTTAGATGCCCAAATAGCTTTAGGAGACTGAAAAATTGAAGAGTTTTAAGAGAGATTGGGAGGCTCAGCAGTTACACAGGTATTTTAAATGGGACAGTTTTATCCTGTGACTCCTTAGTGGCAGCAGGTTAGAGTCATTTGCCATAGTTACATTTCCAGATCTCTGGTGGGAAAAACAATTACAGAAGGGATAAAGGATAGTAACTCTGTACTGAAGTTTGGAAGAGGTTTAACAGGTGCTTGACAAACGTATTATTTCTAATGTTTAGTTAAAAGTATTTATACCATTTCAAAATTGGTATTACTTTAAAGGTAGTCTTTTAATAATGACTTAATACTCTCATTTCTGTGGATGAGTGTGGGTGTCAGTGATACTGAGGGACAAACCTAATTCTGTCAAACATGGCTAAGTTTAGGTTTTAACTCTCTGTGCACCCTCCTCTGATGGTTATGAGAGTAAGCTGTGGATGTGAAGAAATGCCTAATTATAAGTCTTAAAATCTTGAAAAGAACAACCAAAAAAAAAGTAAGAAGACCCAGCCCAGCCTTTGTGGGCTGCTTTGTTTTCAAACACCAACAAAACTCACACAGCAGTTCTGAGATGCTCTAGGAAGACAAATCTACAATGAAACATCACTTACACTAAAACTCCACTAACAGAACTGGAGAATATTAATGGGCTGGTGCAGTTTCACATGCTCTAAATAGGAAATAAGATCAGAATCAGCACTGCCACAGACCTGAAAGCAGAGGAAAGTACTTCTCAGTGCTAATTGCTCCACTGCCTATATGTGGAGCTGTGGCTACAGGATCTTTTCTCATCTTATTTTCTATTCCTAGTGTATATTTTAATTTATTAAGTGCAAATAAGCCATGGGATCATCAACAACAACAACAACAAATCCAAAATATCAACAAGAACAAAAGAAACCACAGAGAGGAAATGTTAATGCTTCACAAGTCAGAGAGGGACAAAGCTTGATGAGCCAATTAAAGCAAGCTTCCAGTGAATGTACAGTACCGTAGGAGGGCACTAAGTCTCTGGTATCAATGTCTCCACATATCAACACCTGGCTTCCTAAATGAAGAGTAAAATCACAAAGCTTTCACTTCAATACTCAGTACCTCCCTTTGTCTATTTGCTCTAGTACCTGAGTGCTTACTTACTATGGTCTATATAAAACGTTCTTCCATCCAGGTGTATTCTTTCCTCCCAGCCAGGCTGGAAATGGGAAATAAAAACAAAGAAAAGAGAGAGTAAGTGAAATAGTACCAGTCTCACAAAGCCTGAGGCAGTGCACTGCCCACACCTACTGGACTTGTCTCAAAGATGCTGATGAGGCAGCAGGAAACCCCAAGTGACCAGATGCATAATGGCAAGGCCAGAAATCCAGGCAGACTCAGACCCACATCTTATATAGGTGACTGCATCCCATGCAGGGAGTATTTTTTAAAGCTTGGAAATGGAAACCTCTTGCCTCAGGATTCCCACCCATTTCCTGCTGTGAGCGAACAATCACAGAGAACAGATGGTCCATCGTGGCTTAGTTTGAAAGCTTCTGCTCCTACTTCTGAAAGCCACGTGGGTTATTTACTGTAAATGTGTAACCCAGGCTCCCTGTACAGTGGGACAAGAATGTCCTAACCTAGTCCTCAGTGCTTCCCTTTTCGTCCATTCCCTTTTCTCATGTCCCAGGCGCCTGCAGTGCAGAAAGGAGAGTGGATGGCAGGCTGTAGGGACAGGCAATGCTGGCCAGCCTGGGCTGCCAGAAGAGACACAGGAGAAATGATTTCACTTCAATCTTGTTGGAGAAATTCATGTTAAATTCTGTAGTCATCCCAACCTCCCTCCAAACCAGGAGGCTGAACTGAGGTGAAATCTGTTACTAACGATCTGCTGCTAGTGACAAGTCAGGCTACCCTGGTTTCACTGCATGTTTCACCCCCTGCAGTTAACAGAACAAAATGTAATTGGCCCTTCAGTGCCTCCGAGGTTAACACATGCCCCATGTACCTGGACAACTGCAAAAGCACAGCTGTTTCCTAAAGCCAAAGAGCATTCCTGCTGCTGTGACCAGGAATGTGTCAGCTTTCACACATTACTCTCTGCCTTTAAAGTCTGGGAGTATTTTAAAAACAAAGCAAAGCTCTGCATTTGACATGTTTGTAAATCCCCATTGTACTTTGATTACAAGTATGACAAAACTTCTGACATTAAATTGATGATTTGCTCTGCAAAATACGGAGGTTTCATTGAAAAAATCAAAATTTTTTCGTATTTCTAAATGCCAGAATATGTTGGTGCAGTGATAGAGTTTGCTTGGCACAATCTGCTCTGGTTTTCCTAAGCAGTAAACGATTACCTAAAAGCACAGTTAGAGACACAGCCCAGGTAAGTGTGTGCAAAGCTCAACACTTCAGTAGCACAGAGAGAGGCCATGAGTTAGAGCCTCCTGGGCTGGCTCTGGAGGGCCTGAGCAAGCCCCAGCACCCAGCAGGGCTCCAGAGCCTCCAAGAAGGGCTGCAGCAGCCTGTGCCCAGAACAGAGAAGAGCCCTGGGACAGCAGGGGTAGGTAAGAACACAGGCACAGCACCACTTACAGGAAGAGGGCCCAAGTCATTGGGGTTCAGAGATGCTTTGGATCTCAAATGCACCGGAAACTTCAGCCGTGGATCCTCCTGGAACACAGACATGCAACTGTAAATCCAACAGATCAAGGCAGATCTACAAAGTCAAGCACAGACTTATCTGGAAATCCTCCTACATTAGTTATTCTTTTATTTTTGGAGAAAAAAACGAAACACACCTTATTAGGATTCCTACAGTGCAATGAGTTTTCCAGTGCTGAGTGAGTTAGGCTGATGCAAGACCTGAATCCATTAAATGTGTGCTATGTCCAGGAATATGCTTCAAAAACCACAGGCCTGTTCTTAGGCTGCCTGAACTCCACAAGGGCTTTTACAGCCACATGCACATTTTTGGCTCTCCAAAGCACAAAGACAAGTGCCATGCTGAAATGGGGGCATGCAGGCAGAAGACAGAGATGCACCATGGCCCCGTGCCTCTTACCCAGGTGGTGGTCTTGGTGTTGTGGTCGATGAAGAAGGGGCGGCCGTTCGGGGCGATGCGCATCTCCCAGCCCGGGGGCAGGAAGCTCTGGGCCCCCTTGTGCTGGGGCTTGGGGGAGTTGTAGGGGGACGGCTGTGGGGACTGAGGGTTGGACAGGGTGTCCTTCACTGCCCTGCGCACCGGAGAGTCCTTCATGCCCTGCGGAGCAGGAAACAGCACCATTGCTCACCCGGCACCTGCGGCTGCGAAACCAATCCCGCTTGGCTCCACAGCAAATAGCTTCTCATTCCAGATGTAATTAATACCACAATTAAATGCTGGGACTGATTTCTAGAACTTAATTAGCTCTATCTGTGCCTTCTAACATGCCCAGTTTTTTGCTGTGAAGGACATGGTGTTGTGTGCCTTCCTCTGCAATGACAATGTCCCCAGTATTTACACCTGATTGTACCTTCCCCTGCACCTGCCCTGGATGTGTCCATATTTCATTTTACCACGGAAAAGACAAAAGCAGTGCTTTGTGCTTCAGGGGCAATGTATGTAATTTACAAAACAGCCTTTAAGTGCAAGGCTGTGTGAGCCACAGCTCTTCAAACGTTTAAGTGTGAAGAGGAAGACTGAAGAACTGGCTCTCTCCAGCACAGCCATGAGTAGCAGAGGCAAGAGTTTGAATCACACTATCAGAAGTCAAATACACACAGGCTTTGATTGTGTAAGGAGCCACTTCAGCTATTCTTTAGCCACGTCACAGTGAACATCAGTCCACAGCATCTGCAACTACTTTGAAAGAGACTTAAAGGAAATGCAGCCCCACTTTGAAGCCAGGGGCTGAGGAGTGGCAGTCAGGAGGAGCAGTGGGGAGTGGCTCACCTCGAGTGGTGCTGACAGGGTCACCGTGGGGGAGCTGAGGCTGCGGGGCCGCCGGATCTGGGGCTCACTCAGGTGGTTGCTGCTGCTCGTGCCCGGCCCCACCATCCCATCCTCGGCGAGCTGTGCCAGAGCAAAGCCAGGTCACAAATGTCACAGACACTGCCCATGTGTAGGACATGTTAAAACTGATGTCAGTGTTCTCGTCACTACTGTTCTTCTTAACCCTGCTTCCTTAAAGGCCAGGTATTTAATGTAATTCCACTGGAGGGCCGAGAACATATGGTTCTATTAATGGCTCTAGCCAACTTTCAAATTCAATCCAAAGAACACATTTGCCTCCTTTTAAGAGTTCTTCTGCACCTCTGGAAATCCCTTCTCTTGCAGCAATCACGTTAACCTGTGTCTTGACATAATTAAAAGAAGTAACCAAAACCATCCCAAATTGTCGCGGCTTTCTATGATTCATCTGTATTGTCATGACAATGCTCAGGATTTTTCCTGTAAATGTCAGATTTCTGGGAGCTGCTTCAACTGGACTGAGCCTCAGCCCAGCCAAGAGCTCTGTCCCTGGCTGCAGCACGGTACCTGCATGATGGGCCGTGTCCACGTCGTGGTGCGGTTGTTGTGGTTCACGTAGTAGGTCCGGCCCTTGGCGTCCTTGCGCTCCTCCCAGCCCGAAGGCAAGCCAGGCGTGGTGTGCACGTAAGCCACAGAAGGCTGCTCAGGCAAGAAATCACTGAGTTCTTATTTTATAAGAGCTAAAACCCATTTCGAAGTCTGTCATTTGTAAAAAAACTCAACTTGTTAACTTACACTCTTCTTAATCACAACAACCATATGGAAAAATCCAGTTTCTGATTTAATTTAATTCAAGCTCTTTGTCATGTGCCTTTGAATCAAATAATTTTTTTCTCCCAAGAGATCCTTTGGGTCAGTTTGACACAGATTCAGCAAACAGACAAATTTATATGCCCTCAAACATTCTATTTTGTTGCACATAATGACAAAAAGGAACTCTGTGTTTTAGTGAGTTATCCTTAAAAGGCTGGGCTTTCTTCCTTTTATCAGGATGGATAGGTAAGAGTTGAATAACCATGCAGTCAAGATCTCCCAAATCCTGTTCTCTTCTTTACCCCAGGGTGTCTTGAATCAGTTGCCAGAAACTACTGTGGGTTTAGAAAATTAATTTTAACCATTTTGCTCTGTCACAAATGCTGCACTCAGGGCTCAGTGTCCTGACGACACAACCCCAAATTGGAGCCTCAATTTCAGCATGACAAAAACTTTTAGTGAAAGCTCCACAAGTCAGACACTTTTCAAGAGAAGCACACAGGTAATGGAAGAGTCACGTCCTGCTGCCCACAGGAACTGTGTCCCTGTGTGTGGCTGATGTTCCCTTGTGTCCTTCCTGTCCCCAAAATACCCAAGCACGAGCTCATACACCTGAGCTAGCAACTGGAACCAAGTGGGGTGAAGGACCTGCATAATTCAGAGGCTGATGAACTACAAGCTCTGGGGTTTTGCCATGAAACAGTAAAGGCTCCTGCTGAAATCCAGGACACATTCTCTTCCTACCCTCTATATTCCTTATTCCAGCAAGACAAGGAACTTAATTCTTGCTCTTGCTTCATCTCTGTCAGGTCTTTCCCAGAGCAATGCCAAACGCTGTTTAAGAGCAGAGCACAGTCGCCACAAGGAACTGGAAAACTGCAGGGATAATCAAGAAAGGAAAGGAGAAAATATACTGGATGGGTCAGAAAGCTGACATACTCCAATAGGGAATAGAAAACAGAGGGAAACAGATGAATCCAAGTTCAGAGTCATTTCTTTCTCTCCTGAAGAGCCAAGGGCTGTTTTCCCTAAGAGGAAAACACCTTGGAGTGTGCCAGTGGCTGCCAATGCATCAGTCAGGGGTCAGGAAGGGCACAGTGAGGGCTGCAAACACTCCACAGTGTCTCAGCTACAACTCAGATATGGGGACAAGGACACTGGGCCTGAGCCTGGGGTGCCCAAGGAGGGGGTTTGGAGGGGTTCTCCAAGGGGTTCTTGAAGGCAAAACCAAGGTGACCAGAGACTTTTACTGCTGACAAGTTGTTTGTCTGCAAGCCTCAGGTGCCCAAAGACCCAAGAGAATGCAGCCTTCGAAGACAAAGGATTTAGACCATGAATCCTGTGTAAGTCCCAATTCCTCCTCAGATTTGGGACTCTGGGTGTAAATGCTGAACAAAGCTGGGGGGATTAGTGACTGCAGCATGGTGAGCTAAAACACCTTGGTACAGCTACACTAATGATGAGTCACTGATGTTTGAACTCAGTTATTTGCAGGAAAATACTAATATTTTGCTCTAAAAAGTCTAAGCAAGACAAGATGCTCTGCCAAGGGAGTACCACTGCAGTGCAGGTTCATCTAGCACAACTAACTAACTACTAATGAGTCAGGCATTTTATTTAGACTTTGCTATTTGCAAGCATGCTCCTCTGGTTCTAAAATTAAAAAACAGTGAATATAGATAGTATTACAGAATGATGCATTAACACCCAAAGTAAGATTTAGCTATATCCCAGATGTAAATAGCAATTTATACCAAGTATAAATTAAATTTCTTTCTCTGAAACAAATTCTCTAGGAAGGCATAAATTCATGAAAGCTATTTATGATAGTTACTGTAAATGATTTCCATGAAATAACTCACTTCAGGCTGGCAGTTAATTAGGTTAAAGGTCCAATATATATAATTTGGATAAAATTCAATATAGAGTAAACCCACTTTCCTTTTATTACACTTTCAGCAAAGCACATCAAGAATTTTAAGGGATGATCGAACTACAGTCTTGGACTGCTGAGGAACTGCTGGAAAATGAAACTGGCATTCAGTAAGGCCATTAACAACTCTGTGCTGTATCACTGTACCCCCAAGGCTCTCAAATTAAGACCAACTTTTAAGAATTAAAATTAATTAGTCTAATGGAGAGTAAGGAAGGAGAGATACAAGATGCAAACATAGCTACATGTACAATGATTTGATGTCACTAATCACTGGTGCTTCCAGTATCCCTTTTTAAAGAATTAGCTGTTGTAGCTTTCATTTTTCAGGAGCCCATGGCATTTCCTTAGTGCACAGCTTCATCATAATTCAATGTCACATCCATGTCCCTAAACAATGCCAGTATTTGAGTGCAATTGCAGTGTTTTGAGAAATTTGAGAAAACTG
Organism: Rhabdornis inornatus; assembly: GCA_013397075.1. Taxonomy (NCBI): domain Eukaryota; kingdom Metazoa; phylum Chordata; class Aves; order Passeriformes; family Rhabdornithidae; genus Rhabdornis; species Rhabdornis inornatus. The sequence goes on from VWZS01000910.1 coordinate 196,074, forward strand.
AGACAGAAATATGCAAGTTTTCATTCAATAGCTGTATTTCATTCAACACATGGCTGCTTTAAAAAAAAAAAAAAAGCTCCTCACTGTACAAGACCTAAATGTCCCCCCATTTTATTTAGAGATAGTGCTTGAAAAAGAGTTTTATTACCGTTGGCTCCTCTCCCCCTGTGACAGTTGAAGAACGAGCTCTCCTAGAGGGACCATTCTGCTGTTAAATGATAATTCAGGTTACACATATTTACTGAAGGTCACAGGTTACTGTCACATCTTTAGGAGCAAGGCATCAGGCACGTTTACCAAGAGAGAGCCGTTAGATGGATAATAGCAAATCTGAAAAGCCAGCAGTTGCTGGTAACCAAGGCAGAATCCCAGAGGAGTGCTGGATTTAGGAAGAACATGTACTTAGTTGCCAGAAGAGAAATGATCATTAGCTCAGGAAGGATGAAACGTGGTTAAGACCAGGTAAGATGATGTGTTAGAGCAATGCTCTCAGTGCTGTCATCTGAACGTGTGCTCAGGAAACGAGTGTCCCTCACGAAGCAGCAGAGGCCTCTCCCCAGCCCCCCCTGCCAGCCCCCACACAGCCCCTGGCTCCTGCAGTGCTAAACACAGCAATAAAGCAGCACAGAGAGCACCAGCTGAGGCACCACTGCACAGCACCCACCCCCTGCTCACCCCCAGAGCCAGGGACATGCTCCAGCTACCCTAAATAACTGCTACAGCACAGAACAATCCAGCCAGGAGAAAACCTCTGTGCTTCCTGCAAATGTTTGCCCAAGAGCAGCAGAGAGAACAAGCAGCGCAGAGACAGCCGCTTTGGTAACAAACTTCTGGGTATGCACAGGTGTTCTATTTGCAGATTCACACAGGACATATTTATAACTTTTAAAAACAAAGAAAAAACTCTTGGAAGAAAAGCATAATCTTTTGAACTATTCTTTTGCAAACTGAGCACTTTTATTCAAAAGCACACCTTGCACACTCCTATTTTAAGTGGTCTCTCTGTAGCACTGCTGAGAGGTGGCACAGAGAACTAACCTGCCACCTCTGCAAGCCCTGCACGTGGCCTGGAGGAGAGGCACCACTTTCTGTCAGCTGCAGCAGTGTGCATGGCTCTGATGGCAGAGAGAAGCTTTGTTTACAAAACATCTTTGTATCTTTTCCTGTTTGAACAATCTCCTTAAATAAACCTGCAGAAGTTGCTTCCTCTTCACTACAACCAGGCAAAACACCAATCCTTTGGGATTTTAGACATATTTATATATAGCAAGTAAAATCACCTTATGTGCCACAGAAATACATCAGCTCTAAGAGTCCTGTGGCTGCTCCAGTTCCAGGTAGAGCTGCCTCTCCTCCCCAGCTGGGAACACCCCTTGGAGGAGTTTCTCCACTCACTCCACAGCAGTGCAGTAACCTCAATTTCCATGGTAAACAACTGAGGAGAGGGTGGCTTGCCCAGTCTTCAAACATTCTCCTGTCTCAGGAATGTCCTCCTTTTTTAGCTCACATGAATCTGGTCTCCATTACTGCTTGGGACAATCAGATGTCCACCCTGGTCACTGATCTGTGCCTGACCAGAGCTGACCCAAGGCAAGGTGTTATTCAGAATCAGAGAATGGCCACCCAGAAAGGAAGGACTAGGAGGGAGCTCTGGCTTACCAGAGATAACTGGGACTGTTCAGCGACTGTGTCTGTCACACTGCAGGACCTCAGTCGTGAAGAAGGTTCTCTTTGCTGCAAGGAAAAAAAAGAGGAAGATGTCTCCGAGTTAGGGTGTCTTAAAACATGATGTTTATTCAGAAAATTCAGTAATTACAGGTACTAAGCTCTTTGTAGCAAATCTCCTGTAAACAATAACCTACTTCTCTTTTACCACAGAGTGGTATATCTCATTTCTCTACTTCCTATATACTACAAAAAAAGACAACCCATTCATTTTCCTAAAGGAGAAGTGTCAACATGAACAAACTCATCAATTATTAAAAAAATAAGGCATTAAGAAATATATCCAAAATCAAATATTATGGATGAGAGCTCAAAGTCTCAAAAATTTATTTACTTAAAAATTTATGGTATTTCCTAATAAAAAACCATTTCGATTTTCCTCTTTGCTGCTACCTTTTGAATTAGCTGTGTCTTTTCCCAAGACACATCCTTCATGAAACAAAACCCCCCTAAAAAAGCAGACACACATCATGTCTGATTGACACTGCAATGTAATTCCACCCCACCAGTCCAGCTGGGCACTCCAGGGCTGAGCAGTGTTTAGGAAAACACAGGACTGACACAGCTGCAGTAAAACCAGTGGGGGTTACTAAAACTGCAGTTCTCAACACAAGCCCAAGTGCCTCTGCATGCAGATCCAGCAGAGCATCAGAGCTGCCACTTGCTGACCAACCTCCAGGTGACATTCCCATCAGTCAGAGACCAACTGCCTGGGCTCTTTGGGAAAAATGCACTAATCAAGATTCTGTTTGATGAGAACAAGAGCATTTCTTATCTCTTGAACTGCGAGGTACCTTGATAGCATCATCATACTAAGAATAAAAAATAAACAGGACCATGATGTTCTGTTTAGTATTTACAATTACTTTTGTAATCAGAGACATAAAACATTCCCCGACTTGTATGTGTATTACCTTGACTTTTAATGGTATCTAACTAATGGATAACACAAATAATGAGACCATTTTTCTGTTTTTCCCTTTCCTTTGGAAATTCCTAGCTTGATAACCTCTACTCCCATATATTTTGTTTCACTAACAGTAGCAGAGTGTGAAGTTAAACTCACACAGAACTCTTGGAACCTGAACTGAGGAATTCTGTTGTCTGAGGCAGTTTGCTTGATGGTGAAGCTGTGGTGCATTTTTTGGAAGGGAATTTTCGCTGCCCGCTCAGTTTTCTCTGAGCCCAGCAATGGCTCCCCATGCATGAAGGGATTCAGGTAATGCCAAAGAGCAGCACATTTCTGCATGAGAGCTTTACAGATCACACATTACGTACGATCAAAGAGCCGAGTTGTTCCCCATTGGAGTCAGGAGTGACCTGGAGCCTTCTGCTCAGCTCCTCAGACAGCTCCTGAGGACTGGTCCGGGACACTGGAGATGCAGGAGGAGGTGGCAGTGACAAGCTTAAGGAATCCCCACTGGCACTTGCCTCCTCTGAAATGGTTTCCCAAGGCTAATGAGAGAGAAGAAACTAAGTTCAGGTTTTATACAGACCAAGTCTTCTTTCCCTTTGCCTTCTGTGTGATCATCTCACTGTGCCCAACACACAAACAGCTTCTCTGCACCCTAAATCAAAGCACGACAGAAAACTGAGGCACAGGGCAGTTCCAGCCAGTCCACTTCCCTTCTTTTTATCATTTATTCCACTGCTGTTCAGATCAGAATATGAAGGTATCATATCAATACTATCTACCATATATATGTGTGTGTGTGTATATATATATATATATACACACACTGTATCACTGTATATATGATAAGCAATTTGGAATGATAAATGTTTCCCCCAGCATTTACACAGGACTCAGTGCTGTCCATCGGCCACCAGGCAGCCGCAGCTGCAGGGGACCCTGGCAGTGTGGCTCTGGCTGCACTGTCATTGTGCTGCTGGCATTCTCCCAAGGCAGTTTCCACAAACACTGTGTAAACCACGACTCTCTGTGTTGTGTGGTAATTGGCTGAGACGTAAGAAACACGGCAGCTCCAAGGTGAGTCAGCTCCTCAAGCCAAGGCTTGGGCATACCTCAGGAATGTCTCCACTCTCCATAGGCTCTGGCTCCAGATCCTCACTGATGTGGCGCCGAGAGCGGAACCGCCTGTGAGCTGCCTCTTGGTTGATCTGTCTGATGTTGTTATCTGACTCAGATCCCACATCACTGCAGGGGGAAACCCAGCATGGGAAGGACAAAAGAACAAGAAAATAACCCAAGTTAAACTAAGTCCCCACTTTGTCCATTGCCTTCAAAACCTCAGTTATAGAAATCATTATTCATGCATGTATCAAGCTTCATAATTAGGAGACTGTTTAATCCCTCAGTTGAAAGAAAATAAAACTGGAAGCTTCACAAATATCACAGAATAACAGGTTGGGAAAGACCTCAGGGGTCATTTGGTTCAACCTCTTCTTGGCCTAGATAAGATGGCCCAGCAGTCTGTGGAGCCCAGCCTTGAATGTGTCCAGTGCTGGGGGATCCAGCACTTCTGTGGACATGGTCTAGTGGTGGCCTTGGCAGTGCTGGGTTAAAGCCATGATCTCAGTATAGCTCTTAACACTCAGTTATTCACACTCTGTAAAATGTGAGCTTGCCACAGCTTTCTGAATCTAATCTCGAGAAGATATCACTGTGGCTTACAGACCTCTCAGACAGCACATCCAGGGAATGAAGCCTATTCACAGAATAATAACCAGGATCTCCTCAAAGCTGATCTGTTCAACTTCATTAAAACTTAACAGAGTTGACTGTTTTCCTTAGCTCTTCAACAGTGTCTAGAAACCAAGTAATTTATTCCTGTTACATTACTTACTGAAAAATTCCTTCTCTGTCTCCTAATACTCTAAGGTGCATTGTTAATGCACTGCCTTCCCTGCCATCCCAGATTTCCTGGAATGTCCCAGAATTCCCAGACTGAATTGTGTCTCTGTGATCTGCTGGGGGCGAGCAAGTCTCTTTCAGGCACAAAGCAAGCGCGTTTTCCTTTCTGACTGGAGCCCCAGGCTGAGCCCATGGCCCCCAGCCCCCAGCCCGCAGCCCAGGCTGCTCACATGAGGCTGGGCCGGTGCCACTGCGTGCTCCTGTTGTTGTGGTTCACGTAGTAGGTGCGCCCCAGGTTGTCCACCTTCTCCTCCCAGCCGGGAGGCAGCGGAGGAGGCGGCAGCTCCTCCTGACGCTGAGATGCGGCGTCGCTGGAATCCACCACGTCCCAGCCGTGCTTAGGAATGAAGGAAAAAGACTCTGTGGTTACAGTGTGCACCTCACTGCAATGAGAAAAGAGCTCAGTCCCCATCAGTCTATTGAAGAGGGATCTCCAAAGGTGGCTGGGTGTTCTCCTGATGGCATGGTGCCAAAGAGAACCAACTGCCAACTCTGTTTCTAGGGCTTTATCCTTCAAGTGCAGCTGACTCTACAAGTTCTCTTGAATCCTTCCATGAGAATTCAGCCTTACCTCAGAGTCATCCCTCTGATCACTGTTTTCTTCCTCTTGGCCACCATTTTTGGGCATATATGCCATCTTCAGTCTCAAGAAACCCTTCACACGAGATTTGTGGCTACAAAACAAGGAGGTACATAGCATTTAACAACTCTCAAATAATTGCAAGTAAAATAATGAAGTAATAAATGTTTTAAAGTCCTCAAATGTTTTAAAGGTTCTTCCTCTCACCTTCTTGGTCTGAGGAGGAAATCCTTAAATGTGTACGGCCTCTCCATGGTTGGGTCTTCAGTCTGTAAGCAGTGGGGTAAATGGCAAATTGAAGGGCTTGCCCCCAAGTCCAGCCACATAAAGAACATTCACACATCAGGCTGACAGATTACATCTCTGATTTCCACTGAATCCTAAGTTATCTAAAGCCTGGAATTTGGAAACTTTCTATTCCTTGAGAATTTCTTCTACAATAACATCCATCAACAGCAAGAAGTCAAAATCAGACACAAAAAGCCAGTTATGATCAACTGACACCTTAGTTTGATGTAAACATTGCAGTAACTTCACCCATTCACACACAAGCCCTGCAAGGTCATAGATGCTAAGAATAACATGCACAACATTTTAAAAATATTAATTATATCCAGCAAATGTTAGCCACCCAAAACAGTATATAAGATCAGAAATTTGTGTATCAAGGCTAAAGCAATCACTGTATATACATACACATTTATATTTATTCCTATTTATAAATCTATAAATAGAAATTGCACTTAATTTAGCATCTAATTTTGCAGCCCATGCAGAATCCTGGCTGCTGGAGGGAACCCAGACAACTGGAGCTTTACAGAATTACAGAACCAGCTTTACACTGAATTCCTCCATTAATTAAGAAACAGAAACAAACATTACCACCCTCAAACCAAACACCTCAAATGTCTGTTGACAATAAAATTATTCAAACCCTGTGTCAATTACTTCAATTGATTGCTATTGAACTCTTATTGGCAAAGAGTTCAATTTCAGCTAAAATAATGAACAGGTGACATAGCTGTGGCAGCCTTTTGGTTATTCATGCATTTGCTGAAGCAAATCCGAAGCTTTGTTTGCACAGCAAGTGCATCCCTTCCATGCACAGCTGATGCATGTCCCTGTCCCTGGGCAGGTGAGGCTTGCTTGTGCATGAGTTTCCTCCAAGCTCTGCTGGGAGCACTTGCTTTAGGAGAATGAGAGTGGTGTGTGCAATGAACTGCACACAGCCCTAGGGCTTTCAGAGTTCTGGTGCTTACCGGGAGGTGGCTGAGCGGCACATCCACCTGGCCCAGGAAGTCGTCTCTGGTCTGTCACACAGAAAGAAAACTCACATCAGAAAAGCAAAGAACAATAAATATCAATCTAGTCACAATGAGACAAAAATAAAGACGGTTGAGTACCATTATTTTAGGAATCCCTGGTTTCTACCCCTGTTGTTGCCCATTATTTGTTGTTCTAATTCATTTATCTCAGCACAGCAGCCCACGACACTCGTGGTGGTGCTGACACAATTCTGCCTGTGCAGAAAGCACCAAAACCAACCCAGAACCCCCCAAAGCACTGAGAAGCCCCAGGTGGTTTCCTGTTGAAGGGGGACAGATCTAAGCCTTCCTTCATGGACTGACAGTCTTACACTTGCCCATTGTGGGAGCAGGGTGGATTCCAGCCCTTGGGTCTAGACTGGCAATGTTACCCACAACAGGCAAGGCATGGAAACGCTGGCAGCAGCTGAGGCCAAAGCACACCAGGGCTGCTTACTGTGGGACCTGGGCCCTGTGCTCCAGGGACACTTGGGATTCACTCAGACAGGAATTTTCACCATCAAGCAGTTGTGCTCTTCCAAACCCAACCACCTACCAGGGCACACAGCTTCTCCCAGATACTGTTTGTGACACCAGATATCAGCCCCAGTGATTCCCAAATAACCTGCTGCCTATTTATAACCACGCTATGCATGGAATTCCAGGAAGTGCATGCTGCTGCTGCACAGCCAAGTTTACATACTTCTCATAGCAGAGCATTAAGTTTAATATTAAAATTCATATTTTATATGGTAACATCGTAAGAGTTCTGTTTCTACTACAAAGATAGGATGACGTTTTGTGATCCCCACAGAATGGACTCATCCTGCTGTGCTGGATGGTATGGAACAACACAAAAGGAGATCGTGGTTTTTCCAATTTTAAGTAAAAACAGTGGGTACATTTTTCATTACAGAACTTTGACTATTAATCTCCTTCCTACCAAATACTAGAAAAACCTGGTAACATGCCCTGTTTTTAGGGAATTAACATATTTTCCCCTAAATACTGGCAAATCCCAAGTACTTGCCACTTCCTGCTTTCAGTACAGTCACTCCAATAACAACTACTCTGAAGAAAATACACACCTATTGCTACATCTCTTCTTGCAGCTTTCAGCTCAAGAAAAACACAACTCATGGATACCAAAAATGTTCAGGTAGGTTAGGAACAGCCTTAAAGAAGCTGAACCAACAAAATATGTTTGTAACTTAGGTGGAATAGGAAATCCCTCAGTCCCAGCCAGCTCTGTAAGCAGAATTACTTCCTCGTCTAATTCAAATAAAGACCTCCTTTTACACTACCTCCTTACTAAAATGATCTCGAGTTTCATTTCCAGGCTGGGAAAAAGGCAACAATAACAATGTCTGTTTGGAGAAACTCTCTGCCACTAAAATCCACGGAGCCACCCAAGGTGACACTCCCAAGTCAAACGTATGTAAAAATTAGGCTGCAATTCGGTGCCTATCCAAGCTGCAAGCCAGGATAAAGTTGCAGCGCCCTAAATGCCCTTAGTCTCCAAAACAGCAGAGAAAGGAAAAGCATCCCTTGACACTTCAGTACAAACCAGAACGTTTAGCTTAGCCTCAGGACTGTAAACACACACCTCAAGTAAAGTTCCTTTACTTGGAACCACTGAAAAGTCTGAATAAACTGTGGTATTGATGTTCATTTCAAACACTGACGTTGTTGTTTTCCAGAAGGCAAAGTGTCAATAGCTAAGAGCCCAGCTGTTAGACACTTGCTCATTTCAGCTCTGGAATAAAAGGTAAATATTGCCTCAGATGTGCACCCTTTCATTACCCTGACCTCCAAGAGTGCTGAAATGTACTATTCACCATAAGGTAAACCAGACATTACAGCTGGGTAACAGCTGAGCACACGAGCAACTACAACAGGCAACTCAACCCCACTTAGCCTTATTCCGGCCTGAACAGAAATCAGAAGTTACAAACAGCAGAGGTACAACAGGTTAGTCAGGACTTTGACTAAAAGGTCACACAAACACCATGAAGGCTCTGCAGTCTCACAGGGAATAAGACACTCAGCTCTGTGCAAAACACTGTTAAACCCCCTGCAACGTGTACACAAGCTGACACCCCCAGCACACGCAGCTCTCCCAAGGAAAGGCTCCACTGCAGCCATGCAGGACCAGGCCAAGCTGCAATCCTGAGCTTATCTGCAGGTTCCTAACACCAACAGCAGCAGGACAGCTCTCCCAGCAGCCCTGGTCCTGGACTTTTCCTGCCTCTTTCCTAACCTGGACCAATACACCACACTGTTACAACTGAGAGTGCAGAACAAACTCCTGTAAGTGCCTGAGAATTTCCTACGGTTGGGAATGACCCCAAGGGGTTCCCATGGAACTCCCCTGTGTGAAAATGTGATCACTTTGGCCCAGCAACCAGCAACATCCACAAACCACAGAGCCATGGCTCATCCAAAGTGAAGCACTGGACAGAGACAGGGACGAGATGTGAAAAGAAGAACTAAAAGGTCCCCCAGAGCTGCTGCCAGCTGCCAAGCAGGGATGTGGAGCTGAGTCTGGAGCTCTGTGGGTGCAGAGATCTCAGAGGTGCTGTGCTTCCCTGGCCACACACCAGGCTGGCTAATGACACTCCACCCACCTACAGCTCCCCTGGCATTTTGACATGATCAGGATGTTCCCATCTTCCTGACCTGAAAATTGTTGCGTACTATTTCTGGGCACTGTTTAAAGAGATGTCACATTCCAACCCAGATATTGCTTAATTTCAGAGCAGGCAGACACGATCCCTATGGTAAATTTAACTCTTTTTTTTAATGCCTTAAAGTAAACCGGAGTTCACACCTTTCTCAGACCACAACCACCCTGTGCCATGCTTCAGCACAGAGCTATGTGCCTAAATTATGATCCAGGTGGAAACAGCCTGCTGAGGTTCAGAGCCCATCTTCTCTTGACATTTCTTCTAAATATACTACAGTCATGTTATTTCCAAACTTTTCAAGTCACTGCAGCCCTGGTGGGTAACACAACTGTGATGAGGTGAAGGATGAAGGATGCTCATGGGAACACCATGTGGCACATGTGCCAGCAGTGGAGGAACAGGGAACCAACCCAGCCCTTGGGGACACGGCAGCTGGCTTTAACCTGCTGATCCTGACAGCCAAAGGCACTGGGCAAGATGGGATAAACCCACCTGGCAAAGCCAAATCCCAGGCCCTCAAGAGGGTATTCGAGGGTATTCTCACCTCCACTGAACACTCAGCAGCCACCCTGGTAGAACAAAAGTGAAAAGTTAAGAACTAAACTAATTTTCCTGATGTAGTACTTCAACCTTGCACTTGAGATGTGATGTGCCATCGCTGCCAAGTCCTGGAAAACTGCTCCAGGAGTGGTCCAGACTGTCTGGCTCAGACAGCACCACACTTCCAGCACAAATACAATAGAACTGCACACATACAAGAGCAGAAAACACTGCTGCCTTCCCAGAGAGATACAGGAACTCACATGTCTCACCTGGAGAGAAAACTCTCCTGAACTGTACTTTTACCAAAGGCTTTAAAACTGAAAAGGACCCAAAACCCCCAGAGGATTTGTGTTCATGAAAGTACTGTTCATTATTAAAAAAACCCCCAAAATACTAGCACCAAAACACAATTTTATTAATTGAAATAAAGCACATTTAACTGCTCTTGAATAAAATCTTTAAGTATTAATTAGCCATCACAGATGTCTCTCTACACTTAAGGCTTATCAACTCCCTGATCTCATTCTCCTGAATAAAGCTACAATGATACTTTTATGATATTCCTCTATCATTTGATTATATGATTACTAAAGTTCTTAGCTGGCAAGTTTCAGCAATCTTTCTTTCTCTCTTTCTTACTGAACTGCAATAAAACTCTTTCCATTTATATAAGCTTTCAGAAATTCTGCCACTTGCCACTGTCATCGCTTCTTTCTTAAGCAAAATATTTTCGGCAGCACTTCCCAAGCATAACTAAAATTCCATTTTTTATTTGCTAATAATGGCAACTGACTATACTTTTACAGTGGATCTCTGCAACCTGGCTATGATATTTTCACTGCTATTTTCTTAATCCAAAATATTCCTCTGTGACCATGGAAAAAAACCCTAATTGATGTGTGTGTGTGGGGGGGTGCTTTTCCTATTCCAAATCTGTAAGTGCAGGTAGAACAAACTACACATGTGGGTTTTTTCCTAAAAAGTGATCTCCTGCTATTCCTTCCCACCAGAGTAAACAAGTGCTGACTTTTCCTCCAGGCATCTCAATACAACAGTGTCAGATTGGTTTCCCTGGTGCCTTCCCTCTCAGCTTTCATTTCAGGACCCAATTGCTGCCTGCTCGGGTGCAGTGCCAGCAATGAGCACGGGGAAATAGTGGAAGAAAAGAAGTCTCACACCAAGTTTGGGAAATGCTGCTCTTCAAAAGAGCAGAGAAACGCGTTTTATGAACAGCAGCAGAGTCCATGGAGTACGTGCAGAGCTGTGGCACATGGTGTGTAACGCAAACACCTGCATACCTCTGATAGCTGAGGAGTCAAAAGGCACAGAATTTCAGAAACAATGGCATTCCAAGTTGAGAAACTGTACATGTCAGGCCAGCTTGGTAAAGGCAGCAAGCAAAATGAAGGCAGGTTTACAGCAGGAAGATTGTTCCAGGGAAGGGGGGCTGGTGGCTCTCCAAAGCACAAACAGCTGCATTTTACTCCTTGGAACTTGCACAGAGGCCCCCCAAACTCTTCATTTGCTCAGCCTCATCCTTGGCACTGCTCCTGCCTGGGGAGGGTGCCCAGAGCACACTGCAGCACCTCCTGCTCCAGCAGAGCCAACGCTGCTGCCCCACAGCCCCTGGAACCCAGGGACCCCCAGCAAAAGCATTCCCAGAGCAAGGGGTGCCTGGAGCTGGGGCTGCTCCTGCACATCCTGGCTTGGAGAGGGAGGCTGGGGAAGCTCTGCTATGCTGTACAGAAAAGAGCTTAATTAGCTGGCAAATTGGTCATTAATGTCTTGCTGCAGACACCAGGAACCATTCAAACAACAGACCTCTTACTGTCTCCTCTAGCATTTCTTCTCCTCTCCTCTGCACTTACCTCCTTACCCACTCATCCTACCTTTTCCTTCTCCTCAAAGCAATGTCCTACTTTCTTCGTTTCTTTTTCTCATCAACAGCAGTTCAGATTTTTGGATATATTCAGACTTTTGGATTCCACTATATATCTGTCATGATCAATTTTTCTGTGTAAGTGCTTTCTTGGCAGAAAGCAGTTAAGAAATACAACCCTCACAAAAGCCAAGTACTGTAAGGGTAGAAATGCTCTCCTCTGCTAGGGGGATTTATATTCTCCCTAAAGCTATTCCAGTGCTTCTAATATACCCTGGAGAACTGCAGCAACTGAGATCTGAAGGACTTGAGATGCAGAATGTACACAGTTCTTGCAAGTGTGCTGCAAGATGAGCAGCAGGATAGCTGGTTTTAACAGGAAGGTTAAAAATGGTCATCACCTTTCAAAACACTTTCACCTCCTGCAACTGGAGGAAGGCAACTGAGAAAGAAGAAAAATGTTAGGACTGTGACTTCTGTGGGAATTCAACATAGACAAAACTGAATAAATCCATAGATTCTCCCTCAAAATCAGTCAAAAATGGAACTGCTGTTTTAATAATTAGCTTGAAAAATAGAGGGATTAGGGGTGCATCACTTCCAGAGGCATAATGTGTATATATTCTGCATAGACATGCTGAGTAAGTAAAACCATGCACTTTGGAAATTCTCTAACTAATGATTCTTCTCTCTGCAGCTTTTCCATATTCTGGTCAAATTTACTGGCATAACGTGGTTTCGGTCCTAGAGAGAGGGAAAAAGAGCAACAACACACATGGACCTTTTTAGGGAAAAAAGGCCAATTTTATTGAGCAGAGAGCTTGTATTTAAAGCATGTTACGAGAGACTAGAACAGGACAGCAGCTCATTGGCTAATTGGGATAAACATCCAGGAGACCAGGCCTCAGGATGTATCCCATGGGAAAACAACAGGTGTTAATCTTTATTATGACTAGCACTCTGTTTTTCACCAGATTCTAAGTTGTTTTTGACCATTTATCACCTTGGGAAATTTCCTTTCTGTCTGCAGCTAACATCAGCTTCTCAGCCTGGGAAGCAAGAAGGATTCAGGCTTGAGAGAAAAGATTCTCGAGCTGTAATTTTGCAGCTCCCTAGGTGTCTCTGTCCACAGCATTCTTCACACAAATTAGAATAATTCTCAACTCAAGAACCCTGCAACAAAGAACTGCTCTTGAAGAACAATGAAATTTTAGTCATCCATCACTCCCATCACACTGACATAACATCATTCATTACTGAGCACTATTCCTGAGTTTGCTCTCCTTGATAAGCACACTGCTCATTGCAAAGCAGCACTAAAATAATGTAAAATGACTCATGGCCAAGTAAAAGTCCCCAGTTTCCCATTCAGCAGAGACACTCATTTCTGCCATTCCACCCTCCCCTTACCCACACCATGCACGGGGGCATCAGCCACTCCAAACAGTCCAGAGCAGCTTCAAACCTGCAATAATCCCCTCTGTAACCTGAGCATGACAAGCCAAGCTCGAGGTACCAGGGACAGTTTGGAACCAAATGTTTATCTGACCCCTCATGAACCCCAATAAAGCCTGTGGGCACACCAGCTCACATTTGTACAAGCTGTGATTCCCATGCCAGCGTGGTGGCTGTGTCCAGCTCCTGAAGTCACAGCTCCCGCTGTGCTGAGCTGAACTTCTCTCTCTGGGGAAGCTGAGGGTGCCCATCTTTAGCAGCAACAGTCCAGAAAGCTGCACTTTAAGTTCTCCTCAGTAACAATGTTTAAAAACGCCATCCTAAGAGTGCAGCAGTGCTGTGAAAGCTCTGCTCTCCCCAGCAGAGTGTGAGTGCCCCATGAATTGCCGGGGATGAGCGGGAGCTGCAGCCCCAGCCAGCAGCTTCGCCAAGCTTTGTCCAGCTCTGTTACATCAGGAGCATCACCAGGCTTTTCTGGATCATGATGCACTGCTTTAGCTATGTGGGCTGAGGTTAAACAACCGAGAAGCGGTGGCAGGGAAACCAAAGTCGTGAAAGGCTCTGCGGGCAGGGAAATGAGATTGCTGGAACGGAATCAGGGAAGGCATGCTGACATTTATTCAGCCTGAATTTTCCAAAGGTACTAAGTGCGTTCTTTCAACTGCCTGATCCCAGCAGCACTTACACTCAAGAAGGCATTAAGGCCTGGAAATGTGCGACATCATATTTTTGCTTTAATGATTTTCCTAATGTTATGGAAAAAAGCAAGATCCACTGTAAGAGTTCTAAAGGCCACTTTTCTGTGACACAAAACTGCGTTCTGCTGGGTAATAATCAGAATCCTGGGTGGAAACATGGCTGTGCACTGACCAGAGGGAACAGTAAGGTACTTCATGCTTAAGCTACCAACATGCTAATTAGTGCACATAGCTACTCCTAACTTCTGTAAATTAATCATCATTTACACCTACACATCTTCAAGCACTTGTTCCTTGCTGAGACCAAGAACCTTCACACTTGCCCAATTTTCAAGGGTACAAAAAACACATTTGTTTGTAACAGAAAGGAGAGCCAAGATGATATTGACTAGTTCATGGGGATCAGTCACTAATATTTAGCGCCAGATTTTTTATGGTGGGTAATTTAAATTGCAGTCAGTTGAAAATCCGGTGGGTAACTGGTAATATGAACTCTCTGGGTGAAAAATCAAGATCACAGGAAAAAGCTTGGAAAGTTTGTTGCACACATTTTAAAAAAAATTATTTTGTTTGTATTCTGGAATTCTGCACAACGATTTGATTAGAGCAAAAACCAGAATAGCCAGAACTCCAGCGCTATCGGCTGCAAACGTCCGGTCAGAACTGCCGATCCCCCTTAAATCTGGGAGCAGAACAAAAGGCAAGGAAGAGTTGTGGCCAGCTCCAAGCTCCCAGGAAGCCTCTGCAGGAGCCTGCCTGTGCTGGAAGGGAACACACGGTGCCAAGTCCCACATCAGCTCCGTGGAGAATGGAGCTGGCGCTGCCGACCCGCAGCTCCGCATTCTTTCCTCCCTCCTCTTCCCGCATCTGTTTTGGCTGCACCTGGCACGAGGAACCCAAGTGATGTCACCTGCCCAGCCAGGCCCTCTGGAACTCACTGGAGACACAAACAGTGCCCAGCACAGCCAGCTTGGCACCTGGGGGCACGAGGGACTGTCCCAGCCATTCCTGGAGTGCCAGGCAACACGACAAACATTTCAGAGAGACTGGGCTCTGCAGGGGGATAAAGATGCATCTATTCAACGGGACAGGAAAGTATTTCACATTCTTACATACAGGCTGGTGAAAGTTGGGCACTTGGTTAATTATCCTGAATTCACAGGATTTAGAAGCTTAGACAGGGACAAGCCTTTACAGAAACCCTTCTCTCCCTCCTCTTTTTAACTGAACTTTACTTAAGGGAAAACAAAATACCCCAAATCCCAGCAAAATGCAATGCTAATTCCCTAAGGAAAAAAGCACTTTGAGGCTTACTGGGGGGATGGCAATGAAAAAACCTAAAACCCAAGGATCAGCAAGAGCAAGAGCAGATTGATTTCAATTCTCTCACTAAATATAAAGCAGGTAAGGTTTGCTTTCCTTTAAGACATGTGCATTAGGGCTCCTGCTGCAAGGCCAAAAAGATATTAAAAAATGGTGACATCAGACCAAAACAAATCTATTAAGACCAGTTCCCACAGCGAAATGGTTCCTGGATGGTTTTCCCTACTCAGCCAGCATGCCATTCCCCACATTTGCAAATCAACAAAAAAACCTCCCTGTATTTCACTCACTCAGTTAAGAACAGGTATTTTTACACAGTAAATTAAAAACATGTAATAGACCTCAAATAATGTCACCACAAATTAACTGATGACTGAAAACCTCTTTTTCATACTTCATGTGTTACTAAACCCTTTCAGAAATTGCTGGTACCCAGCCTCACATCAGAGACAAGGCAACCGCTCAGAAATGGAAATATAACTTATTTCATTACGCAATTTTTATGCACTGAGCTGACTCACAAAAATATATTTAGGCCCTGGATAACATCCAAGCTAATAATTAATTATGTTTTAAACTACTTGCAGTGTAATTCCTAGTATTTCTCATTTTACCTGTTCCTTTTTAATGCTGTAGGTGTAACTGCACGACTGACTGGCGAGCAAAAAGGACAGAAACAAGGAGATGCTGACTATTCGATGGACACGTGGTAAGAGACAGAAGCAATCAGAGTCAGCATCAGATTAGTTTTCTAAAATTAATGATCAGAAGGTTAGTCTTAAAATAAAACATCTCTGAGGTGGTGTTTGCTGAACAATAATCCCACAGTTCATCCTGGAATCAGGAGAAAATCCTCAGCACACTTCCCAATGCAATTCAAAGGAGCAAGCAGATATTCAGTACGGAACCAGCAAAGCCTGCCTTTGCAGAGGGGTACCAGCCCCAGGAACATCAGGAAAACACAGATGGATCTGCAGGTTTTCCTTCCCCCATGGCTGCCATGCAAATAGAAGCAACCTTTTGGAAGCACAGACCGTCCTTCCAGATGCACAAGCACCCTGAGCACATCCCCGTCCTTTGGCAGCACTCCTGCACAACCCCTTCCCACACAGTCATGGTCAGACAAAGCTCAGCTCACAGCTCAGAGGGGTCTGGCTCTTCCTTTCCCCTTTTTCCAAGGGATGAATGACAGCACTTGAGACAAAGCTGACAATCACCTCAGGCCATGGACATTCACAGCTGAATCTCTCACTGGAGATAAAACTCCCAACTTACAACAAAGTTGTAAAAATTATTTTCTATAATCCATAAAATACAGCCTGGAAATTTATTTCCAGACCAGGCTGAAAGGGAAGCTGCAGCTTTCCACCAAAGCACTGACAGCTCTGGACTCATGACAGCACACAGTGCAATTTTTATTTTATTTGAACAACACATCTCACTCCTTTGCCTTCAGCTCTGGAAGCTTCTCCTACACACCCTCTTAACTTTTTCATTCCTTTTGGAGACAAAAACCTGGCTGGCCATCATGCTGATTTAATTAACTTATTTTTCTGTACATAACTGCTGACTTTTGGGAGCTCCCAGTGCCATCCTGGTAGAGGAAAAGATGGATAAAAGGATGAGACTTCAGATGAAGAGAGGCAGTAATATATTTTACAATGAGATTTAATCTGGAGACTAACTAAACAGGGTAGATTTCACTTTGGAATAGCTGCTGAACTAAAAACTTCAGTCTACGTGCAGAACTTCTGTTCTGTTTATGTGTACAAAACATGCACATTCTGAAACTCATCATTACTTGACAGCTTTTCTCAAATAGAAAAGCAGCTGAGCAGCACAAAAAGCAATCAACACTCCCTGGTTTCTTATCTGTAATTTTCTGTGGTTAGATCTGCACCAAGGCAGCTCTGGCAGGCACCTGCAGCGTTAAACCCGTGTCAGCATTTCCATTATAAATTCTCCACTTTAGAGATTGCTGTGTACCCAAACTCACATGCAGATTTTCCATGCAGGAGCAAAGAGTTTATTACTGCTATTTTAAAAAAGTGATACTATTTCCATCTCTGATGCTCCAAGTTTTACTCTGGTTTCTTCACAGAGAAATACCAATAAGATACAGTTTTCAGGGAGAAAAAGAAAAATGCCTGACACAAAATTCCAAATCCCAGGGAGCTCTGGCAATGTGGAGGGATGAGGTAAAAAGACAGCACTGCCAATTCTTGACTCTCTGAAACCTTGACTAAAAATTACAGATGGGTTTCTTAATTCTGCAAGCTAATTTACACTATTTGCCATTTGTCCTCCACCCACGGGGGGGAAAGAAAAAACCAAAATTTATTCAGGTCCTGGGGACTTCCTGCCTTGGAAACCAGCTCCTGCTCTGCCCAGGTTTGAGTGTGCCCACCTGTCCCCTCCCCAACAGCCAGAATGCTTCAGAACAGGCCTGCAAGCTGATGGACACTAGAATTAAAAATGGGAGCAGGTGATTTCTTGTTGAAGAGAGAAGAACTGATTTTGTCCTTAACACAAAAGCTAAAGAGATCCCAGCAATGGAATTCATCATCCTCTACCTGCAGCTGTCAACAAAGCCCTTATCTGCAGAGAGTAGAGGCTTTCCAGATGGCCATGTGCACTCCTTGCAGAGCAAGTGGAGAGCCAGGAAATTCACAGCACTATTCATTTGAGCCATCTAAACCTCCAGCTAAGGCCACGTGAATTATTTTCTAGAAATACTGTTAGAGTCCAGGTAGCACTCCCTGAAGTAGGACTGTAAACTCAGATGTGCAGTGCAGAAGGAAAAGCCCCTGAGCTGCATCAGTCCTGTGCAGCTCTGAGGAGGAAGCTCCCCTGGAAGGTGCCCAGTACCTGGCACACACCTGCCTCCTAAGGATGCCAGAGTGCAGGTGAGCTGTGCCAATCCAGCTGGCCTGGAAGGGACACTGACAGAAGGAAGAGCTGGAGGATTGCATCCAGGTTAGGGCTCTCAGGGAAAGAGAGATGTGCACCTGTTGGAGTGGGTCCACAGGAGGCCACGGAGCTCTGTGCTTTCCTAACAAAATTTACTCTAAAATGATTTCAAAGAAAGGAAAGGAAGAGCTGAGCTGTGAGAAATGCAGACTTGCAGAACCCAGAGGTGCTGCTTCTGTTTGTTTACTAAATATAATTCAGTCCTACTCCTGCAACACTTTGTTAGGGCACGTTGTATTTTGCTCACAAAGACGCCTTTGTCAGCTCTCTCCAACAGTTGTCCAATACATTTTTGAAGTGTTTCCCACAAATCCAGCTTTCCACTCACACCCCCAATGATAAACAACAGCAGTATGTGGGATATGCACAGTGCACAGACATTCTATTGCATGGCATATAAAGTGTCAGAGCAGGCAAAAAAATTTGCAACAAGGCTTCCAAATAAAATTTTTCACAGTCTGACATGAGCTCAGCCTTTACTTAATATTTTACTCTGTCTGGTAATGAAAGACATCCTGCCTGTCCCAAAGCACTTGTGTAAAAGAGCAGATATCTGAAAGGTCACAAGCACTCGGAGCAGCAGGACTGCAGACGCCCACTCGGATGTTTGCTCTGAGATAAATCAGGCTGCAGCAGCTGCTGCTCCAGCCCCGGCCCTATATCAATCACATGCACACAAACTTCTTGCACTGGGACACACCACAATTATTTTTTTTTCACACTATCAACTATAAAGCATGGCAACCTCTCCCCTCAGCTTAAGAGATCAGATATGTCAGGCACTCCCTCACTCACATCATAGATTTTTCAAACAAATTTCTGTGGTACAGATTTAAAATGGCACCTTAACAAAGACTGTTCCGTGGTCAAAAAATGCAACAAAATACTTGCACCAAAACACTTCCATTCCCCACACTTCCCATGGCATCCTGCCCAGTCCGTCTCTGTACCCACAGTATTCCTGGATTACTACAAAGATGAGAAACACCACAAGAAAGATTTAAGTTCCAGTTAGTTCTTTTCCTTTGAGAGTTTCTGCCCTGCAGGATGCAGTGCCATGTGGGCTGAGAGCCTCTGTGCCTGAAACGCTTCACGGCTGCCTCAATCCATTCCTCACGGTCACTCAAACCAGGAGCATAGAGCAACAGATTTCCTCCTTCTCCTCTGGAACACTGAAGCACGTCTTTGGGATGGGAATTGGTATTTCAGGGGGTGAAAGCAGAGACTTTGAGGGGGGAGATCCTTTAGGAAAACGAGAACAGAACTGCTGCACAGACCCCAGGGCACATCTCTGCCAACCTCAGCTGCCTCAGTGCTAGGTCTGACATCCCACAGCTACTTTTGGACCTGGCTGCGGTGGATCTCCACCAACAGCTGATCTTGGAAAGGAGCAAGGGATAATAAAGAGGAAAGGGAAAAACAGACATACTTTTTTCTGCTCCCTTGCGTGTCCTGGAACCAAACCTGTACCAGCAAAGGATTGCTTTTTATTTTACTCTTTGAAGAGCTCCAAAGAAGGCTGGAAAACACAGAGCCTATAAGCTGTTCCAGGGGAAAGCTGCAGAGTAACCCCTGGCCTTGCTGCAGGGAGCAGCTGTCCCTGTGCTGCATTTCAGTGCCTGAGAGCCCAGGAGCTGTGGAGCCTGAAATCTCCTCAGCCACCATGCCACAGCTGGAGGCACAGCTCGCTAGGCTAAATACAGCATCCCTGAGCTGGGAACTCGAGTGGGCCGTGTTGGATTGCACAGCAAAGCAATTTAAGCAAATGACTAATCTCAACCCTTCAGTTTCCTTCCTACTTTGGGCTTTGAAAAAGTGGCTGAAAAGCATCAACCATCAATCCTCACCCGCTGTAACCAAGCAAACCCAGATGATTAATTTTGCCATCCTAATGCCAAATCAAGGCAAATCCAAACAACGAGACTGTTAACTGAGCTGTGCACTTGCATAGGACTTATGCTATACAAAAAGCATGACATGTTTTTCACTTCCAGAAGGAGGAAAGAAAAATTACTGTAACAAAGATTATTTTTTCCCCCAGACTTCTTGGTACCTTAACTAAGCCAGTATTTTGATTCAAATTACCCTAAGATTCCCACAGTCTTAACAGCTATTTTATTACAATACACATTTTAAAAGTGTGTAGAGGTAGACATGTGTCCATTACACTTAGAAAGTGCCAAGTATTTGTTTTTAAAACCAGAGTGCATGAAGAGTTCTTCATGCAGCAAGGCCTCAGCCAACTAAACTAAAAGGAACATTTAATTTGCTATTTGAATGATCT
Organism: Rhabdornis inornatus; assembly: GCA_013397075.1. Lineage (NCBI taxonomy): Eukaryota > Metazoa > Chordata > Aves > Passeriformes > Rhabdornithidae > Rhabdornis > Rhabdornis inornatus. The sequence goes on from VWZS01000910.1 coordinate 216,397, forward strand.
GATTTTAAAAAATCTTTCCAGCTGACGTAACAGTGAATTAAGAAACATGTGACAGTAAGTTCTGAAAATATTACACTGGATGTAATCGTAACTGAGAGAGAAGTTACATTAGACTAGAAATAAAGATGATGATTCGTGGCTTGCCCCACAGCAATGCAGAACATTCCAGCACAGACAATGGACGTGCTGCAGTTGGCTCCAGGGTGGCAGCCTTTGTAAGGCAATCTGTGTTTTAGCAGCACACACACTTTCCCAGCACAGCACACTCAGCATCGTACTTACTGTGGGGCTGGCTGCCGTAGGGCCAGGGCTGCCATGACCCTCCTTACCAACACCCTGACTCTGTTCTTCAGGCCCACGTGTCACAAGAATCCTGAAGTGCTGCTGCCTCATGTTTTGATCTGGTCTGATTTTAAACAAGCATCCCTGCCCTTGAGGCATCCGCTCTACTGAATTGCTTCTGGGTATTTCTGCCCTGTTCCTGCTGTTTCCAGGCAGTTCCGAATTCAGCCCGTCACCTGTGGGGCTAATTCCTTCTGCTGGTGGCTGGACAGGGTAGGAAGTACTCCTTTCCAGCCGTATCCGAGGGTACCTGACCAATCTGTCCCCCTTGGTTCCAGTAAAGCCAAAGTTACCTCCACCTCCTGCACCCGTACCACTTGTCTGTGGCTGCTGTAACTGGAGAACAAAGAACTTTTTCCCTGAGTTTGCCGACAGGTCTGGCACATGCTGCAAGGACCAGCGCCGGGGTTCAGGGGTGGGAGCATTATTTGGAGCCTCAGGACCAAAGGGAAGTAGAGTAACTTGAGGCACATCTGCACTTGAGGCCCGATGCTGAATCCTCAAACCACTTATGTTTAAACCTGAAGCTTCACTCGCTTCTTCTCGCTGGGCAGTCAGCAGAGCCTCCTCACTCTGGTTATTGGTAGGAACACTACAAAATACTCTATGGTTACAGCAAACACTTCCATCTGTCTGCTGCCCTGACTCTTCCGTCAGCCTGGGCGAAGAACGCTCAGGAGTCACCTGTGGAGAAGAGTGGTTTTCAACCGAGGCTGCACAAGGCTCCCTGAAGTCAGAGAGCTGGCAGGGAGGCGTCTCCTGCGGGCACTCCAGGGCCGCGCACTCGTCGGCGCAGCCGTCGGCAGCTTTGCGCTGCAGCGAGATCTGCATGGACGAGCTCCTGGTGGGGCGCGGGGCGAGGCCGCTCAGCAGCTGCGGGATGAACATGGACGTGCTCCTCTTCAGGGAGCCCTCCTGGGCCAAGTCTCCATCGCCGCCACAATCTGCCCCGAGCCGCGAGAACGCGTGAGGGCTGCTTCTCCTTGGCAACGTGTGGAATGCCATGAAAAAGTCATCTTCTCTCTCCTGGGAAAGGATCCCCGACTCAGGGGCTGTGTTGCTTCTCCCAGAGCCAAAGTGAAACCGCAGCCGATGGGCCATGGTTTTACAGAGAGGAGAAAAGGAGAGGGAGAACAGCAACAATTCAGGCACTGCCAGAAGTTAAAAACCAAAGACATAAACTCCGAGAAAAAAGTGTCCCATGTGCCAAACGGTTAGCACTGCAGCCCTGGGAGCGACAGATAGCAGAAATAGCCCAAGTGGCAAGCAGCATTCCAGGCATGATTGGGCAGGAGCAGTCAGCGCTCCTACACACACGGTGACATAGGGTAGGATGGTGGGAGTCACGTGGCCTCGTTCCCCCTCTCCAATGTAAGTGTGTGAGGAGTTTGTTTTTTCCTTTTTTTTTTTTTTAATGCCAGCAAGAGCCTGAAACAGCACCTTCCCAGCTGCTCCTTTTCCATCAGGGAGGAGTGGCCCCAGCGGGAGGGCTCTCGCAGCTGACTGAGGCAGCGAATACACTCAGCACTGCCATAAATCTAAACCACATCAGATTCACAGGGCACGCTTGGAGAAAGCACTCGCAGAAAAATGTAACTACAACAAAACCACTTCCATTTTGTGTTAAAAGTTTAAGTCAACACCACATGCAAACGAGGAAAATTCTTTCAAGCATAACATTTTGGTGTGTTACAGCTCTGGGCTGTCATGGCAGAACAGGAATAAATACAACATGGTTACACTTTCAATTTTAACCACGCTCATCACACAATTAAGCAACAAACTTTTGCCTTTAAAAAGCCCCAACAGCAATGTAAGCTGCACTCCCCTTTGAGTAAGTACAAATTACAAACAAAGCAATTGTACATATGGCAGAGATGTCTCACACAGTAAAAGCAGCAGAAATGTGCAGGACAGCAAGACACAAAGCTCCTTTTCCAGATTTACCAGGCAGTACAGGTGAGGGAAAAGCAGAGCTGGGTGTTGCATGTCCGTTTGTACTGCTTTGTCCCAGAGCCTGCACACAACTGCCTGCTCCTGGCTGCCTCCAGCAGGGAGTCAGCAGTGCCAGCACACGTGGCACTGCCAGCAGGAGTACAGTTACACCCTCTGAGAGCCACAAGAGCAGGACAGGCAGGCAGGATACACCAGAATGGGAACCAACCACCCTCAATCAGCTCTGCTACAACAAAGAGACTCAGTGCCCTGGGGCCACTCTCAGTGAAGGGTGCACACACTCCTCAGCACATACCAGAAAGGAAACTCTGGTTAAGCAGAAGTGCAGCTCCATCTCAGGGCCTGGACAGCTGATCCCTGGGAGAACTGGAAATCCTAAATCTTGTCAACAGCTCTGAAAACCTGTGTGTGGCGGGTCAGGCCTCTGCCTAGACATCTGAACTCTGCTTGCAAGCAGCTTGCTTTCAAAAGCCAGAAAATTACCAATCCCAAGAGCAATGGCAGCTCAAACTGATCAAACTGCCAGCAAGCCAGCACAACCCCACATTGTTCATGTGGATTACGGACACAACAAAAATGTGAACAGCTTCCACACAGCAATGGTCCTGGAGACTGCCTTGTAGAAGCACAGGTGTTGGTATTATTTTATCTTATTTTTCAGCTAAAACACGTTACTCAAGAACATGGCCTCTGCACCCAAAATGAAGCTGCATCACATTTACTCTGTTGAGATAGGGGAATAGAAAAGCAAGCACACCTGCAGAGACAGAATGCACTTTGGTAATTTGGGAACAAGAAGAAGGAACAAAGTCCTTCCAATAAAGGCCATTTCAGTATCGACAATAAATATGTGAGAAAAAAGCCAAAATAGTCAGTTCAGTGTTCTCCTCATTCTATAAACACAATCTGATGAAAACCTGCTACTCCAAAACTCCCAAAGTAGCCACCTTGCCATAGACCTCCTGCAAGGAAAGCCATGGCTCCTAACCCCAGCTGCTGCCATGGCAGGAGGTTCCAAGCCCAAGGACAGACTGACTTTGGAGGTAGGACCAGAAGGAGAATACACAAAAATCAGTTCAACAATAAAAAGTGCTGAAACTGCCAGGGTAAGGCCAGTCCTGCACACCCAAACTTGGAAATCCAAAGCAATGTGTCTGAAATGAGTATCCCAAACCTGTCACTTCCCAGCTGTCACTGCATGTGAGTTTCTTCTCTAACCCACATCCTTGTTCCTGTGGCACCTTTGCATTCCAATGGCACACGGCAGTTTGAAAAGTGCAAGTGGTCATTATGGCCACTATATACAAATAAATATGCTCCTGGTCAGCACACTGGAGAGGCACAGTGCCACTGGTTCACCAATTTACTTCCTCCTGAGAAAAGATCCATTCAGCTGCCAAGTTCTCTTTCTCCCCAGATTACAGCTTCTGTGGTTTCCCTTGCTCTTTATTTATCAGGAAGATAGCAGGAAAGAACCTATTTGTTGGAGACAGATGCTTCTACACTGTCTTTTTTTAAATGACAGTATCTTTGCAACTCTGATTCTAATTTTCACAAAGTAAACAAGCTTGGTAAAGGCTGTACTGCCCCCAGCCCAGAAAATGTTAATTCCTGATCTCATGAACAGAGAGATGGTGTTACAGCGTTCAAAAGGCAAACCCCCAAGAGCCACCCACCAGTGTGCCACTGCACTGGCACATTTAACCCTGGATGTACAGAGGGACACTGTCACTTTTCCATGGATCATAACTATAACACAAGCTAGCTGCAGTCAGATGGTGAAAGCCTCCTCCAGAAGAGCTACTGCATCAAAGACCAAACCCACCACCCACATGTGAGCACTGTGAGGCAGAGAGCTGAAACCCAACAGAGCATTATTCTGCCATGACCTCAAACCTTCACACAGGCATTGTGTGCACAAGGTGGAGGTCTGGAACCACCTCCCAAAGCAAGACGCAGAAGCATTAAAGGGCTGGAAAGGGACATTAAAATGATCAGGGACTGAAGCAGCTGCTTCATCAGGGATTAAAAAGGTCAGGACTTGATTGGTTTGAAGGGGAGAGACCTACAGAAGGACAGAGTGAGGCTTTCACTGTCAGAGGGCTGGGTGAGGACCATTTTGGTGTGATCCAGAGGGCCACAACTTCAGCGTCCTTTTAGTCCCAAACTCAAATGGTTTCTACACATCTATTTGTGTTTCTTGGCACAGCCACTGAAACAACACACTAAAGACACCTTTAAGCTGTGCTGGATTTCTGTCAGCTGAGGCACACAGAGCCTTGTGATCAGTGCAACACAACCAAGACAGGCACTCACCAGTCTGTTTTCATCAAACACCTCGAACAGGAGCCGATGGTTGGTTGGGTTCACCTGTGGGAAAATCCAAGTGTCACTGGAAGTTCAGTAGCTGGACAATAACAATATCTGGGTATCAGCTCAGGCAGCAATCAAACCAAAGTAAACAGGACAGGACTAACAGGTCTGATGTGAATCTTTACTTGAACTGGAGCACCAGAACCTTACTGCAACTGGGAAGAGCCTGGCAGTGGACATGAAAGTTTTTATGTGCTGGGCTCAGTTACTGCATTTCCCTCAGAGGACTCCAGTCCCAGGCCGGACAGGCTGTCAGGGCTCCCTAACTGACTGACTGATTTATGAGGACCAAGAGTTTTGCTGCATCTCCTTCAGCATTTCACATTCAGATATGTTTCTGACTGTCCATCTCTCACCATCTCTAGCCCATTTAGCATACACACCCCTGGAACACCCAACAGAAGTCTCCCCAACACCTGAAAACAGCAAATATACCTCCAGAAAATTATTTACTTAAATTGAAGCAGAAAGACTACCAACATTTAAAAGGACAAAATCAAACATTAAAAGAACTCTGTCAGAAAGACAAAACAACTGCTATTAACAACAAGTTTTATAGTGTTTGATCCAGTTGATACATTCAGAAAAGCTTTGCAAGCCAGGTTACGACGACCAGCAAGTTCAATTAAGAAAATTTAGAAATAATATACCACAATGTATTGGTAATTCTGTGGGCTGGAGATGGACTTACCGGTTTTGAGAAAATCAGAGAACTGTGACACACAAAATAGGGTGCAAATTACTTAACAGGCCCCATTACTGCTGAGAACTTTCAAGATGTTTTAACAGAGCACCTATGAACTACACCAGAGGTTTTGCAGCAGCGTTGTGCATTTCCTTTCCCTGAGATTTTAGGCCTGTATTACTCAGCTGCAAACCCCAGAAAAGCTGTTTGGTGCATGTGTCCCAGTCACCATTCCCCTTGAAGCTGAGGCTAATGACTGCAAATAAAGAGAAACTTACTCTAAAGTAAAACTCTTCATTCCATTTAGGGTTCAGTGTCTGTAAAAGAAATAACAATATTTACATACTAACATTTCTTTAAGTATTCTGGTGTGCAATTATAAAAACAATCATGCAAGTGGCAGTTTTCTAGAAAGAAAAGCATATAATAAATGATATTGAAAAATATATTGCCATCTAAAAATTATCTATTGAGTAAACCAAATGTGGGAGGACAATTGAGTCAGATTAGCCTAAAATAGACATTAAATATAAATAGAATTTGATGATTAAAAGACAAATCATTGACAATCTATAGAAATAAAACCTGAAAATATTCCATTCTCAAGACTCATTTAAACCCCGGTCAAAATTAAAGTATTTTTTAAACACAAAGGTAACTTTAGGGGTACAAAAATATGCTCAGATTTATACCATGAAATAAACAGAAAAATAAAAAATCCCCCAAAAACAAAAAGGAAAGAAAAGGTTATTCCTTGGAATAGGTTAAGATTCTTCCAATCTCCTCCCCGCTAGAGGATTTTAATTTTAACAGTCTGACTAAAATGCACAGAATAAACACACATATAGACTGCAAGCTGAAGTGAGCTCAAGCATGACATAATAAACTGATAAAAGAGATGAGAACTACAAACAGTAATTTGGACAACTCAAGCTTGGATAAGTATAAAAACAATTGGACAATATGTCCAATGTTTTTGTGCTCATGCCAAATCATTCCCTCGTGCTCTCACACAGCAGAGATTTATGGGCAGAGCTGACAGGAAAAATTGGCTTTACACCCACAACAGTTCTGTTCTAGCAGAGAAGGGGAATCTCGGCTGTTTATCTTACTCCTTGCTATAGATCCAACAGATTCCTCATGTGCAGGACATGGGGGCTGACTACACTGCATCCCCCTACAAAGTGGCAATACAGGAGCTAATGGCAGAGCAGGAAATGCTTGCTGAAAGAAAAGACCACTGTAAAGGGCAGGCGAATCAATGAGGGGAAGGGCAAGGATGGGCTGTGGGCACTGAGAAACTTTCAGCTTTTTTCCCTGAAGGAGTACAATGTATTCAGTAAAAAATACAGTAAACTGAAGCAGTAAGGAAAGCAATGTTACATTTTAAACACTTGTATTCATCAAATGCTACTGCTGTTGGCTAGAGAGGACACACACAATTTATCAAACAAAGAACTGGCCTAACACTGGTTTTGAGGCACTACTGCCCATTGACAATCCATTAATTCTGAATGCTGCTTAACCAGAGAGCTCAAGGAAATCTGATGGATGAGGCTGCAGAGTCTTTGGTAAATGCCTGGTAACTCACAGAAATTTCTTCCACCTTTACAGGTCCCACTCTCAGTGGGCCAAGTCAGAAAGTGCAAACATCTGAGTGCCAGCAAAGAAGGAATTGCAGCAATAGCTCCAAAAAGGACATGAGCAGGGAAACAATTACAAAAACAACCTCAAAAACAGCTACATCCTAAAAAAGGGCAAGTGTTGCACACATAAAGGACTGCCATGAGTCAAGCTGAGCAAGACCTTCCTCAGGTATTCAAAAAGGGTTTTCAACCCTACACAGAAAAGGAGGACATGGACAGAAATGATGCTCCTGAACACTGGAGCTCAATGGGAAGACTGGGCATTCTCAGAGACTGAAAACTATTTTTAATATTCCATATGGGAAAGCTGGAAGTCTTTGGAGTTCAGTGCAGTCAAGGTGAAGAAACTTAAGGAAATGGACAATCTTCATCTGAACTTTTAAATTCCAGCAGGAATGTAAAGAACACACTGACCATGTTACAGGATAAAAGCCAGCAAACAGAAAATCCACATTTCCCTGCTTCAGAGAGAACCTTTTCAGCAGAGCATTCCAAACACAGCTCCAAAACAAAGCACAAAGCATTCACCAAACCTTACAGCTGGACTAACTACGGAGGGAGATAAACTGAAACAAAAAGCCTCACAAACTCAGCCCAGGTAGGTCATGGCACATGAAGCTGACATTCTCCTGGTAACTTTATTTTTTCAGAGTAAACAAACAATGTGCATTCAACCCCCTTGGCTGCAATGAAGCACTTCCAGAAGCACAGTCCAGCTGGGCAGCAGGCTACACACGGGACAACGGCACAGCTCATGGAAAAGGAGAACAAAAAGGGGACACTGCAGCTCCTTCTGCTTTCCCTAAAGCACTCCTGCAAGGCAGTGCTGCACAAAGCTACCCATTCAACTGAGGAACACAAAACTGAGGAGAAAAATGAGAAACTTGTGAAGGGTTAGACACAGAGCTGATGGAGTAACTGCCAGTCATTCATTCCTCAGATTCACTGTACTCAGTATTTTTTATTAATGATTTTAACTCAAAATTGAGATATGCTAATGATATTTGCTGTTTACAAAACAGAGAGAGGATTACAACTTGAATACGGAGAACTCTGCCTTGAGATGAAATTCAAAAATTCCAAGCAGAAATTACCAACTAGAAATTCCCAACATATAAGTTAATAGCACTACTACAGAAATGACAGAGAATATCTGGGCTTTAACTGACAGTGAGAAGAAACAGTGCAAACCAGCAGATGCAGTCCTGGGAATGAAACAAGCACCAACAGCTCACCAGGAAGTCTTTGAAAAATCCCTTTTCCACATCAAACATACCCTGTTTCTGGGACAGCTCTGCTTGGATCTTCCACACCTCCAGGATTCCACATTGGCTTTCTCATGACACCCAATGTCCTGATTTTAGAACTGCATCATTCCAGCTTGTGTTTTCAATAACAAAATTCTTCCCATTATTCTGTTTTGCAGCAATGATTTCAACTGAACCCCTGTTGATTCTAAATACCTCCATAAAGAATGACAACTCATTATTTTCCCTTACTTTTCATATAGCTTATGACTACTTTCCTCTCTGCCACCAAAGCCAGCAAAATAAAAAAATTATCTGTACAAAATCTTAGGATCCTGATAATGACAAATATCCCCCGGTGGAAATTTGTTTGTGTGAACTAAAATAGAGAAACGAAATAAAACTCAAAATAAGTAAAAAAACTCAAATAAAACTTTTGGTTTCAACTAAAAATATAAGAAGTCCCAGGCTTTTCTTACAGCACATCTTCTGTCATCTGGTTGTTTGAAATTCCCATATTAGGAAAATATTTTGAAAATGGCAATTTTGAACAGAATGATCATTTTCGCTAAAAGTCAGATAAATGATAATTAAATCAGAATTTCTCATTCCTTTATTTCAGCCATGTCTTTCAAAGAAATATGAATTTGAAAAAAGAACCTGTGGATGGTGCAGTGGGATTTGATAAGCCAAGCTCTAGGGAACAACATGCAACATGTTAGGTGCTGTCTCCAGGCCAGACACAGTGAGGTGCAGGTACCTGTTCTCTGATTTTGGTTTGGAGAAAACCACATTATCCAGTTGCTACACATGCATGTAATGATTTTAATTAGTGCTGCACTATGTTATACAGTAGTGTTCCAGTGCTCTTAATCCTTCCAAAGCCAAGAAATTAAAAAGGCTAGATACATACCTTTTTGATAGTTTTTGTCTGCACAAGAGCAAGTTCTCTGTTCTCATCTGCTACATACAAGGAAAGTTTCACGTATGGGTCACTGCAAAAGAAGACATCAGATTTAATGGCCTACAATTGTACAGCCAGAGAGCACTGCAGAAGGAATTTGTCACTGAACTGCGTAACAACAGCACCTCCAAACACTTCTAGGGGAATTGTCTTCAGTGAAAGCTCAGAACTCTAGTAAGCTACTGATACATCGACAATGAGCTCAGTCAAACCCTGCCCATAAGAGCAGAGACCATTCCCTGCAGCTCTGTCCCTGCTGCGGCAGGAACTCCTGCTCCCACACAGCTCCTGCCCACAGGCATGCCCATAGCACTCCACTGAAACCAGTCAGGGAAAAATGGGAGCTGCGGGGCTTGGAAGAGACTGGCTACAACTCACCCCTGGAGGCTGACAGCAAGCATTCTGAAGCAGTGGTTATAAATGTTTTGAACCATAAAATCAAGCTGCACAGTACCAGCAGTGATTGAGACAGGGCAGAGAGGAACCTGCTCCAGTGGAAGCTGCTCCTGCCCACAGCAGAGGGTGGAACTGGGTTGTCTTTAAGGGCCCCTTCCAATGCAAACCATTCCATGGCCTTGTGCTCTAGACTGGGACAAAGAGCATCCTGCAGAACAGGTGAACTTCACACAGGTACAATGAACTGGAGCAGAGCCTCTGCCTCAAGGGAGGAAACGAGTGCTTGAGTAAAACCAGGACCCTGCCCTGCTCTGGTGCTTCCCTCTCAAGGCTGCAGCACACTCAGCTGGACAATGATCCAAGATTTCTTGAAAGCATCAACAAGAGGCACCCACAAAACCACCAGACACTCAGATTTACCAACCAAATCACTCAAATGCTGATACTTTTTGAATTTAAGGAACTATTTTGTGACAGTATCACTACAGAACAATCAGCACTTCCATGTTTATTATACCGGCTGCTCCATGTATCGAATATAAAATGCCACAAAGGTGGAAACAAGAATAAACAAGACATCTTGTTGGACTGATTATTCCTATCAGTAGATGCACATAAATGTATTTACTTCAACTGCAGTTATGTTCAGAATTAAGCACCAAGATTTAGAAGAAAGCAAAGCACCATTGTGATTATAAAGAAATGCTGATGCTACTTCGAATTGCCTGATGTACCATGCTAATATTTAGAGGTATCCTCCCAGACTTGGGTTATCAATCCATACCTGGGCAATGTTGTTTTCAGGAACCCTTAGAAATACTACAGTTTTTTAGTGCTAAAATACCTTGGATGAACCTTCTGTCTACAGAAAATGAAAACTGCAAAAGTGGCACAGATGATTTTTCAAAATCTATTTCTATTTTTAAAAACTAGAGAATAATTACATTTATTACTAGTTTCAGTAAGGAAATTCTGCCTTTACTGAAGCAAGGACAGAGTGAGTCAGATCGAGCTGTGCAGCCAAACTCTTGTGCTGAAGGTGAAGCTGGAGTTTACCCAAATGACTGGATATTTGAGACTGTTTACTTACATGCATTTGTTTACCTAAAACAAACACGTAGCTGGAGGGAGACTGGAGCCCAGGGAAAGCTGACACCGGCCCAGTGGAGCTGTCTCACACAGCCCTGCACCGCAGCCACTTGCTCTGGCCCTGGGTTGCCCAGCCCCAGAACAGCTCAGCACGGAGCCTGCACAGGAACACAGCACAGGAGGCTCCAGCTGAAGGCAATGGGCCATGAGGAATAGAGTCATTCATACAGTCAGACACTTCTTCACACTGCACTGACAGCAGCTCTGAGGGACTAGAATGCACCTGATTAATATTACAACTCTTAGGTTTGGAAGTCAATAAATAAAAAGCATTTTAAAGCTTTTAACAAATTTATTACTTAGAATCAGGCTCAGATTCCAACAACCAAATAAGCAGTTTAATTTGTGAGCAGCTCCAGGTGAACCCCAGGGGTCTGGAGAGCCTCAGTTGTTGGATCCTGCTCTGTGATCAGGTAACACAACCAGCACTCCTGGAATCCATACATCTACCAGGAAAATGAACAAGTCCCACAGGAAAATAACACAGACCAGCTGAGACTTCCTGGGGAGCATACACTCTAACGGAACAACTGGTGGAGGAATCAGCAAATGGGCAAAGAATGGAAGAAGGCAGAACCCCAATTAAGAACATAACTACAGCAGCAAAACAAAATAACTGGGATCCCAGAGAACAGACACTACATGTCAAAGCAGCAGTAGAAACACTGAGGGAACTTTACAGTGGTTAATTGCACCCTGAAAACCCAGCTAGCAGCAAGTATTCCAGATAAACGTGGCATCTTTCCAAGAGAACATCAGTACCAACATGGAAGATCTATTAGACAAAAACATGAAAATCAGCAGAAGTGAGGAAAACTTGCACTAGAATGGAATACATTAAAAGCCACTGGAAAACCCAACCACAAATTGGAATGAGATAGACACTAAGACAAGCAGTAAAATACCAGATTGCTGTCTCACAGCAGTGTCTGCAGATGGGTTAAAGGAAGGAAATCCGATGGTTCAGGTGACAGAAACAATAATAAATGAGACACTGCTGAGAGCATAAAAAACCCCCAACAAATCAATCAGGTGAGTTTGGACAATGCTTTCAGGCACTTGGTAACATTCTTGGGATGTTCTTTGCAGGGCCAGGAGCTGGGACTCGATGATCCTGATGGCTCCATTCCAGCTCATCATATTCTATTGTTCTATGATTCTAACTTCTGAGCACAGAAAGACTCAGATCAGTCTGGAGTTGTACCTGCCAGATATTCTCACCCTGAAATTGGCTGTTAAAAGGAGGAGCACTCCAACAGTGTTGCATGCACAGGGACACCGACAGACTGACAGAGAGCTGCCCAATGCAGTGAGGCTGCTGTGCCCAAGAGGTGACCCAACTGCAGCTGCAGGGCATAATAAACCTACATTTAGGGCAAAAAAAAGGGAAATTTCAAAGGACCAAGTAGTGCTTAAAAGGGAAATGAGCCCAGTCATCATCATACCAGTGGCTGGGGGTGAAGGGGAGTTCATGTGCGAACACCTTTCTAAAATGCTCCTTGCTACAAAATCAAAAATGATTAAAAGCACCAAATCTCATCTAGCCAAACATGACTGGCCAAAACCTAAAGAAATCAAGATCTCCTGCCAAGATCAGGAGAACCTCGAAGCTCTTAACAGTTCCCTGGAGAATAAAAGGGAATCCTAAAAAAATGATGCTAATAATGAAAGTTATGTTAATCATAATCACAACTTAGTACGAAGACAGTTTGGCAGAACAACAGCCATCAAAACAATCTGAGGCTTAAGAAATCCTTTTCCTGACCTCTGGACTCCCTCAGACATCCAGAATTAGTTATTTGTCATGGTGTTGCCAGCTTGCAGTATTTGTCATTTTCTTAAAGCTCAAACAACTGTAGATATATATAATTAACATCTTCCATTCGAATCTCAGCATGAAAAGGCAAGCTTCCAGCTCTTCTGGAGGACAACAAAAGCTCTGATGACTAAAAACTCCAGCAAAAAAATCTCAAGGAAGATCAGCCTCCTTTTAAAACCACTTTACTTTAGAGCACTGTGAAACTGGGGCTCATGAGCAGTGTCCCACTTGTTCACTTGAGTCTGGAATCACATTTGCTCTATCCTTTTGAAACAGCTTTGAAAGCCAGTCTCAAACTAGCTTCTGCCAGTGACGTGATGTATTATTTACTTATTTTAAGCTCCAAAAGAAGGGGGTGGAGAGCACAGGCACATGTGGAAGAACAATGCAACTACTAAGGCCTACATGGCTCTATTTTTATTGTAAAAGCTGAAACCGCCTCCCCACATATAAAATTTAGTAACACTTGTTATGCAAGTGCGTGAATGCCAGGCTTGTCACGTGCAGGCAAACCCTGCATTTCAAAATAGCCCGACTGGATCTCTTTGGAACAGTCTTGCACAAGATAATTTTGCTCCTGCAAGAAACGCAGAACCATTCCCTTTGTGCTGCCACTTTTCTGCCTCACATATGTGAGAGAACTGATCAACAGCCCCTGTAATTCTGGCTACAGAAATACGAGCACACTCCAACATGAAGGCAGAGAAGCCTCTTCCTCAAAGCCACATCCCTATCTGATTCCTCCCGTGCTCTTGAGGGCACCAGTATTTGGCTACCAGTTAATCTTCATCCATCCCCTTCTCCCACCCCTCACTCCATCCAGTCTGCCTGCACTCTCCCCAGGGCAGGTGTACATGGAACAGCATCCTAACTGAGCCCTGAAGGCACTGCCTCCCCGTGTCCCTGAGTCAGACAAGCTGAATGTTCCAACAACCCCCAAAACGACCCCTTCACATTTCTGTCAGAACAGTGCAAGACCTCAGGCCCCCTCCTCCCCAGGGGACTGGGAGGGATGAGGGTCTGCGTTTGCCTGGTTTGGGGTCCCTCCACCTGTGGGCAGGTACAGAGGAACGTGCCCAGGTACTCAGTGCTGTGGGAACTGACCTGCTCTGCACAGACACTGTGAAATCTGCAGGCTGTGCTGGTGGAAACACAGTGCTATTACAGACAACATGCCTGCAAAAGCACCATGTACAAATTCACATCAATAACATACATCATCCTCAAAAACACTCACCTCAAGGAGTCTCCACAAAACTATGGGAGCCTCAGGGCTGAAAAGAAGGTTATGCTTGACAAGAGGAAATTCTGTGAACCTGAAAATGTTTTTCAGAATCATTTAAACACTTAGGGAAACTGTCTGTGCATGCACTTAGCAGAGCTTAAAAAGTTCCAAAATTTTTTAAAATTCCAGTGTTTTGCTTAGTCACCTTCAGATTCAAAGTGGAAACAACCTGCCAAAATATGCATCATTAAAGAAGATTAGAATAATAAGGAGATACTTCCAACCAAGTTTTATGGAGAGCAATAAAAACAATGTTCCAAGGCAGAAGATCTTACAGGCACTTTCATTTTATCCCACTAACCATTCCCCCGGTGACTTTCCCCATTCCTGCACAGTAAGAAGGGAGAAGTACAATAAGAATACACAGCAAATACAAGGAATGCTCCAGAGCACACTGGCTACGTTTGCTCCCTGGCTTTATTTTAGCATGAGCCTTCTGGGTTTCACCTTTCTGCCTGTACTAACATCCATTAAGAGTTTTTCTCAAAGAGAAGCAAGATTTTGACCTCACTGTCACACAAGTCTCGTGTCTTACGACCAATGCAAAGCACAAAGTGTCCAATCACACAAGGATAAAGGAACATCAGCTTCTGGAAAGAAAACAAAACCTTACCTTACCCTTCACCGCAAAGCCAAACTTGCAATCCATTGTGCCTAAGCATCCCAAATCTCACTCCTCCATACCAAATCCCAGAGTCATTTTACAGAGCTCCCATTTCCCTGCTAGTGTTTTATTTTGCAAAGGAAGGCTCACACTTCTGACTGTACAAGAAATGTAGCAAAGCTTTACCAAAGAGCTGCTAGAGATAATGACTCACATCATAGAAGCTGCTAAGTGCCTGTGGGTGAAAAAATGAGTTCAAAATGACACCTCAAACCCCACCTCCAGTGTCTCCACCTTCCTTCCCCATGGTATGTTCTAATAGAGGGTAGCAAGATGGATTCCTTTTGTTTTCTTGCTCTCTTGGAAGTCTCCCAGAACATAAAGAATATTTTAATCTTCCAAAACAGATGGAAGTGTAAATATGGGGTTTTTTCCTCCCTGAGGCCATTTTTTTTTGCAAAGATTAAATGAATGCCCTAACAGAAGATGCATACATCAGCCTCTGAAGCTGAGGGGCTGATGTATACATAGATCTTTCTATGCCATTTCACACTCCCAAAATATCTTAACGAGTTCCAAAATCCACCAGGCTGGAGAAGGAGCAAGAGAACTCCATGACACCTCGCTTGAGGAAGAGAAAAGCTCAGCACAGCAGTTCTGCCTTAAATATTAAAGATCAAAAGGTTTTCTTTAGATGATTTTAATGACATGCCCCTTTTTTCTTTTAAAGATACCAGATCCAGGTAAACTCACAGATCACAGCAGATAGCAGGCATTTTATGCTTCTGTATTCGTACAAAGAAATTTTTCAATTGAGCAATTATCTGATGAGAATTATTTTTTACTATGATATTATAACCATCAGGAATTATTACCAAGTCCTCTTATTAAGTAGCAGGACCACATCCTCGAATAAGCAGCATTTCTCCATGTACAGCTCCTGAAATATATACCCAGTGCATCCTAAAGAACATAACATGTAAAAATGGGTAAAAGCCTGCTAATTTTGGTGAAGAACCTGCAGCCTGATTTGCTCGAAAGCCATCAGGTACCGGCTGGCGGGGGAAGCTGCAGAAACTCTCTGGTGCCCTCTGCTGCCAGGCACAGCCCCGGGCGAGAGATCAAACACCCGCACCAATGGCATGGGTACACCGATACCCTGTGCCCGTACCCGGCAGCCCAAAATTCATCTCACACACCCGTATGAGCACCGACAGCAGGGTTTCACAATAAAACTATCCACTATCCAGCACATTTCTGCTGAGCAGCCTTTCATCTCCTCTATCCCAGCACCCTCTCCTGCACTGGCTGCACACCTCAGCCAAGTCCTTGTCTCGCTGTCCCATCGAGGGCTGGGTCATCTCAGAGCATTTTCCATGGGGAAGCAGACAGCTCTGCCCGTGCCGTTCCTGGGCTGCTCACCGAGTGCCCTGGGGTGTGCTGCCACTGACAACAGCAGCTTTTGGAAAGCCACGGGCTCTGCCTGTGTGGGGCCACTCCCCTCCCACCCAGGCAGGCACACACACACACACCTGGCTCTGCACCAGCAGTGACTGTGCTCACCTCAACACCTGCCCAGGCTGCTCCCTGCACCCCACACTTCATTCCACAGGGAAACCACGAGCCACGGGTGCTTGCTGAGCAGTGCAGATGCTGCTTCTGCATTCCCAAATCCAGCTAGGGCTGGGTCAGAGGAAGATCTCATCTTGTTTCTTTCCTTTCCCACACTGCTAATAACATTCCATTTCCACTACACTGGAAAAGCCTCCATTGCCAATCAGCTAGAAAAAGGAAAAAGCAACAACAGAGTATGAACTCTCTCCTACTTGAGCAATTGCCCTGTAGTCAGGTGGCTCTGGGAATTCAGTCACAGTTCTGTTCCACCTCGGGGCCTCCCTGGGCCAGGAGGCACAGAGCACTCTCCCTCTGGCACACATGCAAGTGCTGAAGAGGCAGCTCATTTGAAGAGGCACTCAGGAGCCAGATTACTTTTTTAATCGTTTGAATAATTTATGAAAGCAACTGCCTTCAATGGACTTGTCTCTGCTCATCAGGGGAGCCATCAGCACCAGAAGGGGAACAGGCTGTTAGCCAACCCAGCTCCAAGGCAGTACAGCGCTGGAGGAGATAGTTTCAGAGGTACAGCTGCCTCCACACTTTTTCCAGTAGTTAAAACCAGATATACCCTAACTCAAAGTGAACCCTAACGAAGCAGTGACAGAGGACTTTGAAGAATAGGACAAGGTAAACACCTGCCATCTTTGTCATCTGCAAAGCCACAGCCACATGAGCTCTCCTCCCATCATGAACCACAGTGACAGGACACACAAGAATTAAAGAATTCAGCTACATTACAAGCAGCCTTGCTCACAACAGGAGTGTACAGCACGACTTACAATCCCACCAGCTGCCTGGAGCCTGCCTTCCTCAGCTCCATCGTGGATCCTGGACACAGGAAATCAAACCAGAAAAGTGCTTTTCAGAAAAGAGCAGGTAAAAGCAATAAACCCATAACAAACTCTTACGCCACTAGAAGCACAGCTCCCTGACAACGAAAAACATCTGCAATTTTAACTGAAAAGCACTTTACATTTTCAACTTCTAGACAGCCACAACTGTCACTTACTTCATGACTTAGAGGGCAAAATACAGTAGTGAAGGCACCCAGGGTATCCCACAGCAGTGAGTGTCCCAGGGTATCCTTACCTGCTATTAAAACGATTTCTTAAGTCAAAAAGAATCCCAAAAGAGAAAACTCAAGAGCATTGAGATTTCTTTACTGTTACAGTCTCTCCAGTGCTCTACACTGGTAAGAGACTTTCCTTAGATTTAATCAAGAAGGAAATGGCTTTGAGAGTCTGCAAGCCCACAGGCAGTGTTTTATAATCGTAAAGTTGATTAAAAAGGGTCAGGACAACCCACTGAGACACAAAACACAATGTATGCCCCGTAGTTAATCTTCCACAGTTGTGCAGGAACACAGTAACTGTTCTGCCCCAGTCTGAAGCCCTGCACAGCTCCACCACACAGAGGCACAGGAGCTGCAGCTCTGCAATCAATACACACGTGTTTTCAAACAACTGTACATTAACTCATTTGAAAGATTAAA
The DNA here is from genome assembly GCA_013397075.1 of Rhabdornis inornatus. Taxonomy (NCBI): domain Eukaryota; kingdom Metazoa; phylum Chordata; class Aves; order Passeriformes; family Rhabdornithidae; genus Rhabdornis; species Rhabdornis inornatus. Next base: position 233,972 of record VWZS01000910.1, read on the forward strand.
ACAAATTTTAAAACACATGTAGGGAATATGTTTTTAACTCTGCTTTTATGGAAATCCTACTGACTCGAAACCAATTTCCTTAAAATATGTTAAGGGCCACATCCATAGGATTCAGTACAAATTACACTCGGATGTAGCTTCATGCATTTTGAAAGATAAAAGTTATGTTGCTTACGGTCAGCATCAAACACTGTTCTTCAAAACAACATATTTGGAGAAAGAAAATAACAAAGCTTTGGTATACCATATTCTACACACAGCTACCAAAGGAACGCTTGTTGCAAATTTCACCCAAAATACTGAAGCTGATAAAACCTTTTAATTGCTGCTTTCATGTAGTTTTAAGCTGGATACACAAGTTAATGAACAATTTGTAAGCATCATTAAAGAAATACAGAAAAACCCACAGGGAAGCTCATTTATACATTAAGAAATTAGTCTCTTCAATAAAAGCTAAAATTGGATACCACTAATTTCAAACTGATAAAACCCTTCTAAGTAGATTGGAACATTTGCAGTAGAGCATTTTGGCATGCTTAGGCTTAAGAGAGCAGCAATGTCAAGCCTGAATTAACCTTCAGAAAAAGAAAATTACTGGACTGGGGTTCATTTTATCTTCAGAAGCAGCTTGTCCCCCAGCTATTACCTGGTTGGGTTCTGCAAGCCTGGGCTCTGAGCTGCTTCCTGTGCCTGCAGAGCAGAGGGCAGCGGCGGGCAGGAGGGGGCAGGAGGGGGCAGCGCTGCTGTGCCAACGCACACCCAGCACTTGCAGGGGCTGCAGCCCTCACAGGGCCCTTGCCCTGCCAGGCTGATCCTGTTCCAAGGACCCAGGCACTGCACAACACCCACCTGGCTCCAAAGATGTCCTTCTTTGCCAGATCAATGCCAGAAACCACCTTCACCCTGAGGATGCGAGACTCCTCCTGTGACAAAAAAGAAAGTAGGTTTAGTGTTTATGCTGTAGGTAATTTTGAGGAGCAACAAGAGGTTAGCAGATAGCAGGAGTGTCTCCTAGGGAGGATCTGGAAAAGAACCTCCTCTTGGAAGGCTTATCTGAATCCAGCCATGAGGAGTATCTGAGTCCAGTCAGAGCTGTTAAGAGTTCAATAAAGACAGAGTAAGAGTAGATAACAGTAATAACATCACAGCAATAATACTGTAACCATAATAGCAATAAAAGCAGAAGAGTATTTGCTGAACAGGGCCATTTCACATCCTAAGTGATCCATATGCCACAAATTCATTCTGCATTGACACTAAAGCTCTTCAAACACAACGGAAATTATTCATAACATTTTAGTAATGAGAGATGTCTGTGGTGTAAAAATCCAGGGTGCAAAGTTAAAAATAAATCCTTAGAATTATTTTTTAAGCCTGTCTCACCACCTTGGTGTACGTGAAGAGCTCCAAATCAGCGTTCACTGACAGATGGCAAGTCCTGCAGATGCACATCACTGGAGCATCAGCCTGATGCTCAATTTATCACTTCATTATATGAAGTGCCTGAGGAATAGCAGTAAAAACGGCCTTTTTATATTTCCGGTTTTTTTACCCTGTTTGAGCAACACAAAGAGGCCACCAGAATGAAACCTGGAAAGTCTTCTGCAGAAACAGGTTCTGCAGTCCTCCATATCAGTGATCCACTCTCTCCTCTGATAAGGCTCCCAGAGCTGCAAGATACTGGATTCAATTACAGTAACTTGACACTGTGTTCCTTGAAGCCTGGTCAGAAAACAATTACACTTTCCCACAGGTTTCTCCCGGTCTGTTTGCTCTAGGCAGCTGAAAGCCAGACACAGCTTTGTCAGCTGTCTTGGCACAGATTTTCCGACTGTGAGGAAGGTCAGGACCAGCCCCAAAGTAAAGCCATACCTGGGCAGCCCAACTCATCCCTCTGGAAGGACACGCGGACACAGGATCAGAAAACAACAATCCCACTGAGCCTGTCTGCAGGCAGGTCCCACCCTGGCACACGTCCTGCCCGAGGAACTGGGCTGCAGTAAAACAACACTTGAGACACAAATCCTTCCTGGAAACCTGGCGTGTGCTGTTCTCCCCAGCAGCACTTTCTAATTAGGGAACTGGATTTTCTTCCCCAAAAGACCCCAAAGCTTACCTGAGAGGTGAACAAAACAGCACGTGAAAAGGAACAATTCAACGGACTCACATTAGTGGATATTGAAGCTTTTTCCTACGTACCATGTGCCCGGTTTTCTAGAGTAGTTTTAATATACAAAAGGCAATGAACTTGCAAACTGTGATGAAGAGAATTCCTTCAATAAGAGAAGACAGCATAGAAAAACCCAAGCAGAAAATCAGACTGTTCAGACCTCACCGAAGCAGAGCTAGAGAAGTTGCAATAGCTGTTTCTATATTAACAGTGCTACTCAGATTCCCTCTAGCAAAGTCCAACATCAACCTTGCTAGAGTGGCATCTTCTCCCTGCACTCTGCATATTAACTGATTCAAAAGAAATCAAAGAAAAACCCAAACAAACAATCCCTCCTACCATCTTTAAAAGAGAAAAAAAGGAAAGAGGAGCTCCCACTACTGGAGGATCCCTAATTGAGTTTTGCAAGATACAAAAGATGATGCTCCAGATGATTTAAATCAATTTTCAAAAACATACCTGAAGAGTCATATCCTGTTTAAGAATCCCAAAAGCTATGACCCTGTTCCCTCCTGTGAGGAAGCTCTCAGCCTCTCCTTAATATTCCAATGTAACAAGTAGAACAAGCGCTTTTACAAATGTTTGTTCCAATTTTCGTATGCACGAAATACATATACATATATATGTAATGTTTAAAAAAAAATAAAATTAAACCACCTCCTCAATTAGTGATGAGGTCTGCCATGTGCATTCACTTTTGCTGATTCCTTGTATAGCAATTTCTTCCTTTGTCTCCAAGGAGCTGTGCTGTGCCCAGGTTAAAAAGGAGTTGAATTATTTCAGCAACAACGAGGTGATCTCACCTCATTGTCCACCAAAACATCAGATGAAGGATTGCTTGGCTGGGCACAGCCTGAAACTCACAGAGCACCTGTTACCCGATGCAGGTTTCCACCCAGCCCTCTCTGAAAAGACTGTACAAGAAAATTAGGATTTCGGTTAGTTTTTGTTGTAAACCCAATGACAGAAATCACTAACCACAGAAAAATTCTGCATGAGAAGAGCCAGGATCCAAACCCCAAATAATCAAGTGATCCCCAGCACAAGCAGAGAATGGGATAAGGAGACAGAAGGGGAGGATTCAGAAGTGGGGATCTGACACAGCAGACAGTGAGGCTGAACGAAGGATAACTAACATCCAGCTGGAGTCCTACTCTACAAGTAAACAACCAAGAGCAAGCAAAGCAGGGTACCAAGGCTGATCAGACACAGCACAGCTCTGTGGGACTCCAGGCAGGAACCAGGTACAAACACTGCAGGAGCAAGGCTCCTGGGGAGGAGCCACACCGAGGGAGACCTCTGGGAACACTGAGCCACTACAGACACCGATCCTCGAGCATCAGATGGAATGGATGAGGGACAGGTCCTTCCCTGGAGCAAGATGGCTCTTCTATGGGATTCTAAAAAAGCACTTGTTTAATTAGTCTGGCTGTATCTTAAACAGCAAAGAGATGCCAGAAGCAATGGTGTAACCCTGAGTTCTCTCAGCTGAACAGCTCCAGGTTCCACATGGGCTGACACTGCTGAGCGCACACTCAGACTCAAACTGCCCAGACCACCACCTGATCCACACAAAAGCTGCAGAGCACAATTTACTGGCTGGTAAGTATCCTGACTGAAAGACTTCCATCAGTGATCAACCACCTAACATATTCTTAAAGAGCAATTTCCCAACACAAACTCCCATTTTCTGCCAAGAGTATCCCAATATCTCTTTGAGTCAGCAAGCAATGAAGGCAACTGCACGCTACAGGACACAATCTTGGGACACTCCTTCCCTTCTCCTGCACTCAAGAGGCCAGCACCCACCCTCATCTGCATATCATCCCACCCCATCCTTCCACGAGCAGCCAAGTTTTCCTCCTTGCAACATCACAGAGATCAGGAGGCAGGAAATGGCAAGCTGGGAACAGTTGAAGGGAGACAAGGCTTCAGAAGTCACTCGCCACTTGAGTTGCCTTTTGCCAAGGAAGAATCTTTGGTTCTGCTCAGAGCTGAAATTACATAGCAGAAAGAAGTACTTGTCTGGTGATGAGATTAAACTGTATTCACCTTCTGTGCAGGAAGTGAACACCTGACTATAATTTTTGTATTCCACTGAATTCCCTGTTTCGTAAAGCACCTATCCTAAGCTGCTTTTTGAAGCACAGTTCAAAAGAGAAGTTCAGCTCACCCCATAAAGACATTTTTCTATCCTATTTCAACCTTGCCTGGAGCATACTGAGCCTGGAAGGGGCTGAGGTGCTGCCACTCCCTACCCTGGGTGGCTCCTGCTTCCAGAGGCCAGGCTGTGCTCTGTGCAGCCCCAGAGCTGATGCTGCAGTTCCATTCCAGCACCTACGGTGCAGAACACAGGTGGCAATTCTGAGCAGTCTGTCCTGAGCACTGTGAATCAATCCAGTGGTGAGGCTGCTGGGAATGGGAGGCTGTGTGTGCAGTGGGGATGGCTGTGGAGCTGGGAGCATTCCAGCAGCTGTCCCTGTCCCCAGACACAACCCCCCCCCCAGCTGCTGCAGCACCTGCCCTCAAGGGTCTGGTTACCTAGTAGTGCTGAGCTCCACTGCGCCTCACGTCCACACCGACTCCTGCTTTGTCCAATCATTAACATGGAGTTTACATACTTCTGCCTTCCCAAAACATGTCAAAGGTTACAGAGTTCTCCTCTGTGCTGAAGGATAACCTTTACAGGTTGAGTTCTCTTAGCTGCAGTTCACAGTGCCATTTCAGAGGACTTGGTGTATTTAGGTGGAACCAAGCTGTGGAACTGGAAGCCTATTCTAGATCAAAACTTCATCAACAGTGGACAAACCTCAACTCACCTCAGAAAAGATGAAAGAAAACAGATGTATCTCCAGATTTAGGAGACTTTTGTATATATATTTATCTGTATGATTCACATTTTGTTAATTCTTTGTTAAACACACACCATATTAACTTTATCCAGTTGCTCTGGAAAGCCAAGTAATTTCTAAGACCCATTAAAGCACTCACATAAAGAAAACTTACTAAGTCCTGCCCTTGGATTATAAAACACCCTGGAGCTGGGGAGTTTAGAGAAGAGTTGTGACAGCAGAAGAGAAGGAACACCGGTCAAGCAGAGTGTCCTGAGCTGCCTTCTCCCCCACAGGCAGGGTGAAATGCTGCCCCTTCAAAGGGTGATCCAGGAGACACAGCTCAGGCAGCACCAGCTACACCCACACAGAAGTGCTGTAAAAGCAACCCCAACAAGCTCTGGAACACACATCTATCTGTTCTGCATGCACACTGAAAGGAAGCCAATGCAGCCTGGTGTAAGAAGGAAAGCTGCAGATGTCAGCTCCCACCAGGACAGAAATCCCATGACACATGTAGTGTACGCACTGAGAGCAGCCTGAAATAACAATCGATGGGGTATAAAATTAGAAGGCTGACTCGTTTAAATGAACGGACAAGTGTGAAAGGCACAACGGCTGGATCAATACAAACCAATATTTGAACAGCTGTCATGCAGAGCAGGAAGATTAAGCATTTAACGTGTTTTTCCAAAGGTATATAAACCATGTCCGAGTGGAACAGCCCGGGATGGGCAGGTTTAGGACTCCCCCGTTTCCTGAGCTGCACACAGCCCGTGTGGGATGCCAGGCTGTCCCCTGGACCCGGAGCACACCCCGCAGTCACACCGGGAGCTGCACTTACCGCAGACCCCGCGCCGAGAGCTCCGCCAGGCACCGCTGCTCACCTGCCGCCTCTGCCCGAACACGCGGAAGTGCAGCCACAAACAGGCAATAAATGACCATCACCAAGGCAACGAGGGGAAAGGCCAGCGAGCTTGGGTTTCACCTGGAGAGAGCTTCACCTGAGCCACGGTGGGGGAGTGCTGCTTGGGTTCAATTTGGCTTTTTTTTTTCCCTGCTGTGTTGAGTCATTTTTGATTCCAACCCACGATAGGCGCCAGCGAGGTAAATTTCCACTGACTGCGAGGAGAGAAACCAGATCCCACTGGAATGTTACCTGCACGTAGAGACTCTGTGAATCCAGTTTCATCCACTGAGCACCTCAGCTCTAGTTTTATTATATCTCCAAGTTTGCAAAACATAACGTACTAAAAAAGACAACAGATCTTTAACTCAGTGTTTTGGTGGCAAAACAAATCCAAATGGAAAAGACAACAAATCTTTAATTCAATGTTTTAACTGTGGCACTTCTGGTTTCCTGAATGAAAACTCAGACACAGAACTCTGTGTACTACACACACACAGTCACCCAAACACACACTGCTCCTAATCCTCCCCATTTGCAGGGGGAAAAATCAATCAAGATCTGCAGTTCCAAAGCAAAATCAAGTATGTGTCATCTACTTAAGGGCCAGCGTTGGCCACAGCAAGCCTAATAACCACGTCAGGCTTCTCCTAAATCTCCCACTAACTGAAACCAAGTTCAAGGACAGAAGGGTTGAGCTGATTCTTACTTTGATTTGGTGGATTAAAGCAATCCACATATGTCTGAGTGAAAAAAACATGTTTTAGGAAGCTATTCCACATCACCCTCCTGCAGAGAGCATTCCCAAATTGGCTTATCCTGTTCCCTAACATCAAACAATGTTGGGCAGCCCAAGAGGGAGAATCCAAGTGGGGTGCCCTGCATGCTGGGCTGTCACCATCACCCCCCAGGGAAGGCAGCTGAGAGCACCCCAAGGAAACAGCTCCAGCTCTGAGGACATCACAGTGACTTTCTGAAAGCCATAGCAACAGAATGTGGTAAATCTCACTATAATTCTTGCAATATCTTACTAATCTTGAAATTGTCAGCGGCAATTTTGCCAACAGTGTTTGATAAAATCTCAGTTGTGCAATGCAAACAAAACCATGCACCAGGGCTATGACCCAAATCTCCACTCTCCTCTGCAAGTTCAGCACAGAAAGCAAACTTAAAAGGTCACTTGGTTCAATTCATCTGGCTCAAGCAGGGACATTAAAATCTGCTTTCAGCTTCACCACAAGCAGCCTAGGAAGCCAGCTCAGAACTTTGTCCTTGCATGTGTTCATCACACTCCTCACCAAATCAAAGAGTAAATCAAACTGCGCCTTTTCTGACCCACAGAGTTCGTCGCTGCAGGATGCAATGTGTTTGTAAAAACCCCATTATTTTCTCCACATATGACAAAATTAGAGCAACTACACCTAAAAGCTTTTGGAGAAAAGAAGGCTATGCAGCTTGGATCATAAAGACCCGCCTGGCTACAGTGCATTGGTCAGTTCATGGAGCATACCTGGTCCTACAGAGCACTCCTGGCCGAGCAAGGATTCTCACACAGCAGGAATCAAGATGAAGCAAACACCAGTAAGCATTAAGAGAACTGCAGAGCTTGGAGAACTATGGTATTCATAAGCTCATACAACAGAAAAATAGAAAATGTTTTACAGTAGTGATTCAGGTCCTGTTTCAGACCTCTAAAGAAGAGGAACTATATTCATGTTTTCCTTGGCTGCAGTGACACACTCGGCAGAAAAAAACACCAGGCAGAATTTCATCAAGGCACAAGTTTGTCTTAGAGGGACACAATAATGATGTCACTCTTCCATGGGGACAAAGCAGCAGAAAAGAGCATGCAGAACTGGAATAAGCAAATGAGAACACAGACACCAGGAGTGGAGCATGGGGATCAAAGGTACCTGCACATCAGTGACAGTGCGTGGGACCAGGAGCCCAGGAACCCAGCCCAGTGCTGAAAACACACAATTAACAACAGACAATCAAACCACAGTGCTGCCCCCCTGGAAATCTGCTCACAAGGTATTTTTACTACATGTTTTAAAAAACTAAGTGTTTCAAGCGAATTGTGATCTGTTTTTATAGAAACCCACTGAACTCCATGCAGTTAGGTATACTTGAGCAATTTTAGCAAGTGTGTTGAAACAGGCCACTGTGGTTTCGGTCCTAGAGAGAGGAAAAAGAGCAACAACACACATGGACCTTTTTAGGGAAAAAAGGCCTATTTTATTGAGCAGAGAGCTTGTATTTAAAGCATGTTACGAGAGACTAGAACAGGACAGTAGCTCATTGGCTAATTGGGATGAACAACCAAGAGACCAGGCCTCAGGATGTATCCCATGGGAAAACAACAGGTGTTAATCTTTATTATGACTAGCGCTTTGTTTTTCACCAGATTCTAAGTTGTTTTTGACCATTTATCACCTTGGGAAATTTCCTTTCTGTCTGCAGCTAACATCAGCATCTCAGCCTGGGAAGCAAGAAGGATTCAGGCTTGAGAGAAAAGATTCTCGAGCTGTAATTTTGCAGCTCCCTAGGTGTCTCTGTCCACAGGCCACCTGTAAACGTTAGAAATACCTAAGAGGACGCAAAAGAACTTCCATTGAATGGACCTGTTGTACAGCACAAGACTTTTTTCTCCTTATTTAACTTTCAGACCTACTTATGTCATTAAAAGAACGAATGTAAGTAAAACACTGTCTTCTGCACAATCTCACTGACTGAGCTGTCCAGTCTCATGCAGCAATCAGAGAACCATGACAGTTGGGTGAGACCTCCCAGATAAGCAAGTCCAACCTTCAACCCGATACCACAATGCCCACTAACACCCTAAGGGCAGGAGGATGTATTTGCTGAATGTCATGCATTTACAGTCTAGGAAATTCTCTTTCCAAAGGAAACCTTGATCTGCTTTTCTTTGGACAAGACAACAGAAGTGTTTAATCTTTGGTGGGAGCTGAGAAAAAGAAAAGCATTTGGTACCTGTTGCTATTACAAACCTGAACAAAGCTTTGACTGGGAATAACTGGTGCATTTGCAGCAATCTGTGACCTGATAGTGACTCTCCTACATGGACTTAGCTTTAAAAATTAAAAAGACCCAACAAAATCACCCCAAGACCACAGCCAATCTTGATATTGCATGACAGACCAGCATCAAGAACATCTGCATCCAAACTGAACATCTACTGCGAATTGCAACAGAAAATTCCTACAGAAAAGTCTGACAGAACACCTTTTCCTTCCCTCTGGAGACAGAGAAACCAAACTGATTGATTAACTAAAACTTCAAGGTTTTTTTTAAACAAGTACCACACTTTCTGACATGCACAAACTGCCGTAAAGCAAAGGAATGATGATTCTCTGTGTAGGACACTGGCCCTGACACTGGCAAAAGAACAAGGCAAGTTGGTTTCATTTCAAATCCTCATTATTCTCAGGTCAGGGTCCAGCAGTACTTCAAAACTCACTAGGCAAAAGGGAATCACTAAAATCCCATGTCACCAGTGGATGTCTGACAACTCCATCCAGTAACAAGAAAGGGTCTGAATTCCTAATTAGCAGCCTTCAGTGAGAACTCACAGAAGGACCTGACAGGAGGACTTGCTCTCAAAGCAGCTGCTCTAGCACAACACAGAAGTTTTTACCTTTCACTAAATCAACCTCTGATACACTTATATTTTAATTCTTTTTCTAAAAAGACATTAAACACCTTGGTGTTTTTGATCTCATGAAATGTACTAGGCCCTTAACATTCAAACTTTTTAAAAGTGAAAATTTATACCTCACACTTAATACAATCATCTTCATTTTTCCTATGTGAAATGGCATACAAATCCAGTGTAACACTGGATTTTAGACTATAAGTTCCCACAAAAATCCACTGATTTATCCAAAAGCCTCCATCAGTATGCAGCAGATGTACTCACTCCCTGCCCGAATTCAGCAGCAATGTTACTCTGGTTAATGATATTCCCAACTCAGGGCCAGGCTGGGCAGGGCTCAGAGCAACCTGGTCTAGAGGAAGGTGTCAAAGAGCAAGCAAAGATCCTGTATCACACAGGGGAGGCTGAGCTGCATTCACTCCAGCAGCCCAGCTAGCTGCCAACAGATCACACAAACATGTTTATGTAACCACAATCTATATTCTTGTTAGATATTTAATGATTCCAGACCATAAAGCAGCAGCGGCTGCACTGTTTAATGACAAAACACACATTCAATAAAAGCGTAATCCAACAATAAACTGTGATTGGAGGCTCATTTCTAACCCAGATAATCCAGGGATCGATTCCACAGCACACACCCACAGCCCAGAGCTGCACCGCTGGCTGCTCCACCTGGAGGAAGGTGGGACAGGGAGCTGCTTAAACAGGCTTTGCTGGAAAAGCCTTGAGAACAGCAAAGCTACACCAACTGACAAGGAAATGCCAGTGGGACTCTTAAAACCTGAAACAGCTCTGAACTTCTTCAGTCCCAGAAAGACACAAGGCTCAGGTACCCTGGGTGTGGGACACTCAGCCAGGCTGGCACAGGTGTTTGCCAGAGGGAAGAGCTGTTGGTTACACTGTAATTAATTACTTTGGGATACCAGAACCCACAAGTCACCTCTCCTAACAGCCCATGGAGGGCCTCAGGTGAGGCACTGCTCTTGCTACTGCTCTGCAGAGGCTGGAAAATGAATTTACTTGTGCCTCAATGGGCAAACGGTGCTGGGGGCAAGAGCAGAGAGGCTGAGGGAGGTGGGTTTGCTCAGACTGGAGAAGGCAGTAACTCCTAATTCTTGTTGATCACAGCCTGACATCTGCAGGGAATTCAGCCTGTACTTTCCACTTTGTACCTGTTCTAACAGCTTACCTGCAGTAGTTTTAGCTCAGAGCAGAAGCTGGGAAAGTCTGTTTTCACAGAGACACTTCATTTTCTGACACAGTTTGATTTGTTGCATGAATCATCCCATTATCCTACCAGAAATTAAATTAGATCTTCCAGCTCTTGGCTGCAGTTAATAATTGTTACTGTATGAGTTTCCAACCTCCCCTGGTAAAAAAATTCTTCCAAACACATTAACATTTCAGTGAGTGGTGTTGTCAGTCACTCCAGCAGTTCACTCCTTCAGCTTCTCTTCTTCATCTTGATCAAGTTTCTTTTTTTAAAGAACAAGTCATAGCCTCTAGCAGTACCTCTTATCCATTAAGGCTTTGCTCCCCAAGAATTTCTCATTTGGGGCAAGAATCACTCCATTACAGCCTCTGCCCAGATCAGGGAAGAAAAACAAAAAAAAAGTCAAGTCAATGGGAAGGGATCTGTTCTCACCAGAAACATCTCCTGTCAGGCTTTTGGATCCTGCTTGTAGTCCTGCTGTTTCCAACCTACTTGCACACCATGTTCTACCTCCTTCTCCCCCTTCCTTTCCTGCTCACTTTACAAACACAGCAGCCCTTGACAAAGGTTTGACTCTTTTTGCTCATTACGAGTATTTATTTGTCATATAAATGGATAGCCTAGGGCTAGCAGGCTCTTCCAGCTGAGAACTGTGGTGTCTCACAAAGAACCAGAAAACTGTTCAGTTACTAATCCAGGCTAAAGGCTCACTAGATTTGGGCAATTGAGCAGGAGCAAACACAGCCCCTCCTGGCTGGAAGGACAAATCCCACAGTGGAATTCTCCACTTCTCCAGTACATCCACTGACACACAGGGATATGCTATGAACAGCCAAAGATGAGAACAGAATTTAAAGCGGTATGAAAAATAACTGGAGTAAAAGAATATGCCCAATGCAGGAAACTGAGTAACTGAACTGCAGAAGTTCTCTCCTATGCATACATGCACTGAAGGTGCTTCTGAAGAGGAATAAAGTAGGTACTATCTTAAAGGCATTATTTTCTTTTAATGGAATATGCTTCTACACACTGTAAAAGAACAGACTCTAAAGAAAAACAAATACAGTGATAGAGATACTGAGTGCTTTTTTGGTTTGTATCAGTAATTTCTGCATATATATTGATGAGGGAAGGCTTGGAAGGGTTTTAGGGAGGGTAGAAGTGTTGCTTGCATTGGTTGTTGGATTTGGGGTGGCTGTTTGTTCTAGTTTTTAGTTGTATTAATTGTTTACAGGGAATTCCTTTAAAATTAGTGAAATTCTACCAATAAATAGATTGTTGCCAGACAAGCTCAGAGGTTAGCTCAGTCACTTGTTCCCAAAATGGTACTTGACACTGACTAGACTAAGAAACACTCATTAAAATATTCACCACTCATTATCTAAAACAAAGGCTGCACTTTGTGTCCTGCCAGGCATTCTGGATGCAAACTGGGGCTCGATGCCCCAGACAAAAGGCACATTCAGAACCCATGTTTTGCAGAAGCGCTGCAATAGGGTCAGTCATTCAGCATCCCAGAGCAGGACCTTGTCCCAGGGAAGCACAGATGCATGTTCCTCAAAGAGGCACAAAAGGAAGGGAGCAGAGGGCGCAGCAGTGCTGAATTCCTCGGGCAAGCTACAGGCAGTGCATCAGCTTCCACAGCAACCAGTTGTGTAAAGAAATGATTGCTTCTACCTGCTTATTCCTGCCTCTGTATCACATTGCTACCTGCAGAGATGATGAGGTACACACAGGGCAGGTTGCTCCTGATACCACAAGGACTTTTAGAGAGCTCAGTCAACAATCTCGGGAATAAAGAACAGAATTTTTCTTCCAAGAACACAAATGCATATTACAGTGACTGAAGTACAGCAGTGAAAAGCTCTTGGGGTCACACAAATTAACACAAGTCTGAAGAACAAACTCCATTTCCTCCAGGCAGGTTTAAAGGAAGTCACATCTCCTTCCAGAAATAACATGATGATCTACACAAAGTCCAATTTTTGTACAAAGCAAAGGGAGAAAACCAGCCTGGAGCTGCAGAGCCCAGACTGCAGTGGCACAGAACTGCCTCCTTTAACAGGCTCCCATTGGAGATGGGCTGGGTTCCACACCAACACACAACCTAACACATTCCATGGGATGGTATCTGTCCTGAATGCAAGCCCATAATCCAGCTGCTTATACTGAACACAGCAAAATCTGCTCCAAAGATCAGGGAACAGCTCCAGGAAACACAAATGCTAGTAAGGAACTTGTGACACTAAAGTGGGCAGCAAAAAACCAGAAGTTGCCAGGCACAGCAACATCCTGAGGGCAACTAAATCAAACCAAACCAGCACACCTGGGTCAGCAGTTTGGTTTGTGAAGACTTAGTCTGTGTAAAGCACAAGATCCAAAATATGAATGAGGGTGGCTGTGTTGAGATTTATTCAGCAAGCAGAACGTTTGGTGCAAAAAAGCTAAAAAACTCCAAATGTCCTGGAATTGCTGTGGCATCCGGGTAAGCTCCCCTCATCCCAAGCTCTGCAAGGAACATGGGTGAGCACCCAGTATGCTCTTGCAGAGCCTTGGCAGTGCCTCCTAACCCAAGGAACCAGCCTGGCATACAGGACCAGCTAATACCTGCTGAATGCCAGCTTGCCTTCCAACACAGGCAGCAGAGACAACAGGAGCAGCTCCAGCCCTGGGCAAGGGAAAGGCAGCAACTTGTGTGGCACAAATCACAGCCTGCTTTGTCAGAAGGAGGCCTGAAAGTCACTGGCCTTGAGAAACAGCCTGCCAAGGAACAACTCTATGGAACAGGTGTCCTGCAGAGGGATTTATTCTCTCTTCCCAAGCATTTTCATAATGAGGAAAACAAAAACCAGCACAAAGCTCCAATACTCAGGCAAACAAAGAAACTCAGAGGGATGCTAGAGAAAAAGTACTACCAGTTCCTGCCACGTAACCAAGAACCACCAAGAGATGGGAACATGTCTAAACCAGAAAGAGGTCCCAGCACAACACGTAAGCTTCCAAAGATGCAGAGCAGCAATGAGAAAGAAATTAACATTATTTACTGTCCCTTCAACTCTTTGCAGCAACTTTATCCTGTTTTGCTTTGACCATCTCAGTGGCAGCATTTCAGCTCAGTCAATTCCCAACCTGCCCACAGTCCATCCCTGCAGTAGCCAGGCCAGAGCTACCACTAAACTGGAGTAAACTGGAACAATGAAAGATTCTCGCAATTAGTTTTCTCAAGTAATTGAACATAAAAGGATATTTTTTATTTAATAATGAGAGTGCTGGCCAGCCCAGCAGATACCTTCACTGTCACACAAAGCCTACTGTGTAATTTGGTACTTTCTTCTGATAGAAATATCCAGTATTTCTGCTTCCAGGGCAGCAAAGTGCCCTCTCTTCCAACACTCTCAGCTCTCAAACAGTGATCTGGACATTATTTCCTTATCCAACCTTCCATAAGAACTACAAGTGAGGTCAGAAAACTGTAAAAACCAGTAAATCAATGTACTCCCTGTCCTATGCCATCATGTACCTCCTGCCTCTAATGCACCTTTCAAGCACTGAAAGCATTTATGGAATATTAGGAAGGAAAGGAGGAAGGGGACTTTCTCCATGAAAAAGCTTCTCAGAGGTGATCACACAGTGCAGGTTGTCCTCTGTCTCAATTACCCACAGTCCTGTCTTTCTATCTGACTGGAAGACTCGAGATTTCTCAGACAGAAAAATCTCCTTCGTGTCACTGAAACAGCAAGGATGTTCCAGTCTGAGCAGCATCACTCCAAGGACGAACACAACATTAATGGCCAGTTTGACAGTGGAGAGGGCTTAAACCTCTCCTGGAAACTGCAGGGAGTACCACCTCTACCTGGGAGGACACAAAGAGCACAGACTGCAACCAGAGATCAGAGATGAAATCCAAAGGTCAAGAACTGCCCCCAGCGCTGGGCACAAGCCCCTCACAGCAAACACCACCACACTGGCCTTTCAGTCTCTGCTTGCTCTTGAGTTTAATACTGAGCACCAGGGACATGAGTGAGAAAACAATGGGCAGCAGAACTGAGACTACCAACCATATCCACAGGAGACAAAGGACCCAGGTGAATGCCAGAGCCAGAGGAATTCAGCTGTGAACAGCTTTTATCACACAGAGGTCCTGGATTTTCAGCCATAGCACACTCAGGGAGCACAAACACACACAACATGTTCCTCCTGACGAGCTGTCTTCCCCACACAAGCTGTCTGACCAAAGGCCAGCTCTGGCCTCCAGGACAGGGACAGCAGTCCAGTGCCTGGGGTCAGCCTATCCCCATGGCAGCCCCAGCACCCAAGACCCCAGAGACACCAGCAGGAGATGTCTTGGGGAGCCATGCCAGCCCCAGGACACGGGCAGAGCCTGTCTGACCTCCTGATGGCAGCTACCTCAGGTCACACATGCAGCAACACCTGCGTGACAACCCTGGTGTCCACCAGCCCCGGCAGGCGATTCCAGGCTGGGGGATCAGCTACTGCACTCACCTTCCCAGTACCACCACAACCAGGCCGTTTCCACAGCAACAGTGAGCAATGACACAGAGCTTCTGTAGCACATTCCAGCCTCATCAAAGGCTAACTATCTATGGGCATGTGTGCTCCAGCCTGCAGGGACAGCAGGCTGGGGACCCCAACTTCATTTCCCAAATGCCACAGTTGTTGTATCCAGCACACAGAGGTGACCAAAAGTGGCAAGTGCTTAGTGACTTCCCTCACCAGGTACAGCTGCAGCAGCCATTTCAGCACTCACCTCCGACCTCCATCTCACACAGAATCTATTTCCTGTCCAAGTTCTGGGAATCTGAAAGAACAACTTCACCCCCCATAGAGCACAGACACTCAGAGCTGCTAGGAGCTGTGCAGCATGCCTGGCCCAGGGTACAGGTACCTGTACTGAATTACAGCTGATCATCTCTCACCGGAGTGAAATGAAATAACACAAATGCACGTACAAGTAGCTCAGAACTGAACTGACCAGACCCAAAATAAAATGACAGCAGCACAAGGCATTAAAGGCAAATTCTCATGATGTCAGCATGCTGAAAAAACCACTCAGGGCTTTGCTAAATCAATTCGAGCAGTGTTAAGAGGCATTTCTTTAATAACAATGTCAATCGAAACAGTGACTAAAGCTGTGACTGAAATGTTTTAAAATATGCACTGGTTCCAAGCCAAATTTTGGACAACATTCTAAGGAAAAAAGTGACACAGATAGGCATATGATATGAAGAGGTCACCATAAGACTTAAACGCACATTAGCTACAAACTCCAGCATCTAAACTCTGCAGATTTGAGGCCAGTCTCTAACAGTTGTGCAGGACCCCTGGTTTCAACAGCTTCCAAAGGGGTTCTGTCAGGATCCTGCATTAGGAACATGCAGGAACATGGTGACAAATGACCTGGCAGGTAATCCACACGCAGCCTGTAACCACTTAGCACAGTCTGGTTTATAATGTTTGACTTCCAAACTACAACAGAAACTAGTTAAGACAAAACCAAAACCTGACTGCGACTTGATTTGGCACAACCTCTAGTCCAGCTGCAGGATGTCCCTGTAAATAACAACTCACCTTGTTCCCAGAGAGCCAGGCCAGACCTGCAGGACAGAGGGTCTGCTGGCCTTTGCTGCACGCACCTCTCCCATTCTGGGATTCCAGAGCAGCACAGCCACCCCTCCTTGGGATGCAGCTGGCCCCTAAACAGGGCTAGGTGAAATCTCAGCCTCAACACAGGGGAGGAAAATGCAACATGTTCTTTATCATGCTAATCGGAACACAGAATGAGAATGTAACTTCTGGCTAAGAGAGGAAACAGAAGCATCAGAATAATCCACTTTATATAAAAAACAAAATTTGGAAAAAAATATCTGTAGTGCTACCTTAAAAAGAGAACAATCCATTCAGGTTCACTGCCCGTTATCTCTCCTAAAGGCCCACATCCAGCTCTGGTTTGCACACCTTCAGCCAGCACGGACACTGCCAGGACCCAGGGGTGTCACAGCATTGCTGGGACCAGCCTACCCTGCCAGGGAAAAGCACACAGCAAGGCTTCCTCCCACAGGGAACAGAGAGGAGAAGTGCCTCCTGGGGCCATGGTAGCAGGAGTGGTGTTATTCACACACACTCCAGGCCAGGCATGCACAGGAATTTACCTGACCCTGGGACTGAATGCTTTTCTATGGACACTAGAAATAAGGAACGAAATAGTAAATTACCAAACTTGAGCAGACGGAACTGAAACAAACCAAACAGCCAGCAAGGATAAATACCCAAGCATGTGCCTCCACCACTTATCTGAAACAAGGAACATGCCTCTCACTGTGGCACACAGCACCTGAGCTGCCCAAGTCCCCACTCCTCGGACCCGGCAGTTCTGCACCTCAAGTGCCTACCCATCCGCTGGAATGGGTACGAACTTTAGCACTTAGACTGCATTTTAACAAAGGGAGAGGGGAAAGGCACATATGTAGTGAGGCAGGGAGGTGTCCCTGCAACCCTGAACTCTAAACAGTGACACCATTACCACAGCTATAAAATGGAGTTGCATGTAAGCAAGATCCGTCCAAGACGGAGCATTTTCAAGTTCTTTCAGCCCAAGTGTTACGAACAATGGCCAAGCCAACATTTTATAATACATCAAACATCACTGTACCAAGAGCAGAGGTTAGAGAAGCAAGTCCATTGCTCACTGTGCAGCAAAGCTGTTGCTTTGTTAATGAGGCTGAATCAGCACATAGACAAAGCCCAGACACAGTATTATCCACACACCACTTCTCCCTCTTACCACTCCCTTCACCACAAACAGCAGCAACGGTCAACGCCAGAAATCTTTAAAGAAAGGTGAAAAACTCCACTTGCTTGTTAGGGAATTCATCCATTTAACGTTCCCATATGACTATGGATGAGCTGCTTTTAGACAAACTTGCCACAGACTTCATCAGGGTCAGGATCCTAGCCAAAGCTCTGGATTCATGAGATCTACAATATCACAGCTCATAGCCACCAAAGAGCAGGTGCCCTCCCTTCACACCCCCTCCACCACCACCCCACAGCTCGTGCCACATACCTCTGACCTCCATCACCTTTGCAGAAGTGACTGCAATTCCACAGCCCCACAAAGACACGGGACGCTGTCTGTAGATTTGTACTGGGCCACGGGGGTACAAGAGAAAGCAGCTTCTCTCTTTCAGCACTGCAAATCCACTAGATTGGGGTGGGCTGCTCCAAAAGCCCTCTGCTCAAGTAGAGGGTAGAGGTGCAACTGAACTGTCCTGGGATCAACGACTGAGACCAGCACCAGCTGAAGGTCCTTAGCACATATTAAAAACCAGCACCAAATGAAGGGTCTCAGCACATGCCCAGCACCAGCTGAAGGTCCTCAGCACATCACACACACCCATCTCTGCCACAAGTGCCCACTGCTAAGGAGGCAGCCACAACAGGCAACCCATAAATCCATAAATCCACATTTGGTTAATTTTAATAAATCAGGCGAAAGTTCCTCTGATGGGAGCAGCCAGTACAGCCTCATTTCCAGGCACCTAGGCTGTCTCCATCACCTGTGGTCTCAGCTTGGCCTCCTTTTTCCCACCCCAAATCCCAGCACTTCTGTGGGGAGATGTTTTTGTCCACATGGCTTCCAGAGCAGCATGCTCCAAACCTTACGTCCAGTGCCACCAGGAAGAGGCCAAAAGCAGATTTTCCCCCCCACAGCAGTTTCCAAACAGACCATCCATGAGGAGTCATCCCAGGACACCTTCTCCTGCACGCTACTCATCACTCCCATCCCTACAAAAGCCCACCGTGAATTCAGTTTGATCATCTACATAACACAAAGATGCTTAAGGAGAGCCAGACTTTGAACTGCTTTCAATTAAAACCAACACAGATTACAGAACATACTTTCCACCCTCAAGCCAGGATTATTCAACACTAGGATCTGCCAAAGGACAGCACACTCCACACTTGTGCTCCCTGTTCCAAATCGTTCTGCTCTTCTCCAGCAGATAAACTACATGGAAACAGGAAAACGTGACATGAGCTGGCAGGACACCAATACAGCCACACTGACCCATGCAGTGAGGCACAAAAATAAGGTGCTGTGGCTTAATGGCAAAGCCCAACTCATTCATGGAGTGATTCCTCAGAATAGCCAGTGTTCTCACAACTGGAGATATTTATTTTGGTTACAGGCAAGGTTCCTAAATCCTAGAAATCAGGATTCTGACAAACACCTACAGCCTGCCAGCGCACAGGAATTATGGTCAAATGGAGGGAGGGAAAAAATGAATTATAAATACACACACCAAGTCTGTTGCGCAGTCAGACATCACCCGGCAGACATAATATATCTCAATTAATAATCCATCTCAGAAATCAAGTGTCTGGATTTGTTTTGTTGGGGCTTTGAGTTGTTTTTATAGGCTGGTTTATTTTTAACTATTTTAACTGCAATTAGCTTCCAAGGCGTGTGCAATTTAGCCACATCTCTTATATTAAAATTAATTACTAGTTCTCTACAGAAAACAATCCCTTTCCTAAGGATTTGGTTTTCTTCCTTCTTTCTGGCAGGGGAAAGGAACACTCCAGCACTAGAAAGTGGGCAGCTTAAGAACCCCATGCTGGAAGAAGTTGGCATGACTGTGTTAAATACTTCTGGAAGGCAGAAGTGTTGCAGTCCCAGGTAAACCCTGCCAGGTGTTAGTACTGCCTAGCAGCAGCTCCAGTCCTTGAGTACAGCAGCAGTAAAACAACATTCCTTCCTCCCAGTGCAGGAGGTAGGAGTGACCCAGCCTGTGCCACATTCCTAGGCAGTTTACCCAAAATAACAGTGTACACAAGATTACACTGCACTTCTTCCCGAAACGGGACAGACTTCTACTGCTACAGTAAAACCCTCTATTCAACACAATGAAACATTTAAGAGGAAGTAGCAGTGAAAGCAAAAGATGGAGAAATTTAGGGAAGTTAATGAATCTTCTCTGTTCACCAATACCAAAATTTTATTGTAATTAAATCAAGCTACTTTTGCACATTGTTATCACATCTATGACTTTCTGTTGACTGAAGCTGTTAGATAATCCAGCCCTCACTGCTATTACAAGGCCTGGAAGCTTCCAGCTTGCCCAGAAAGTCCCAGTTTATATTGCACAGAGTTTAATTAAGCAAAGGTCTTGGCCCCATCCCATCTTCTGTGACTGAGAGGTTGTCAAATGAGCCCAATCCAGCAGAAATCAGTGAGCTGCCAACAGGCTGCACCCACAGCACCACCTCTGATGTGGCCTCTGAATCCTACAGCCCACCTCACAGCAGGAGCTGTGTTTGGTTCAGAAAGGATAATATTATATCTCACAGAACCTTTCACTGGCTGGAGACCAGCACCAGCCTAGAAGCTGCAGGGGTGGATTGTTCCCACAACACCCTAAGACGTAACACCGACTCCCTTCTGATAGATAAGCTCATTGGCACTCATTCCACGCCTGGTGATATTTTCAAAACAAAACACAAAATGTCCCGTCAGAGATTTGTTATCCATAACTCCCAGCACAAGCTGTGCCCGGGGTGAGGTGCCCGCTCATCAACAGGTGTGGGGCTCACAGTCCATGTCTGCTTCCCAGGAAAATGGCCCCTGTGCAGGAAAGGAAAAGCAGAGCTCCCATTTCCCATCTCGCAGCGCCCTCCAGCGGCCAGCCGCTCCCACGGAGCCCAAGGAATGTTCATCCCCCTGCCCAAAGGCACAACCATGGGCTGCACTACCTGCATTCCACCCTCAGGGCACAGGACAACACGCAGGGCACACAGAGCCATCTCGGAATGGGTATAGCTAAAACTAATATTCCTCACCTACCTCAGACCCTCATGTTAATACAAGCCTCCTTAAACGTCTTTACATTCATTTTACAATAAAACTAGAATTTACTTAGTGTCAGCACTAGTGACCAAAACATGCCAATAACTCATCAAAAGCTGGTTTAAAATGCAGGCTGTTATAAAAATCTATTGACCTCCTGAGAACCACAGCCTATTTTGATATTCTGCCACACAAGCAGATATGCAAGCCCTGTCATTTATGAAATGCTTCCTTACCTGGACTTTTTAATCATCATTTAAGGTTTACGGGCTATCCCTGAAGCCGGTGCACTTAAGAGTCTATAAAAACAATTGAGGGTCAATAAAAAATTCACTATTCTGAATTGCTTAGTGCTAAGACACTGTCAGTGCTGTGACCAAGGGAGGCCCCTCTCACACTGAGATAGCAGAGCGAGGCTTCTTTTACATAACCGGAATATTCAGAGCAGAAACAACAAAGCCTTTAAATGAGAGCTCTGTGTTCAGTGGTGGTGACAAAGGGTGCATCTTCTCAAGGAACTCACAGGCTTTTTCACATAAAGCCTCCAGGGTCAGGTACACAGTGGGCTGGGCTGGAGTTCATGGGGCCAGGGGTGCATCCCTGGGCACACTGGTCCCCCCACACTGCCCCTGTCCACCTCCCAGCTGAGGAGCCACAGTGGCCACAAGCTGCATCTCCAGCACTCCCTGCTCCTTCAGCCAGTGCCACAGCAGCCAGTGCTGCTCCAGGAGCCGAGCTGGGAACCAGTGTGATGAAGGGACACGGCTCTGGAACCTTCCCCAGCATCAGTCCTGCCAGAGGCTCCATGGGGACAGCCTGGGCTCAGGAAACACCTCTGGCCATGCCAGCACAGCAAGGAAGCAGGGTGAGCACCAAGGCACAGCCTCACCACTGAGGAAACCACACAAAAGGAAATGTCACCTGAAATCTAACTGCAACCACCTACAGCAGACACTGCCCCAACAACTCGGCATTGCCATTACTTCCAAAGCTTATGGTTTGCTTCAAATGCAAAGTAGAGAAATCCAGCCCGGAACTCCCACTTCACTGCTGTCACCAAGTCTGGGGAGGGAAGGAAACTCACGGCCCTTTTCCTCCCCAATAAATCCTGCTGATCAAGAGCAATAACATCTTCATCTTGAGGCCTCTGCAGCCCCATCTCATGGATCTGTCAACATGACACTGAGTTATCGGGAAGGAGACACCCTCAAGGGAGATCATTCCAGAGCAACAAATCCAGCAGGAACATGTAAACACGAGGCACAAAAGCCAAGCTCCCATATGCCTCAGTCTGAAACAGTTTGCACGAACAGGGAATTTATCCACCACAGCACAAGCTGCACTTCACCACAGCACCACTGTGGCAAATCTTGGCTTATTCCTTACCCTGATGTCAGATCCGGTGCAGGGGAGCCTGTGCTTTACAGGAATTCATCCTATCCATAGGAACCATTTCCATCACACTCAGAACTGGGCTTGTTTCCCTTTCCCCAAAGTGTGTCTCAGTAAAGTGAAGCACCACACAGGCTCCAGAGGTCCTGAAATCCTCCAGGATTTATTCCTCAGGCACAAGGCTTTGCCCAGCACAGCACACAAAAACTAAGATGAAAGGTTAGGCTGCAGTGACTACATGCAGAATTATTTATCTTGAGGCATATGGGATTGTATCTCACACATTGAGATATTTTCAGGAACATAAGATCCTTTTGACAATTTCTAAGGCATGACAAAATGTCATCTCAGTAGGAAGCTTCTAATTCCAATTGACTCAATCACAAGTAACAGAAGTTAAATAGAACTTGAAAAGAGAAGAATGCTGAACTGCAGAGAGCAGCCTCACATATGCTTTTTTCCCCTCTAATTTTTAACCTCTTTTTCCCTCAATATTTTTAAATATAAAAAGACACTCTTCAAGGATCTTTTTTCTGAAGTTCCATTTTTTATTCAAGCAAACAAGATCCAAGGAGCTGCAAGTTTTGCTTCCATCCAAGGACACCCAGAAAGCAAAGTATTTGTGGATTTGTGTGGGCAACATTTGACTCTCAAGAAACCAAAACTGAAACAAACAAGAGGTACACTTCATTCACAAATATTTTCCGCTACAAAGGGCTGCAAGTTTATATATACACTGATATTTAGAGATTGCATGAAAGCACCTAAACTTCTAGGAGCCTTATTTCACCGAACTGCAAAGGGGCTGGGGTTGGCACGAGCCTCTGGAGGTCACCTGGCCCACCCCCTGCTTAAGCCAGAGCAGGCTGCCCAGGCCTGTATCCCGATGGTCCCAAACAGCCTCAAGGAGGGAGCTCCAACACGCCCTGGGCAGCATGGCCCAGCGAAAAATTGGCAGGATATGAATCTGATTTACAACTAATTTAAAGTAATTAATATAAAACACTTTGCAGTTCAGGTTTACAAGAAGGCTGCTCTATGAACACAACACGGTCTGCCATAGCAAACTGCAACGGTTGGCTCATCCCCTGTGACTCAGCGATCCCCAAATCCCCAACCTGCCAAGTGTCCCAAGACCTATGAGAGTCCTCGGGCAAAGGGGACAATGTCTCCGTGGAGGGCAGCCCTGTGAAGCACAGCTACCCACAGGGATGAGGGCAGCCTCTGCGCTGCAGACACACCGGCACACGCGCAGCCCAGGCCTGCTCCATGCCTACCACACACATCAGCTGTGCAAGCAGCAGGGAAGCCTGTGCCTCTGCTCTGTACCAGAGACTGCTGCTTCTCTCTCTGGAGAACCACTCAGCAAGTCCAGCTTGCATGTAAATCACTGCATTTTCCAATCAGCAAATGTGCCAGGAGTGGAAGCACTGCACAAGGCCACTCAAAGCCCTCCAAAACCCCTCTACAACAGATCTGCAAACTGCATTTCAATCCCAGGCAGGAACAAAGGAAATGAATAGGCTGAATATGGCCACATATGCAACTCAGCCTCTCACAGCTCTCTCACAGCTAATACAGCTCTGCTTTCCAAAAAACGATGAGCCAAGTCCAAGCCAATGCTAGCGGGAAGTCATTACTCACACAAGCCAGCATGCAGAGAACTGTCAGCACACCTTCCTCAGCCCTCTTGAGCTTTACTAGAGCTTTCTTACAGCCACCTTCCTGAGAGAGACCATCCTCCTCCCCTTCATGCTCTCCTTTGCCCATTACTAGAGACTCAACAGCGGGTCAGGCTCTCAGGGTCATGAAACTACAGCTCAACAGGCTGTGAGTATCACCTGCACCCTTCCCCATGCCACCCCTTCCTCAGTCCCTTTTCCCTTTCTTCCATCCTATTTCCATTTGTGGACTCCTGCTGTAGTTTTAGATAGTTACTGCTATTCCTGAGAAGTGTCCAGCATCAGCAACTGCACAGCAAAGCAGAAAACAAAGCACTGTCTCCTGTCCCTCAGGCAGTGTGGCTATGGTCATCAGCTGTGATATTGGTCACTGTTGAGAGACCAGAGCTTTTCTTTTCCCACCAGCTCCTTTTCCAACAGCTTAGTTCTACCTCAGGAGATGAGTGACAAACACATCTCCTTTCCCCCTGCTCCACAGGCCAGCTCCCCAGCACCAGCTGGGGCAGAGCATCATGGCAGGAACAGTCCCTGCTCTCCTAAGATCCCTCCATCTCCAAGCGAAGGTGAGAGCAGCCAGCAGATTTCTGCCTGTATCCGTTTCTCTTTAGCATTCTGTGCAAGTACCAGCATACGCCGAGGCAGGGACAAAAGACACAGCGAGTGCATGCACAACAGCAAAGGCAGCAGCCAAGCTCCAGCGTGATGTTCTCAGCCACCTCCCTGGGACCTGGCAGGGTGGCTCCAGCTTCCCTTTTTCTCACAGATCACACTTGCTAATATAAGCACAAAAGCACCTCCAACCAAATGTTTTGGAATGCCCATGTTGGGACAGCAAACCCCACTGCCTTTAGCCGTCCCCTCAGCCTGTGCAAAGCCCCCAGCATCCCAGGAGCAGGCAGGATTCCCGCAGGCCCTCTGGCAGCCCCGGGGCAAGCAGGGCCCTGCAGATGGTGCAGATGGCTCGGCAGTGGGCCCAGCTACCTGCAGGGCCAGGCAATGCGCCGGAGCTGGCCAAAGCTGCTTGGGGACAGATGCCAGGCGCCGCTGTGCTCACACCAAGGCTTATAGAAACAGCCCAGGAAGGAGAAGGTTCTCCTCTGCTGTTGTGCTCGCCATCTACATCACCCAAGGCTCCTGCAACACCCTCTCCTCTCCCCTACCTTCACACACAGGCACAGCATTTGCAATCACTCAGCTCTCAGCTTTATAATTTAACAAAAACAGAATGACACCCCCTCTCACCAAAACCCACGCCTGCCTAGGAACCTTCTTCCCAATGAGAATGAAACGTTACAGTCATGCAGACTCGGTGCCTCTGAAATACACCAGGTAAGAAACATTGTCTGTCAGCTTCACAAGGCAGATGTTTTTAATGTTAGTTTCTTCTACACCACAAACAGACTGACACATCACCCGTTGTGTTCAGTCCCACAAAACCGGAAGCAATACTGCTGCAATTACTATTCACTCCTGTAAAAATAAAAGCAATACGTGCACTCTAACAGCCGATACCCTGAAACCATAGCCCAGCAATGCAGCCTTGCCCATTGCTGATGCTCTACGACACTGGCTCCTAAGAAAAGGAGCACCTGACCAAAGCAATGAAACAAAAAGGACATTAAATAAGATTTTTAACATTCACCTAAAGTAAACCGCACCGTTCTCCTCATGCCTGTACGATTTGTTTGGTTCTGCAGAAAACATCGGCTGATAAAGCCGGCACACGGTGATTACTTATCGCGGGTCCTACCCCGCTTATCAGCTCCATCTGCATTGGGGCCAGGCTGTGTCTGACACGGTACCCGGCTCACCGGCCCGGCGGCCGCTCCGCTCCGGCCCCGCGGCCGCTCCCTGGGGACACGGGCAGCGCTGCGGGGAGGAGGCGGCGAGGGGCGNGCACCGCCGGCCGTGGCTCTTTGTTCGCCGCCGACCCGGCCGAGGCACCCGCGGGCTCTGGGCGGCCGCACCTGCCTGAGGTGGGGACAGCGCTCCCTGGGCCGTGCTGCCCCCGGGCAAATAACCGCCGCGGGAGGGGCGCGGAGCCCTGAGGGGCGGCCAACGTTCGCCCTCACGGACCGACCGACGACCTTCGCCCAGCTCCCGAACCTCAGCCGCGGCTCCCGCCGACGGGGCCCCGGCACATCCCGAACCCAGCCCGTCCGCACCGACCCACCTCGTCTTCCGAGAGCCCGTACACTGGTTCCGCCGCCGCGGTCG
>VWZS01000910.1:260117-279254 GCA_013397075.1 Rhabdornis inornatus
GGGGGCGCGGGGCGCGGGGCGCGGGGCAGCGGGCGTGCGTGGCAGGCGCCCCCCAGTGGGCGGGAGTGGCACCGCCGGGCCTGTCCCGGGATGTGTCCCCGTGCGGGACCGGGCCTGTCCCGGGATGTGGCCCGGGCCCGGGAGGCGCAGGAGCGAAGCCCCCGCTGCCCGCGGCTCTCCGCAGCAGTTCGGAGCTGGTCCCTTACTGTGGCATTTCTCCCCTCGCCATCACGGGTTTTAGGGAAACAAAACACTGTGGGCACTTGGAGCGACTCCTGGGCAAAATCAAGTCCCGGATTAGCTCTAAATGAGCTTTTGATTTGTTTTCTGGTGCTGAGCTGGCTCTGCCCCAGCTGTGCCCCTCCCTGTGCTAATCTCCATTTATGATCTCTTGGTATCTGCTGGCAGTGCGTGGTGCTTAAGTGCAGGCTATTGAGGGAGGTCCATGGCAGCGGTGCCCAGACATGTTTAGGCAATGTGTTACCAAAGGCACGTGGGGCTGCTGGCGGGGGACACGTCTGTCACCACAGCCCAACAAAAGGCTGTTCTGGGCACTAAAGGCAAGTGCCACTGGCTCTGGCTTCAGCAGCCTGCCTCTGTGCGCTCAGGTACCTTGTACTTGTTTCTGTTCCACGAAGCCCAGCAAAAAGGGAAAAAGGAGATCCCTTTTTCTGGAGACATTGCACAGCAGTCTGTAGGCCAGAAAGCATTTTTCCAGCCTTTCCAAAGCCCTTTTGGGGCAGGAAGGATGTGACCTCTGCCCAGACAGCAGTTCCTTGGAGCTGAGCGTGAACTGTTAAAGTCCAGCCTGGGGAGACATCAGCCTTTGTACTGCCACGGGTCCCTCCTGGCCATAAACCACACGTGGTGCAGGCAGGGCAGGGCTGGGCAGGGGGCTTCCCCAGCACCGAACTGGGCTGTGTGCCTGGCCAAGGCAAACCCTGGCATGACCGAGTCCTCAGGAGCACCAGGCTCCTTCCACAGGCCTCTTGACAACACCGATTCAGTTTTATTCCTCTTTGTTCTGAGCTCAGCGGATCGTTCCCAGCTCTGGGTGTAGCTTTGTCCCCCTGCTTTTCACTCACCTACTTGGTTGCTTTAACAGAAGCATCTTCACCACCTCCCTGGATACCACGGAAACCAGGATTTCAGGAGTCCTTTCATTCAGTCCATAAACACATCTCAGTTCTTTGTCTCCATATCTTTCTGTGCTGATACTGAGGGTTGGAAACCATGAGGAACCTGGCAGGTTTCTATTCAAGAATATTTCTGTTTCTGAAGTACAGAATGAAAAAGAAACAGTTAGTGTAATTCAACAGCTGTAAGTGAACTGTAATCCAGCATGGTAAAGATGGATACATGGATAGCTCAGAATTCAGATCTTTTCTGCAGCACATGTTCATGTCCCTCTGGAATCACATCCATGGCTTTTTCCTTGCACCTCACAGCACCTGAGTTGCTGGTGGTGTCAGCCAGCATTCCCACCAACAGGTGCTCCCCAGGGAAAAATACACCTGTACAGGAGCAGAATGAAAGGATCTCTGAGGCCAGAGCAGAAAATTAGTGCCACTAACAACTCAGTGGGATTGCAAAGCTTTAGCATTGAATCCAGGCTGAAGATTACTTGTTTGCCTGTGCATGCTACATGCATAATTCCTTTTTGGAATTGTGTTTACAATAATAGATGGCCCTGGAGAGATGTAATTCATGTGATAATGCTGACATCAGAAATCTCCAGGTGCCGCTCGGATGATTTATTACTGGCCTCTTTATAGAACCAAGCCCATGAATTATTTACAATTTTCTGAGGAAAATAGATTTAGTATGTCTTAGGGCTGGCAATTCTCCATGAGAGCTGAGGCTCCCTCCACCTGTGCAGGATGGGAAGCAGTGGGGAGGGGGAGAAGGCAGCACCCCTGTGAGTGGTGCATGCCCTGCTCACAGCTGGGTGGCACCCAGGCAGGGGGCAGAAGGACAGTGGTGAGCAGCAGCTTGCTGGGCCAGATCTGTGACTGCTTCACTGCTTCCCTAGAAATTCTTGATATAAAATGTTACCTGGACATTGCTGTGTGTTTCACAAGGAATCTTCAGAAACTGCTGATAAAACACCCGGTGAAACACTGAAAGCTCAGCTATCCCCACTCCTTGCAGCCATTCTACACTGCCAAAGCTCAGCCATTTCCAGTATTTGTGGCTGTTCTTTGTTTCCCTGCTGGACTTAACTGTACCAGCTGTTACCCAAATATTGGGAGATGCTACTTAGAAGGTCATTGTAACATGCCAGTAGGGAGCCTTTACACTGTAAATCCCTTGTACTTTTAATCATCTACTGACAGCAGACACAAAGAGAATCCAAATAAACCATGATCTTCCCAAATACAGATGGTTTGGATTTTAGAGAATTGGCTTGAACAGATTAATAGAGCCCCAACCTAAGCAGAAAATGCTCTTTAGGAAATGAGCTGGATG
Source organism: Rhabdornis inornatus (assembly GCA_013397075.1). NCBI lineage: Eukaryota > Metazoa > Chordata > Aves > Passeriformes > Rhabdornithidae > Rhabdornis > Rhabdornis inornatus. Next base: position 262,587 of record VWZS01000910.1, read on the forward strand.
CTTCCAGCTCACCGAACAGCATTATGAGAACAAACTGCTGCCAGAAGCTGCCCAGAATGACTTGCTTTTTGCTGTTCAATTTATTATTTATTTATTCTCAACAGCTCTGGTGAAATATAAAATGAGAGTGGAGAGGTGAAAGTCACCCAGACAAGGCTCCGTTTGGTTTGATGTGGCATCAGCTGCACATGGAGTTTGGTAATTCCTGTCTTTTAAATAATTATTGTATTCTAGTGACTGCCAACGGGTATTTAACATGTTCTGTTCACACTGTATTACTCATTCCAGTGAACTTAACAAATCATAAAAGTAGCAGTGGCAAGGTACAGATTTTATCTGATTGGTTCTTCCATCGTGGTTTAAAACAGGATTTCGTTATTTCTGCAGAGGAGGAAATAAAATCTGCATCACATTGGGCCAAAATGAGACTGTGTACTGGCACACCTCAGCATCATTCAATATTTAATGGTGTTATTTGACAGTCTTTTGCTGAAAAAAGGCTTTTCCCACTGCAAAGCTTCTGGCTGGTGATGATTTTTCTCCTTCCTTCTGGAAAAATTTCGTAAGAAACGTTAATATTTTATCAGGTTGCTGTTGGAGTAACATAATTGCCTGTGTTCTCAGTATATACCTTCCTTGAAGCATTATTGAAATGGCTGGAGGCTGAGCATGGTTCAGAACACAGAAAATTAGTAAAAGACTAACTATTTTAGAATATGTCAGTATTTTATAATGTATTATTGAGAATGCCATAGAAAACTCATCAAAGCTAGAAGCCAAGTTGAATCAAGCTCCCACAAAACATAAATTGTTAATTGTTGCTCAGTTCCCAGTGACAATATAACACTGCAGGCATGAGCAGGAAAAGAAAGGTTAACCCTGGAGAAGTCAAGAGAAGCCCTGTGTTTGTGTCAGTAATTTACAGTAGTTTACAGGAAAGGAAAAACCCAACCTTTTGGGGCTATTTAAAGAGTAATAATAGAATTGCACGAGGTGTGGTGCCACAAGGCGTTGGACAGGGGCTGCTAATTGTTCTGGAAGGCCTTTGATATAGTCAGTGGCCTGTTTTCCAGACAATTTCTTGCAGCTCCCCCATCTCCCACAGCATGGAAGTGTTCTGGATAGTGTGGGAGCAGAGGGGCCAGGTCCCCAGGGAGCAGGGCCACTGGCAGGGGCCAGCTGGGCAGTGCTGCCACAGGACAGGGCTTTTCTTCCAGCTCAGTACTGAACCTGAGGATGTTTTACCTTGCTTAGCCCATGAGCAATCCAAATACCGTGAGATTTGTTCTGCAGACTGTTTCTTTCACTTGGATTTCACATTCTGTTTGTGTTAATAACCCTGGGTTTGTTGGAATGCATGTGGTACTGAGAATCACAGGCAGACATCCCTGGGGAAGAAAGCAAAAGAGAGAAAGAGGAAAAATTAAATGAAAGCTGAAGCATTTATGGAGGTAAATTTGCTCAGATCTACATTGTGTCAGGCACACTGAGCAGTGTGTGAGTCCCAGCTCTGTGTGACACTCTCTGTCTGGGTGAGTGGCAGGGAGGGAGAGCACCCAACAGGGCTGGGGATAGAGTCAGCCACGGGAGCTTTCCACAGCCTCCATGGGAATACCGGTGCTCAGGTGAGTCACATGGGCCTGAGTCAGGCCCAGAGCCTCTAATCTCTGGGGCATCTCCCGAGCAATGCTGTCTCTCCTGTTCTACCACACCACAGGCCACTGCAGGGACAGGAGCTCTCCCTCTGCTCCCTGGGCTGCTCACCCCTTGAGGGAGGAAAAACCCCAGATCTAAAAGACTTGTGTAATTAACATTCAGGCTCATCTTGCTTGGTCTCTCGTCTCTGCAACTGGCCAGAGTGGAAAATTACCTCCTTCTGTTGGCCTCTCTATAATTCTATGTAATTTGATTTCTCCTGGTTCTTATATTATCGTGCATAGGGAGTAAGTATCAGCTGTCCATCCTCTCCAGAGATTTGTGCTTTTACAGACCCATAACCCTCTCCTTCAGTCCCTTTCCTGCTGTGAATCTGTAGCACAGTCAGTCCCTCCAAGATCCCCAGCTGTCCTCAACCTGTGAGATTTCCAACAATCCATTTCATTTCTAAGCAGTGCCTTTGCAATCCTCACCCTCTTTTCCTCCCCTCCCAGCCCGTTACAGGGTGGCTCTTTGGGAGTAAGAGCCATGACAAACACAACCCGGAGACAGCAGACTTGCACCTTCCTGTAAAGCATTTTTGGCTGTGGATTTGATACTTGCAGCATTGGGCTACCCCACCAAACATGGCTTTCCTTTGATCACATTCTGCTAAAGCTGGTGTGGACCTGAGGAGCTGTCAGCACACCACCCCCACACACCATGGTGGGATACTCTGTATGAGCGGGAAATGTGATTGCTGAGGGCACAATTCCTTGTCCAGGATCCTGCAAGTGTGTTTTTGGCTGGTGTAGCCCCAGTGAAAATCCTGCACCAATGCTTTCTGGAAGGAAGGGAGAAGGAAAGGAGAGGTCAGCTCAAGCTCTGGAGTCCTGTCTCTGGGAAGAGGACACAGGAGTTTGTGTCTCATGGAAGTTTCCAGATTGTTGCCTGTATTGCTCATTCTATGCAGGATGATCAGTAGGGAATTTGCCCTAAAATCCCTCTCTGCAGACCTTTGAGGAGGCACTGCTGTGTTCAAGCTGGAGAGCTCTGGGAAGGAGCCCAGCTTTTGTAAATCCTCTATCATTCCTGCCTCAAACTGTAATCAGCACAGCCACCCCACCCATCCCATTGGAATTCCAAATCATGCATGCCTATCTCCTGTCAGGGTGGAGATTTCTCCTGAACTTTGGGTTTCTTAACCCCAGTGTTTGGGCTGCAGCTGACAGTCATTTCTCCTGTGTCTGCAGGGCATGGAATGGGTTCTCCCATTCCAAATGCCAAGTGCATTTGTGGAGGTTTATCCAAGTTAGGACAAAGCCTCCTCCTCCAGGGAGGTTTTGGAAGCACGAGGACAATGGCCTATCCTTACTTTTAATGTCATCTTTCTAAAGGAGAATTCGTTCACTTACCTCAAATCCAGACAGTCTCAGGATTTTGCTTCTTGTAGAATTGAAGGCAGGTCAAACTCACAGTCCCACCTGACCATGTCTGAAGGAGAAACAGGAGTGATCCTCAAGACATGACCTTTAGATCCTTTGAAGTGTCACAAGCATACAATTAATAACAGACAAACTACTTCAGTGGGGTTTGGCAAGAAATCTCAGCCCCCCCATCTTTATTGCTGTCCAAAAGAGAGATATTTGATATCCCTCTCTCAAAAGCAGTGATGAGCTTTGCATTTCTGTGCCTTCATTTCAGCTGTGTAAATTCAGCCAATACTGACAGGTCTTCCTGAAAGCAGGTGTAAGAAGCTTTCAACCATTTCTATACAGGGCTGTAAAGATTTGGGAGAAAATTGACTTTTTGTGGTTTTCTTCAGGTGATGTCCTCAAATCAAATCTTTTAGGAAGTACCTGCTCTTTAGTAAAACATGCTCATTAGAAGAAGGATAATAATAATAACCTGGAGACCCTGGAAGATCCTTGAGCCCAGAAAGCAACAGCATCCCTCTTAAAGGGGTGGAAGATTTGGCCCCAAGCCCACGAAGTGCTTGCCAGGATGTGGCTCCCATCCCATCAGCTCACACTGAGGCATTTGGATATTCCTGTTCAATGAGCTGTTTGGTTCCATTTGGGTTTGTATTGTTTTCTAAACTTTCTGTGCATTCAACTAAAGCGAACTGTCATGGCACAAGTTATTGACTGAACTTCCTGAGGAGCCTTAGCCCACAGTGGGCACTGCAGCAATAAAATTGCAGAGTGTTAAATGCGTAAGTGTTTCACTGGGATTTCTGTGAGTGTGACTGCAGTAGGGAAATGGATTTGTTGTCTGTGCTTAGTGGAATTATTTTTATAAAATTAAATTGCAGGCTGAGGGGCATACTATGAAAGCAGCCACGTGCAAAACAGCCAGAATATTTTCCCTCTATTTTCTTAGGCTGTTTGTCTAACTTCAACTCAAGCTACCCAACATTTCCCCAGAGCCTGGGGGTGGTTTGGGAAATGCAGGATCTCTCTCCAAAACAGATTCCCAATGGTCTAATAATTGATTGCTTAGGATTAACAGTACAAGAGAGTTCTGGTGTAGGATAAGGAATGCCAGTTAAGAAAATCCATATTCCAAAATACTCGTGGAAGTGCTCAGTGTCAGTCTGTTGAGGAGCCCAGCAAGGCACTTCCCCCTTGGCTGTAAGGCCCACGTGGCACCCTTGGCTCAGCACCCCCTGGCTGGGCAGGCTGAGCAGCACAGAGGAGGGAAGAAGAAGAGGGAACAAACAAAACAGAGCAGAGGGAAACACGAGGGATTAGTTAGAGGAGAACTGGGAGGAGAGTAGTGAGCAAAAGGGTGAGTAGGAGGAAAATCAATCTGAGCTGTAGGCGGGTAAAAGGTACATAAAGCCATGAAGATGGTACCAGATTAGAGTCGTGAGTCAAACACTGAAGCATGAAACAAGTGTACAAAGGGTATCCCAGATTGTTCTAATTCACACAAAACCTTGGGGAACTAACCCCTCTGCCAGAGATCTGTTACACAAACCCAATGTTCATCATGTGCAGTAAGTGATGCTCAAAGGTGAGTCATGGAGCTCATGCACATATGTGGGGTCAAGTGGTGGCACGGGTTCCAAATGTTCCCAAAATACAAGGAAATAATAGAATGGGATTAAGAATTGTGCAAAAAAGTAAAAACTGGATTACTTTGAAATACCTCACCCTGACAAAGTATGGTTTATACTTACAGAGCCAGCTTAGGCTCTGAAGAGGAATCACTTCAATCCATCCAGCCTCTGAATTACACTCACAGACATTTTTCCTCAATCAACCACACAGAGTAGAGACACTTACCCTGGCAAACCAAAAATGGCCAGTGCCAGATTATACTTGTGATGTTTTCTCTTGCTGTAAAACCTTATGTGACTCAGTATTTATTTCTGTAAGGTTACACTTCTTCATAGCACACTCTAAACTTCTAGCAGCCACAGATAAATTCACTCCTGAACTGGCTGAACATCATGTGGAGACTGTTCTGGTGCTTCCATGTTCATCTCCATCTGGTATGCTGGGAAGAAGAGCCAGAAGGATGCAGTGAGTGACACCTCCTCTTGCCAGAAGACCCTCCAGGTAGCAGTTCATGCCAAAGGCAGAACATGCTCTCCAGGGATGGGATCACATACCTCATGTACTCAAACCACCCTCAAAAGAGCAAACTCCTTCTCTGACACAGAAAGATCCAGAGAGAAATCTTCAGCAGCAAGGAAGACGTACAGATCTGTCAAAAACACTATCTGAGGCTACCTGAGGTTCAGAAGGTTGGCATTTCTGTACCAGACAAACATGTTTTGCATTTCTGTTTATAAATTCTGAGCACAGTCATTTCTGCCGACACTCATGGGGATGGCAGCACATGGCAGAGGGAAGCTGGGGACAGCACAGCTCCATCCACCCAAATGAGGCTTCTCAGAGCTTCTCTGACAAAACAACAATTTGCAGGAATTCTGAGAGCAAGAATAGGAAATAGTAATCAACCAGAAGCTAAATGTGTTATTTACCCGAGGGTACAGGTTGAACACTGCAGAGTCAGGAACAGTTCTCCAGAGATGTGTTAAATTATTCTAGAGTAAGGCTGAAAGCGTGACATCTGTGTGAGCCTGTGCAGCTACCTTTCTTGCTGAGTGGGAGGAGGATTAGTGGAGAGAGAAAAAAGACATCAGGGAAGGTATTCTGTGTTGTCAGAAGCTGCAGCATGTGTAACTCTGTGGGTGGCTGCATATCCTTACGGAGTCCCCACGGATTGCAGCGGGGCTCTGCATCTTTTCTTATCAGCCAGAGCTGGCTGCATCCTCCTGTGGGCACACACCTGTAACAGGAATATATTATGGATTTGTTTTGGTCAAAACAAATAGCAGCACTTTTGAAGAAGCTGCACAAATTTAATGTAGATATGCCTACGTCAAGATTGCCGACATTTTTATAGACCAACACACACAAAGCATGAATCACATTTACCAGCAATCCAGTGCTTAGGCATTTCCAGTCTGCTTACTTTGGGAGTTTAATCAAATTAATACTAATAATTAATATCATTAATTAGTCATTTTAAGCAGTAATGGGGGCTTAAAGTAGGATGAGTGAATGAATTTCTAGTTAGCTCATGCTTCTCTGCATATTAATTTTAAGTCTTGAATAGAATCATAAAATACCCTGAGCTGGAAGGGACCTACAGGGATCAGCAAAGTCCACCTTCCAGCTAGCCAGTACAACCTATCCTTGCCCTCATTCTGTTTCAAATCAATCTTTGCCACAGCTCCATATGAGCTCTGCTCAGTGATTCCTTTTCTGGAATACTTCCCCCTTAATTTCAGGCTTCAAGCCACGTCTATAGGGAACAGCATTTCGACTTCCACAAGGCACCTTCCTTGGTGCAAAGACCAAAAGAATTTCTTTTCCTGTGTGTATGGAGCCTGCAAAAGAACCATGGCAGCTATAAGCCAGGAAGAGAAGAAAAGGATGCTGTGACAAGTTATGTACATATGTGGCCACTTTATTGTAATGCCATATATATATATATATATACATACATACATGTGTATATATATACATCCATGGCTCTTGGTACAGTCCCACTCATGAACATGTTGCATAAAATGACACTGTGAGGTGGCTAAAAGCAGCAACTTCCCCCAAAACCAAACAAACTGACTCACTCCTGCATGTCTCTGGTAAAACAGGGATGCTGCACGTGATGGATAATCCCTGTGGATCCTGGGGACAGCTGCCTTCAGAACTGTGTGGTCCCATGGCAGGACCTGGCTGTTCATAAATGGCTCCTTACCTGTTCCTGTGCCCAGGGAACATTGCTGGAAATCTGTGCACAGAGCTGGGTGTCCTCCTTGCAAACTGCTCCTGCAACAGAGAAAAAAATAACAATCCACATAACCTATTTATTGTTCCTTTTATGTCTCAAACCTCTGCTTCCCTGCCCAGACAGGCTGCCCATGTGGCCAGAGAGCAATTGTAGGGCAGAACAATCCATTAGGAGCATCTGGATGCATACCCTGAAGCCACAATTTGTCCTTGCTGCTCTTACTTTCTTCTCCTTAATTGTATTCCCTGCCTGCTGGTGTGTGAGAAGCGTTTCAGTCATTGGAATCGCTTCACTAGGACACATTACTTGGAGCTGCTTCAGAGATGATTTAATCTTTGCACAATGCTTTGAATTTGTAAGTAATATTATTGCTATGTACCTTGCTCTCTCCTGGAGGATTCCCCTACTGCTGTGAATTTTCATGGAACTGCGGCTAGAGTTGCCTGGCAGACTGGCTTCTCCCATCTTTTTTTGCATGCCAGCTAGTCAGGAGAACAGCAATGTGCACTATCTGGGATAACATCCTAAAGTAAACGTCTGCACAAAGGGCTCTGAGTAATGTTGTAGTAATTCCTGATCACAGAAGTGCCTTCAGGGAAACATGAGATGGATTCCCTTCTTAAACCACATAAAATAATAGCAGGGTTTTGTTGCTGCTTTAGTCAAGCCAACATACATTCCCTTCCCTCAGAAAGTATGAAAGCAGCAAATTACCCCAAATGGGCCTGGTTTTGTGCAGACAACAATGTAAGTCATAAAATCAATAATATCCCAAAACAATTGCCCAGAGCTGAACAATGGGATACACTGAGTGAAAGCTAAGCAGGAATAATGCTCCCTTAAGGAAAGACTTATCACAAATCATAGAAGACAGGATGCAGCAAGGAAGAGTGACAGCCAGAAAAGCCTGAATTTTGATTTCTGGCAACACAGACTCCTAGGAAGAAAAAAAAAAAGAAAATAAAAGAAAAATAAAATAGACCTTCTACTGTAAAAACAAATAAAAAAGCCAACCCAAAACCACTAATCAAAACAAACAAACAAACAAACAAAAACAGAACAAAATCCCCCCAACAACAAACAATAAACAACAACAACAACAACAACAACCAAACAAAAAAATCCCCAAAAAACCAAATAACCAAACAAGAAAAAGAAGACTTCCTAAGTGTACTCTGATGGGAACATTTCCATGTTCAAAAGGGTCCAGAGACCAATCTGTGAGCAAAACTCACCTTCCCACTGAAATTCCAAGTGGGAACCTGAGAAGGAATGAAGTGCTTGAACACTGCACAGCTCTGGGACTAAATCAGTTCAGCTCTTCTGGGGAAAGGAAATTCAGAAAGGAAATACAATGGAAACAGGCACAGAACTTGGCTAAGTGATTTTTAGTTCCTCAGTCTTATCCTTCATTTCCAAATACCCCTGCAAGGCCACGTGTATATTCTACTACTCTGAATGTGTCACTGCATTTGTCATTTCACAGATCCCAGTAACTCCATTGCCTCCTGCTTCCTAAACTAATCCTGAGTGACAGCATGCAGATCTAATGCTGTAAAAGCATTATGTCAAAGCCAAATTTGCTCTGTCAGGAGCTGCAGCAAAGCTGGAAGCAGCAGGTCAGTCCATGTTCCGCAGAGCTCACGCTGGAATTCAGCGGTGTGCTTCCCCATCTGTTGGCAGAAGCAAGGAGTAACACCAGAGCTCCTCAGGAAAACAGATCTGGATTCAGATGGAGTCAAGGGCCCCGTTCTGTGTTCCTCAGAAATGTCAGCCTCCGATTTCACAACCTGAGGAAAAGAGCTGTTCTCCACATGGGAAATGTCCCTGCTATGCTTGGTGGAGGGGTTTTACAGAAACATGGACTTGTATAAAATCCGTGGATTTGATGGATCACAGCCAGAAAGAGGAATGCACAGGAAACAACGTTTTTAAAATAGCTGGAGTAGGAAAAGGCTCCACACCTCCATGTCCTTGCTGTGAAATCTGTGTTAGGATTTCTGTGTGTCTGTAAGAACAAGAGGATCCCTTATCCAGGGAATAACTACCCAGGGAATAATGAGGCATGCGCCAAGTGTAGTTTAGCAGTCACTGCTTTTTTATTCCACTGTCTTTGTGGAATTCTCTGCTGGGCTGCACTAACCCCAACTATGGTAATTAACAATTCAGTTGGAATGGAGCCTGATTTAAAGCTGAGCTCTCTCCAGCAAGTGCCGAATGTGAAGCAGGAAGGTATCCGGGCAGAGAAAACTCCCTGGAGAAACCTGTCCACAAACACAGGATCTCCTGCTGATGTGTTCTTAGAAGAACTTCTAAAGTTCTGGCACAACATGAACCCACCTCTTCTAGAGATTTAGTGACCGGTATTCCACCTGAAATCACATGGCTGTGTGAGGAGGCACGAAGGCACAGGTATCCATCCCTCTGCCAAGGGTTATCTCTGGAGCTGTGGCTGCTATTGATTTGTTGGTTCCTTCTCTTTTAGATATTGATGTTAGGAAACTGAGACTTCCAAAAGATCTGGGCTCAGCTTTCTTGACACTGAAACAATGGGCTTTATCCTAGGAAGACCTCTAACCTATCAATTTTATCTGAAGGCTTTTAATTTAAATGGGGGAGGAAAAAAGGAAAAAGAGGAAACCCTCCACATTTTAACATGGAAAGGCAGAATTCTTTCAGAATTGCCACCATTTATTTTCTGACTACAAACTATACAAGTTGTCGTGTCTGCCCTTTGCTCAAATTAATAATTTTCAAAATTATGACCATCTAATTATTTCAAAATTATATTACCACCTAATTTACTTTTGATTCCAGATTAGCTGAAAGGCATAGAGAGCTAAATTCTTTTTCCCCCATTTGGATTAACTGATAAACAATGGAGAGATGAACAGGGAGAGGATTGCTTAGAAAGACAATCTGCCTTATCCCCTGGTTACTGCATATTAGGAAATGAGTCAAATGTGAATAAATGTGAATGTGAATAAATAGGTGTGTTCAGAACTGCTTAAGTACAGAATTACTGATATGTGTGACCCTTTCTACACAGTTGTGTCCCAAACCCTGACAAAGTGAGACAAACAGGAACAGAGGTTGGGAAGGAGAGAAGGAGCAGCGGGACAGAAAGGAGTGTATTTTCGACTAGGGCATGTTGCTATTTTGGGGTGAAGGAGTGAAAGATGAGACTGAGGAATAAAAGAGAGGATGGAGAAGAAAAGTCCCGAAGCAGAATTGGAAATACCTGCTGGAACTGAGCAGGCCTGGGTCTGAGAGGGGCTGTGGTGGATGCTCATCCTCATGGCCTCAGCACAGGGAACAGCTGCTGTTTCCCTCAGACATGGATCTGTATACTACCTAAGTGTAAAACTAATATTTGGGCTGGGCCATTAGTCACTGTTAAGGGGCCCTTTTATCTCCAGTAAACTCCTTCCTCACAGTGCGTCCCGAAAACCAGGCTTTGCATGCAGCGACCTTGTGAATTCTGAAGTCGAAGCCAAATGTTCAGCCCTGGCCAGGAATTAACATCCTGCACAGAACAGGAATTGTCAAAGGCACAAGTAACCTCTGCTGCTTTGTTAAGCCATAATGTTCCTGATTTTAATTAGCTTTGGTTTTATTTTGGTATGAGGAATTTGAGGCAGGCAGTAAAACAGAAAAGTGCTGAAAGACATAGCTCTGGAACTCAGCATCACATTTTTGGTTTAGGAAAACCAAGTCTGTTTGAACAAGACACTTCTGGCACAGGAAAACTGAGTATTGTTGCTGCTGAAAAAGAAACCAAGTGATCTCTCTAATACCTGCCAGTCCAAAACAAAGACCACTTTTAGTACAGAACAGCAGCCCATCATCACTTTAAGAGACAGAATTTTCCAGCTTTTTATATTTAATCAGATCAGTAACCATATCTGCGTTCCACTTGCCCTAAATTGCATTATTTGTGAACAAATGAGCATATGGCAGAACAGCACTACTGTCATCCCTAAATATGACCACTTTATCTGTTAATTAATTTATCTGCTTATTAATGAGCAAAACCATCGGTTAACAATATCACTCCTGCGCATCCCTCAACTCTCCAGTCCTTCCTCAAAAGGATTTGGGAACCAGGAGTCCATTCTGAGCTTTTAAAAGACCAAAAGGTTAAAATCCTGTAGCCCTTCCAAAGCTCTCTGTAATGCTGTACAGTCCAGTGAATAAGGAGCGATAAAGCACTCCTGTCATTTAGAACAACGCCAGGCGGGAGGTCCCAGCTATCACCAGAGCTTCACCGAATCCTTCCCATCCATCCAGCTGGCGCTGGAGCAGGGACCTCCGGAGCAGCCTGGAGCCGCCCCTCGGTACCTCCCGGGGTGCCAGGACCCCCGGCCCCGCGGGGCAGCACCTCCCGGGGGTGCCAGCAGAGGCCGGAGGGTCCCGCTGAGCCCGAGCCGGAGGCGGCGGTGGGAGCGGCCGCGCTGTGTCGGGCTGGGGCCGGGGCCCCTCCCCTGCTCCCCGCCCGGAGAACCGGGGGAACCCGTCCGGCCGGTCTGGCGGCGGCTACCAGGGAGCCGGGCCGGGCGCGGGGCCGGCGGGGCTCGGGAGGTGCTGAGCTGAGCGGGGACCCGCGGGCACAGGTGGGGCCGGGGCCGGGGGGCTCCTGTGGGGCCGGGGGTGCCGGAGAGGGGCCGCGGGGTTCGGGGCTGCAGGGCGGGGGGCGCGGTGCCTCCATCACCCCCAGGCCACCCAGCGCCACCTCCGCAGGTGCCGCGCTCGGTGCGGGCCGGGGGTCGGGGCAGGGCTGTGTCTCGGCCCGGCGCGCCCCGCCGCACAGGAGGGGCCGGAGCTGAGCCCGGGCGCGCCTGGAACGCCTTCCCTTCTTTTCTCTTTCCTTCCCAGAACATCACTTGCTCGGAACGTTGTTTTGGAGGCTTTCAAGCCCGGCGGGGCAGCGCGGACCCGAACTCCGAGGGAATCAGTGTCCCCCTCGCTCGAGCCGCGGGATGTGCGGCCGCTGATCGTCGACCTTAGCGCAGTCTCTCCAGTCTGGAAGTCTAAAGAAAGCGCAGGAGTTTGCTGGGAGGTGAGGTAAGGCACGGGCAGCTAGCGCAGCTTGGCTGTCTGCGGTCTCCCCGAGCCCCCCGGGCACTGACTCGAGCCCGTGGCCCTGGGCTGGTTGCCGTGCTCCTGGCTTTCCCCCCCCCGTACCTGTAAATGATGAAAACAGCCTTCAGGGCTGCGGGGTGATTACTCATTAGTCAGTGTTTATACAGCCATCAGAGCAGCAATAGGTTTCTGCATTAAGGAATAGTAATTCTGCAACAGAAAATACTGGACAAGTTGCTTGTGAGGCCAGTGACTTGCTTGGGAAAAAAATAAAATAAATCGGTGTTTTGGTCCTGGTACCTCGTGCTTCGTGCCTATAGCTTAAATAGCATCCCTTCCTTGGAGTCGGGATGGAGCTGTGCTAAATGGAGCAGTTAATGGAGCATTTCACCGCTGGCTCGGGTGTCAGTAGGAGCGGATTGAAACCGAAGAGCCAAAAGCACCGGGAGCTGTGGCAGGCAGCGGTGCTGGTAATGAGTAACAGCGAGGGGTGTTTGGTCTCTGCGGAGAGCCGGGGCCGCTGGGATTTTGGGGTGGCCTTGTGCAGTCCCTACCTGTGTGGCTGCTGCTGGAGTCCCTGGATTAACCCCCTGTAGCTGCCTCTGCTGGATCAGGCTTGCTCAGGTCCCTGTTTAATTGTGGGTTTGATTAGTCTTTCTCCTCAAAGCCTGGTTTAGAAGTCGAGTGGTATCTGGCCATTTTTGAAGTTTTCCTTGTCAGCTTCTGCATTGGTGGTGATCACCTTAGAGTCTGGTTGCTTTCCTGCCTGTCCCAGGCCTCTGTTTGTCTCTGTGTTAACTTGTAGCTATTGTGGAGATTATTTTCAGTAACTTCTAAACTGTTCTCACTTAATCCTGCCGTATAAGACGCGTGTGAGTGTTCTGGAGCTTTGTTTTGGAGTTTGGGATGGTGAATTCCAAAAGGCACTTGCATTGAAGCTATTTGAAAATGAGGTCCAATTTATTTCTCTGCACTTGTCGGTGTGGCTGTTGTTTGAGGGCTGAGAGCATGAAGCACTGCCTGCTCTTAAGTGTGGAAAGGGGGTTGGTTGGTGGTGTTTCAGATCTGAGAGGTTTTGATGTTCTCCCTGGCCTTGGGCTTTGTCAGGCCTCTGTTAAATTAGATGCTTTGTGCAGCTGTAATTGAATGCAGGACGCTGGCCAGGAGCTTCTGAAACCCAAGCCTGGCTCTCTCAGTGACTTACCCAATGGCCTTGGGCAAATCACTTAACCTCTCTGTTTCTGTGCTAGTCCTGGTGAAGGGCATGATTCTCACTGGAGACTGATTCTCTGAGCCCTGCTCGGTGCCAAGCTCTGTGACAGCTCTGCTTTATGGCAGCTTACAGGATCTCTCTGGAACTGTGCTGTGTTTTCCCCAGTGTTCTGATATCAAATTGAAATACGTTTTTCATTTGACAATTTGACAATTGATGGTGATAGAAAAGACGTGCAGTTATGTCTTTACAAACAGGGTGTGGGTGTTAATGTCTTTGAAATGTCTCTACCAACCTCAAGCCACAAGTTTGTCCCAGAGCCCAGACAGTTTGACTCCTGAACCTTAGGATAATAGGACAAATGGCTTCACACAAAGCCCATTTCAGAACCCAGACAGCCTGAGCTTCTCAACTTCGAGGTGAAATGCCAGGTTCAAGGGGAGGTATGGGGTAGGCGGTTTGGGAAGGCTGCACCTCAGCTGATGGCGAAAGGACGAGGACAACACGCACCCAGGAGTTCAGGATAAAAGGAGGCTGCACCCTCCAGAACCTGGAGAAACTCCACAGGGATGTACCCCAGAGGACTCTCTCCCTTTATTTGAATAAAGTTGCAGGGCTTCTCTGTCTCCTTGGTGGACACTGGCTTTTCATAGCATGATTTTTCCTCACAATGGGCAATTTCAGCAAATTCCTGGGTGCTCTTGGGTAGAAAATGCTGTACAGTGATGCACAGGGTGATGTAGAACAACGCATTAAAAGAAAAAAAGGGGTGAGGAGAAGCACTGTAGGGGAAAACAGGAAACAAATCAAGGAAAGAGCCATTTGCCAAAGTGACTCTATCCCTGAGAGGAGGGAGAGGAGCAGCATGGAAAGGTCTGGAGAACTAAGCAGAAATCTCTCTTTTTCTTAAGAAATTTTGCAAGGCAAATTAATATCACTATTTTTCTAAAGAATAGTATTTTGTTATTGCGTGCACACAAGGAGGAATCAGGCAATAAACCATTTTCTACATTGTTTCATTGCAGATGGAGCCTGATCTGAAGCTGAACATGAGATTCTCTGTGAGTGGCTGGTGCCAACATCTGTGATGCAGTCTGGGCTTCAGTCACGCACTCCATTGGATAAAGGTCAGTTTAGGAAAATGGCTTCAGTGTCCATTGTAGGTGTTGCCAGAAAAGATGGATTAATGCAATCTCCGATCTTGATAGCAGGAATGAACCTTTATTTAGTGCAGTTGAAAATACCTGCTAGTTTTGATGATGACAGTGATTGCTGGGAAAAAAACGATAAAGTTCCAAAAATCTTCTGCTCCAAACAGTGCAGTTTAAGCATGCACAAAAATAATTCTTTTTTCCTCTATTAACCTCAGTATGGGCTGTTGTATAATGTGAACCTCGAGACCAAGGTAATACCCTGTAAAGGGCAGGTTGAAACCCCTTCAGAATGCACTGGAAACTGCAGCTTGAGCAAAGGTTACCAAGCCTCTTATCTTCTGCAAAGGTAGTTTGCCTTGCCTTGGACTTTAAATGATGGAACTCTGCAGATCTGTTAATGAGAAATCCTAGGGCAGATAATGGGGAAAACGATGATTTTGTTTTTGCAATGGCCCATCTTCAACCATTTTTGCATAACCTCAGGCAGCTGGCCTGTAAGCTGTGGGTCTCTTTCTTGGAGTGATTTTCAGTTAAATTATTTATGTCTAGTTAATCTCTTCCTTAGGTCAAGTCCTGCTGGCTCACTGGGATAAATTCATTATATTGGAATGTCCTTCATACTTATTGTCATACAAGTTTTAATAAGTAACTACACTGGAGAGTATGCAATAGCCTCTGCTTTCTATTTTTATTTTTTTTCCTCAAGATGGGACTTGAATGTTTGTCAGCAGCACGGAATTGTCCCTCTCTCCTGTCTCTAGAGGGTTTCAGGGTCTTGGTGTCTCAGCTTGCTTGAATAGGTCTGCAGTGTGTTCAGGGGAGGAACTGTCACCTCCCTGCAGCCAGGTTTGGCACAAGCAGCTTTTTCAAGTAAGGTTTTCAGAGCTTGGTGGTGCCAGATGGTACAGTTTTACTGTGGTGTTTGCCTCCTGATGGTGCAGGTAATCGGGGTTCTTGTGGCATTGGAGGAGGCACTGGGGTTGGTTCCTTGCAAAGGAAAGATCTGTGGGTGTTGCAAGGTTGGCTGTGCACAAGAGCAATTAAAAAGTCTCTTGGAGCTGGAATTAGTCCTTAATCCTCAGGGTTTGTACAGCCTCCAGAGCAGTAGTAGGTGCCTGCGTTAAAGTACTATTGTGAATCAGATACACTTTGTATTTAAAAATGGTGTGTGTAAAACGTATGTAAAATGAGGGGCTGTGTGGAGGCAGCACTCAATGGATGGTGCAGCCAGGCTGACTCCTCTGGGACCTGTCACTTGCAGAACAGGATCCCCAGGGGTTTCTCACGTACCAGGGAGAGCTGGAGTCCTTGGTGGCTCTGTTGTGTGGAGATCTCGGGTGTGACACGTTGTGTCTTGGATATGACATGTTGTGCTGTCCTGGGTTGTGTGGGTGCATGACTTCCCCATGAGCATTTTATCTGCAGCCATACTGGAATCACTCTGATTTTAACCTTTTGGGGGTGATTCTGAGTCACCTCGTGTTGGGCAGGTGTTGGCAGGCTCCAGTGGGAGCTGTTTCCAGGATCACAGTGCAGGGAAGCTGTGTAGGGCCGGGAGTTGGGTTTCAGTACCTTACACTCCCGAGCCTCAGCTGGCTCAAAGTACATACCTGAACTCCTGAGCTCAGCTTTCTCTAGGGCATCCCAGGAGCTGGGCTCTCCCTTCTTAGGGTGCATGTGACAGCCAGTGCGTTTCAGAACAAATGGCTACAGGAAATCATCCCCTTCCAGATATGATTTTGGAGTGTTCAATTACTGTAAAGTAGTCATTCAGGGAAGTAACTGGAGCTGTTGTGTGTGACATAGGTATAAATTTATCAGCTTTAAGCATGTAATTTACATGGTAATCTACCTGGAGCTCAATAGTGTCTGGAGTGAAGGTTATTTCCTTGGCACATTTGTGCTGATTCATGCTATTCCAGCTGCTGTTTTCTTTTCCTCTCAAAATGTCATAAAGATTACCTGGAAGATTTTAGTTGTTCAGCAGACCCTTCTATCTGCCTGCCCAAGCACTTGTTACCAGTAACAGTTCATATCTGCTCTGAGTAATCAGTGATACCTCATCTGAGTGGATGGATATCTCATCTATTGGAAGCAAATGCAGTTTATGATTTGCCAGTTTCCCTGTAGCAGCTCTGGTTCCAGGGAGATGAGTTGCTGAATACATTTTTAATGAAGGCTGATACTTTGTGAAAGCCTTTGGCTGGGATCCCTGAGGGGAGAGCAGAAACACAATATCCTGCTGTTGGAGGCCTTGGCTTGGCTTTGGGGGGG
>VWZS01000910.1:279261-297235 GCA_013397075.1 Rhabdornis inornatus
GGGGGGGTGTGGTAAAAATAACTGGGAGCATTAACTGGTACCAGTTAGGTCATTATCAGGCTGGAGGGTGGATCATGTCCGGAGAATGTTTCCTGTGCTGTTAGAGCGTCCCTTAATCCTGTGTCCGTGGATGGAAGATCATTCTGAAACCTCTCAGGGTATAAGCTGGGATATGGATTTGAGCCCCTTGAATACAGGTGTCTGCTCTGGTGGAGCCATCCAAGTGCTCTGTGGGCTCTGATTTCTCCTTTGGGTGCCGGGGTTGCAGCCCTGTGAGTGTGCTCTCTGTTGCTGTTCCCTGCCAGGCTGGCTTTGTCTGTGTTCCCATTTTGGCTCTGACTCCCCATTACTGGTGAGGTGAGCAATGTGGGACAGCTGAAGATGGCAGAGTAATTACTGCTGGCTCTTGGGGAAAATGTAATTGGAGTGATCATACATCTGCCAGCAGCTCCTTGTGGAAGCTCCATCCCAGAGGTTGATGTCTGACACAGCTTTCTCCTGTGTTTGGGAGTTTTGGGAGTTTGTATTCAGCCCTCCTTAAGCAGGTTTTGTTTTGCAATGCCAGATGCTCCAGTAACACCTCGTAAGGAGATAAATCTTACCTGTATGAGGATCAGGCTTTGCATTTAAGTACTTTTTAAATGCCAAGTTAAATCAGCGAAACATCTTGCTGTAGCTTTTTTGTCCTGTTTGGACTCCAGAGACCTGAAGCAGTTCAGAAGGGTGTCTGAATTACTTTTTGTACTATTTGAGTTTGCTTTATGATTCTTGCTTAAAATAGTGATGTTGTGTTCTGAAAGAGCAGTGCATGGCCAAGTTTGAGCAGCTGTTGATCTTGGCACTGCCAGAATGTGTGAGGTAGTGCAGAATGTGGTGCCAAGGACAGGAACATGCAGGGTGTGGGCTGTGCACAGGCTGTGGTGGCCAAGCAGGTGTGTAATGGTGAGTCTTGTGCTTCACATTGTAGGTCTTTATACCCATAATAAACACAAAATAACAGCTTTAGTGGCATTTTAATTCTTCTTCTATGCATCTCCCTTGTTCTAGGTGGATTCATTAACTTTCAGGGCAGTTTGAGTGATGACCTGATTTTTAAGAAGTCACTGCAGGTTCATGTAGTACTGTCATGTGCAGTGACTCTCCAGAGAAGAATTTAGAGTAAGACTGGGTTGTTGTTTACTGCCTTGAAACAAATGCAGTAAGTGGAGTTTTTACAAGGTTTAATTTATTCCAAATTATCTGGTGGTTGCCCTGAGGCAGAATTAGACACAAAACCTGAGTGACTGAAGCACTGTGGAATTTGCCCTTTTAGTAAATAAACTGGATCAGGTGTACTTAAACCTGTGCTTAATTTTGATCTCTATCTCCCCATGTGCCCATACTACTCTTGGATCAGCAGGATTTTCCAAGCTAGAAGGCAGAACTGGGAGCTGGGCATTGCTCCCCAGCTGCCTAGACAGTGTGAACTGACACTTCCTCTAGACTGAAGTGGTTAATGTAAGGTTTTCTGATCTGAAACTCATCTGAAACAGTGTGAAAGCCCCTGTTGTCAAGTCAGGAACTAGAAAATGAGGGCCATGCAGCCAATAACCATCTTTTTAAGGTGTTCTCTGAGTATTTTATCAAGCAGTATTTAACAAGTGTTGTTCCATCTCAGGCCCTCCAAAAACTGTTTCCACAGTCCTCAGAATAGTAACCACATCAAAAATCAGTAGTGGCCTCCTCTCTTCTTGCCATGTTTGTTCACTTTGGTTTCTGCTGGGTGTGCACTCTCCTCTCTTACCTGCTGCCTCAGGATTGGTTGGCATCTCTGCTGCTCCATGCTGTCGGTTCCTGGTTCCTCCCATCTCCCCTTTCACATTGTGATCCCCACTGAACTTGTGACACGGCTCTGCCCTCCCAGGCAGCCCTTTTGTTCCAGACTAGGTGTCAGGAAACTTAACTCTAAACCAATTTGTCAGCCTGTCACGGGAGGACTCCTTTGCCCTGGGAGTCCCACAGCAGCTCTCGTCTCTCTCCCAACTGCGGGAGCTTTTCCGAAGGCTCCCGGCCAGCCCCGGGCACAATTCCACTGCCTCCAGCAGCATGCTAATGGTGTGCCCGCAGCACAGAGAACTTCTACTGCCTGCAGGGCAACACTTAATGAGATCTCCTCTCTTAACGAGGTTTCCCAGTCGGCAGTTTAGTTCTCTGAGGAGGGAAAGTGACTACAGTTAATTTAACTTACCCCAGATCATTTCACTGGCATCCATTCCCAGTGCATTCCCAGTGAGCATCACAGGCATTGTAGGAATTGCCATGTAGCCACACATCTGTAATGGAAAACAAAAGCAGCTTGGTTTTGATATCTCATCTAACCGTTGCAATGACTAATTAGTTCATTAATCATTAATCAGTGAATCAGTAAAGCTGAATAGACTAACAGCTGAATCTCTGTGTGCCAAGGATATGAGCTTGTTTCAGTTGGTGTAGAGTGAGAGCCAGTCAAAGATCTGGTGGCATTTTGTGTTCTAGGGACTGTGTGTGGGAGTAACTTGTTCCCCTCAACAGTCCCCATGAGAGGTGTTAACAGGACAGAAAGAACTAAAGCACCAAAAAGAGGAGAAACAAACCAAAATCACAGTTAGGTATTCAGGGACCTGAGTTGGAGCTTGAGGTGTATTCCCTAACTCTAAGGTTATTTAGGAAAACGTAATATGTCACAGAAGTCTCAGGTTCTACACGTGTGTTAGTGACCAGCTCTCATACTCCTGGGTAATTCCATCAGGGAGAAGCCTCCAACAGCTTGGGTGGGTCTTGGGAGAAGTCATGTGGATTCCTGTACAGCCAGCCAGGTGGATTTGTTGTATTTTGTGTCAGTCTGTGCTGGCCAGGCCCTGCAGTGCTGTGGCTCTGGAGTGTGGCCTGCCTGGGGTTCCCTGCCAGCAGCCTGCCACTGGAGTAGCACAGTCAGTGCTCATGGAATACTTTTCTCACTCTTATAGGAGATATTAGGGAGGGGACACGATTCAGCTTTGCAAAACCAGAAGCTGAGGGGGATGTCAGCAGGTTTGGTGCCGGCCCTGCTGGTTGCTGAGTTTGTTAACAAAGGCAATACCATGGTGGTGAAGCAGGTCAAGGGGCACGCTGGGAAGCTGATGTGTAGTTCGGGATTAGGATCACACCCAGCGACGGCTGGAGACGCCCAGAGTGGAGGCACAGCCGAAGGACACACGGGCATGGCCACAGCTCAGCTGGAGACCATCCCTCCTCTGATGCAGCTCTGAGCCAAAATGCATCCCATGGTGTCCTGGGGTGTTTGGACACCGAGATGTGGGATCTTGCAGTGACAAACACTGATGTTCAGCCCATGGGAAGAGAGAGGAAGCACCCTGGTGTGGGTGAGGCTGAGCAGGCCAGGATGGAGGTTCAGCTGTGTGACCCAAACCCTCGATGTCTGACCTGGAGCTCAGTGCCCAATTCTGTGTCCCACTGTGGCCAAGCAGGGCTCCAGCTCCTGTGGCTCCTCAGGGCATGATGTAATGGCCACTGGGAGATGTGTTCGTGCTCTCCCCAGTTCCTACATCCTGTGTTGGGAGCACACAGTGTTCCTGGGGCTGCAGTGTGTAATTACACATAGCAGAACAGTAAGGAAGAGCTGGCTGGCACAAGAACTGCCCCCTGACTCTGGTCAGTGCTGGAAAACCAAGCCCGTGCCCTGTGCTGGTTTCAGATGTGGGGTTTGGTGACCAGCACCAGCAGAATAAAATTAGAGATGTGGTTTCCAGCACTTGCTATGTGAGCTCTTTTCCCTAACATGTCCAAAATGCTGGCAGGGTGCTAGCAGCATGATCTCAGAAAGGGATTCGGAGACCACCTTCGAGGAGGATTCCCAGCCCAACGATGAGGTGGTGCCGTACAGTGACGATGAAACAGAGGATGAGTTGGACAGTCGGCAGCCTGGGGCTGAACTGGGACCAAACCAAACCAGCAGGGACACTGAGGAGAGCCGAGATCCTGGGAAAAAAGGTAACAACATCACGAACTTCATTTGGGGAGAACACGATGCTGGATGCAGAGGCTGAGCCTCAGGGGCCGATTTGATCCTGTGTTTATTTCTCAGGTAAGGTTTGGAATGACTTATCTGACTCTGGAGGAGTAATTGACGGCAGTTAAGTTTAACAAATGTCAGGATGAAACTCAGCTTCATTCCAACCTGCAGCCCAGTTCTGTGCCACTGCTCCTTGCGTTAAGTTAATGAGCTGCATGGTAACCTCGTCCTAATTAAAGGCAGGACCTGGATGTACATGTGCTCTGGGAACTGTTCAGACAGACCTTCTTGTACTTGTTTTCCCAGTCCTCTAGAAACGGGCTCCATAATAAACATTATATACATAATAAACATAGTAAACATTTTGCTGTGCTCAGTCAGTGTGAGCAGATTTCCACCTCACTGCTCATTTTGTAGCCCCATGAGTTCCTGAAAGGTAAAAGGTGAGTAGGAGGAGTTCAAAGGAGCTGGCAGGTACAGCCTGTGGCTGCTGCCAGTGTAGGAACCGCAGTGGGAGGAGCCATTCTGGCATCCCTGTTCTGAACCTCTGCCCAGGAAACATCTGTAGCTCCCCTAAATTCCCTTTTCTCATGCTGCAACATGAGTATTTTCAATGTAACCAGAGCCTGGGTAATTTATACAGATTTTTTCCTGTTTGTGTGGGAACAGTTGATGAGCTCTCATTTCATAACCACCTGTTATGTGTTTTTATTTTACAAGCACCTGTCACATGTTTAGTTTAAGACTTTTTTTATTATGACATCCTTTAAAGTTGGTGAATTACCAAAGCAGCTTGCTAAATATTAGGTGTTAGTACCACAGTTTAAAGTAATTTTGAGGAGCTTCCTTCCTGCAGGTTTTACCTCAGACCTAATTTGCCAGTTTTCCATCAGTTTTATCAACACTGCAATGTTTTTGGAATATGTTAAAGAAATGTTTATGTAGACTTTATGGTTTTCTTTATGCTCTGTCATTTTGGCAAAATTTAGTAACTTTCTCAATTCATGCATATAATCTGTTACCTCAAAACATGGTTCTTCAAGATAAATATTTCTCTATTATCTTCTGGGCTTTTAGCCAAGATGCTGGAAATGAAAGTTGTGTAGTCACAGGAAAAGTCCAGATATGTCAGTCTGGAATTTGCTCTATGGTGGGTGGGGAAAAAAAAAAGTCTTTGCACTTGGATTTGGGTTTTGAAGTGTTAGTGCAGGCCCCACGCCCCTGCCGCCGGGAGTTTCACCCCATCGACGGGTGAAGATCTATGAAACCAGGAAGAGCTCCCATTAGGGACAATCACTGTGGGCTGGAGGGCAGGGGGAGATGCTTGGCCGGTGAGTCAGGAAAGCTGCATTTCAAAATGCTGCCTGCGTCATCCTTCCCGGGGAGCCGGCTTCGAAACCAGGGATGAATGAGTTCCTGGGATGTGGGCAGGGCTGAGTGCATGGCTGTGCTGCAGGCCGGCTGTGCTGCAGGCTGCCGGTGCTGCAGGCCGGCTGTGCTGCAGGCTGGCTGTGCTGCAGGCTGGCTGTGCTGCAGGCTGCTGGTGCTGCAGGCTGCCGGTGCTGCAGGCTGGAGGCAAGGGGAGAGGGAGGACCTGGGAGGGAAAAGCGATGGCCCACGAAAGAGCGGGCACAGAAAATTACCTAGTGGATGCAATTCCTGTGCCTGTGTTTTCTCACAATCTAACAAAACTGGTGGCTGAAGAAATAAAATGAGGACTTCAGATTTGTACTTTTTTATGGGTGTGGATGAAAACCGTGGCACAGTGTGGTTAAATCAAATAATTGCCTTCAAAAGGTGAACTGACCTCTTCATTTCCAGCAAGATACCCGGGTTGGAGTGCTTAGCACTTCACGGGCGTCAGAGAAGCAAACCAAAAGAGGGGCGAGAAGGGAATTTGGCATGAATAAATGTTACTCTACAGCTTTTCCACAGAACTTTCAAATGTTAAGCAAGGCTTCTTCCTACCTCTGAATGCACTTGAATTGCTAATAAAGACAAACAGCCTGGAAATGTCTTGGAAAGGTTTTCTTAAAGGATATGTACTAAAAGCAGGTGCCAGTCTTGCTTCAGTCGAAAGTACCTTTAAAGTGTGGATTTGAGAGAAAACCTGAAAGTGGCAGATTTGTCCCCTCATGTTTATAGCACTTTTCAACCCCTTTTGTCTCTTTTAGACTGCAGCTGGCAAGTTAAAGCAAACGATCAGCGCTTCTATGACCAGCCAAGCTTCAAGAGAACAATCTTCCTGTGCTTCAAGAAAAGCAAATATGCGGTAAGTTGTCTTATGCCAATGAGGTGCTAATTGTCGAGTGAATGCTTCCTTAATTCGATAATATCTATGGAATGCCTGGTGAGAGGTGTAAAAGCCACCGTTCACAATTCCTCAGTGTTTCCAGCAGAGGAGGGGAAGAATAACTGGGTTGGGGTTTTGGAATGGAACATCAAGGTATCAAGAGACTGTTTAAAGTGAGATGGAGAACTAGGAGCTTAAAAATACGCATTGTACATTTGTGTTGGAAGGAGAAACTCTGTTTTGTGACTGATGTTTGGGTTTCTCCCACAGGGAAATGCAATTAAGACATACAAGTACAACCCCATCACTTTTTTGCCTCTGAATCTGTTTGAACAGTTCAAGAGAGCAGCCAACTTCTATTTCCTTGTTCTTCTCATATTGCAGGTAAGCAAGATGGAGCATACTCACTGTGAAGGGAATTTGAGCTCTATAATATTTATGACACAATTCAGTGCTGTCCTGTCAGGGAATTGAGGGGCACTATCTGCACTGCTGCAGAGACTAAAGCCATCATAACAGAAACCAGCAACAAATCTGGATGAGCTATGGCAGAGTTCTGGGATGAGCTAGTTGCACAGAATTAGAATGAACTCGTTGCAGAGCTCATGAATTTCATGAGGAGAAGATGTTTCTTGAGTTGATCTCATAAATCAGAAGCACCAACAGACTATATGAGCCAGTGCAATTGTTAAAGGGAAGCTGATTCCTAAGTAGTGTAACAGCCAAACTCTTCCCACAGAGGTTTGTTCATTTTCACAACCTGACTTAAAATTCTCTCTGATGTGGTTTTTTTTTCTCTAGTCAGGCCAATATGAAATATCTCTGATTTGAATATTTGATGATCCTGTACTGAACTGATTTTATTGGTCTTTTGTAGTCGATTCCTCAAATAACTACCCTGTCATGGTACACAACACTGGTGCCGTTGCTCTTGGTGCTGGGAATAACTGCAGTCAAAGACCTGGTGGATGACATTGTAAGAAGCATGTTCTGTTAATATGAAAAGCAAAACCCACCCAATGTGGCCCATTTCTCCTGCTGTGCCACAGAGCAGGGAGTACATTGTTTGCTCTGGTTTCAGGCTCGTTACAGGATGGACAATGAGGTCAATAACAGGACATGTGATGTCATCAAGGATGGAAGGTTTGTGTGTTCCTCTCCGAGCTCTGTAAGTGATCATCACTGCCCTGTTTCTAAGCTTTGCCACAGATCTGAAGCTGTAGATGGTAGGAAAGGTTCAGCTCTCTACTACTGAAAACCTAATTGAAGGTGGAAGAGAATTGCTTAGAGGAGTAATTTACAGTTAATTCTCTGGGACTAATTCTGTGCTAAGTTTTTTGCAGTAAATTGCAGTTTCTGAAAAGCAAACCCACACCACACCAAGAGGTATTTTTGTTCTAAGGAAAGTTCAGTATGCTAAGATTTATAGAGTGCATCATATTCTAGACTAAAGAGTAATCATTATTAAACTATCTTGATATTAGGTTCAAAGCCACTAAATGGAAAGATATTAAAGTTGGTGATATCATTCGTCTGAAGAAAAATACTTTTGTTCCTGTAAGTGCTTCAGATACATTTGGTTTATGTTTCTAGAGAGCTCTGTAGGAGTCTTGACCTGGCTTTATTTGATGTCTATTTATTTGTTTTCTAGGCTGATATTTTGCTGCTGTCCAGCTCAGAACCAAACAGCCTGTGCTATGTGGAGACAGCTGAACTGGATGGGTAAGGTTCTACTTAAGGATGTAATGGAGTTAATTTGGGCTGAGTAGGAAAAGAGCAAGGATTGTGTGTTAGAGTGTGCTTGTTAAGCCACACCTGGAGAACTGTATCCAGCTGCTGATTCCCACAATTCAAGAATCATTAAAAATTGTCCACTGGAGTGCTGCAGACACATCAAAAGTGTTGGAGAATGTGACATAGGAAGAAAGGGGGAAGGACATGGATTTATTTTTTACTTTAGTATAGGTTGCCCAGAGAAGTAGTGGTACCTTAATTTAACTGTGTTTAAACTTCTCTCCTGTATCCATGGTTTTAATAAAATTACCTTTTTATCCTTTCTTCTTAGTGAGACTAACTTAAAATTCAAAATGGCCCTAGAGATGACACACAGACACCTTCAGGAAGAAAGTGCCCTGGCAGACTTTGATGGTTGGTACAGTTCTACACCTAACACTATTAGAACATAGCTCAAGTAGTTTGCAAGTCAATAGCAGTAAAGTAAAGCTACAAATCAATGCATTTAGATTTAACTTGCACATTAAACACATTTTCCTCCAAATTTTCTAGGTCTGGTTGAATGTGAAGAACCCAATAACCGACTGGATAAGTTTACAGGAACATTATCCTGGAGAAACTCCAGTTATTCCCTGGATGCTGATAAGATTTTGTTGCGTGGCTGTAAGATGAGGAATACAGACTTCTGCCATGGAATGGTCATATTTGCAGGTGTGTGATATTTCCCCACTAAAAGCACACCTGTTGAGTGGAAAAGAACCATCATCCTATAGACACCAACTGCATTTCATGTCCCAGTTTGGTAAAACTTTAATGCTAACATGTGTTTTCTTATCCTACCTTTTCCTTTTTTAATTTTTCACTCTTCATTTTTAGGTGCTGACACCAAAATAATGAAAAACAGTGGAAAGACAAGATTTAAAAGGACAAAAATTGACTCCCTTATGAACTACATGGTTTATACTGTAAGTCTTTTTGTTTAAAATTCAGATTTTAAGTGAATAGTGAATGCAAAGTTAGGCAGTTTCTTCCTGTGTGTGTGTAACAAATATGTTTTGACTTTTTTCTGGCCTGGTGAGCTGGGATGGAGTAGGAGGAAATCTGAAAGGTGTCTTTGTGGGAAATGTTTGCTGCATTTCTCCTCACAAATACCTGTCATATTCTGTTTGAAACACGAGAATTAAGTGGAGCAAATGTTTCTGAAGTGTGAGGCCTCTCTGTGCCCTGTAGATCATCGTGGTCCTTATCCTGCTGTCGGCTGGGCTGGCCATCGGACACACCTACTGGGAGCAGCAGATTGGCAACTCCTCCTGGTACCTCTACGATGCACAGGACTTGAGCCCCGCCTACCGGGGCTTCCTCAACTTCTGGGGATACATCATTGTCCTCAACACCATGGTGCCCATTTCCCTCTATGTGAGGTAGGCAGTACCTGAGGAGGTGTCACTGTGTGGAAATGGGAGCTGCAGCTGGGACTGAGAGCATTCCTTCTCTTTCATTTAGCGTGGAAGTGATTCGCTTTGGCCAAAGCTATTTCATCAACTGGGACCTGCAGATGTACTACCCCGACAAGGACACGGCTGCCAAGGCCAGGACCACCACGCTGAACGAGCAGCTGGGGCAAATCCAGTACATCTTCTCTGACAAGACTGGAACCCTCACACAGAACATCATGACCTTTAAAAAGTGTTGCATAAATGGGCAAAGATACGGTAAGTTGTGCAAAGTCTGTGCAAAGGAGGAGGAGGAGGAGAAATTTTAATGTCCTTTGGAGATCAGGGACACACAGGTTCTGACTGACCTTCCACAGTTTAGACCTGGCATTGGGTAAAGCATAGGGTTGAATTGTTGGGGTTTTTCCACTTACAAAGTGGAAATTAAGGAACTTTAGTGGGAACTTGTCAGCTTTCAGAAAAACTGAAAATTGGTAATTTGCACAATATTTTTGTACAAATTTACTTTCACTAGAAATGCTTTGGGGATAAAGTCAAGAAGCAGACAAGGAAATTTTAGTAAGAGCAGCAGTTTGTCCTTCTTGTTTGCTTTCAGTCCTAGGGCAGTACATGTTGTAGCTATGTTTTACTTTGTGGTTGGCTGTGAAAGCTCTGTTGTGCCTCATCCCCCTGACTGCGGGTGCTTGCCTTGCAGGAGACTGCCGGGATGCAGCGGGGCAGCTGCAGAGCCACCCAGAGGTAGGTCCATGTGAGCCACCCAGAGGTGGGTTCATGTGACCCACCCAGAGGTGGTGGGTTCATGTGGGCCACCCAGAGGTGGGTTCATGTGACCCACCCAGAGGTGGTGGGTTAATGTGGGCCACCCAGAGGTGGTGGGTTCATGTGAGCCACCCAGAGGTGGGTTCATGTGAGCCACCCAGAGGTGGTGGGTTAATGTGGGCCACCCAGAGGTGGTGGGTTCATGTGGGCCACCCAGAGGCCACCCAGAGGTGGTGGGTTCATGTGAGCCACCCAGAGGTGGGTTCATGTGAGCCACCCAGAGGTGGTGGGTTAATGTGGGCCACCCAGAGGTGGTGGGTTAATGTGGGCCACCCAGAGGTGGGGGGTTCATGTGGGCCACCCAGAGGTAGGTCCATGTGAGCCACCCAGAGGTAGGTCCATGTGAGCCACCCAGAGGTGGGTTCATGTGACCCACCCAGAGGTGGTGGGTTCATGTGGGCCACCCAGAGGTGGGTTCATGTGACCCACCCAGAGGTGGTGGGTTAATGTGGGCCACCCAGAGGTGGTGGGTTCATGTGAGCCACCCAGAGGTGGGTTCATGTGAGCCACCCAGAGGTGGTGGGTTAATGTGGGCCACCCAGAGGTGGTGGGTTCATGTGGGCCACCCAGAGGTGAGTTCATGTGAGCCACCCAGAGGTGGGTTCATGTGGGCCACCCAGAGGTGGGTTCGTGCAGCCACTGCTGTACCCGCTCTGTGGAACAGAACACTCCCTTGGCAGAGCACCGAGAGATGCGGGTGGGCACAAAGCAACAGCACCTCTGGTAACTCAGACTCTCTCCCCCTGTTTTCTATGCAGCAAGTTGATTTCAGCTGGAATGTGTATGCAGATGGAAAGTTCTTATTCTATGATCACTATCTGATAGAGCAAATAAAGTCTGGAAAGGAGCCAGAAATCCAGAAGTTCTTTTTTCTGCTTGCTATTTGTCACACAGTCATGGCTGACACTTCTGATGGTGAGTATGGCTTTTTGGTTGGTTTGTTTTCATTGTGTAGCAGAAAACAATAATTCAAATCCAGATCCACAAGGGAGAGATCTGCAACTAATGCTGATAGCATAAGGGAGGAGTGTTAGGCTGCCCTTTTGAATGAAACAAAACTAAATGTAGAGGTGATCAGCTATTGAATTACTGAATTCACGGGTTGGAAGATTCGATTAAAACATGGAATATTAGTATTGCTTTACTCCCATATTTGTGAAATCTCCATGAAACCAACAGTGTCCTGGTCCTACTTGTTCCTAATGTTTTTGGGGTTGTTTCCACTCACTGTATTGGTGTCCCTGGCCAAGGATTTGTCTTTTGGAGCTTCTTTTGAAAATGTTTATATGATTGGATTGAGAAATTAGGATATTGAGGTTTTGCTTTAGTATATGGAGGGAAGCAGGCTGAGGACTGATGCTGTTTGGGAAGTACATGTAACAGACTGGGGGCTCACAGCCCTGTTGCGTGTGTGCACTGCTGGCAGTGCTGCAGCAGTGTCCAGCTGTATCCTCAGCTGTATGCTGGCTCCAATCCTACAGGCCAGCTCAATTACCAGGCAGCTTCCCCGGACGAGGGGGCTCTGGTGACGGCAGCGCGGAACTTCGGGTACGTTTTCCTGTCCCGAACACAGAACACCATCACCATAAGTGAGATGGGGGTGGAGAGGACCTACGATGTCCTGGCCATCCTGGATTTCAACAGCGACAGGAAGCGGATGTCTGTCATTGGTAAGCTGATTGCCACCTGCGTGGAGAAAGTCACTTGTATTTCAGGGGTGAAAAGGGATGTGCAAAGGAAGCTGGGGTCAAGAATTAATAGCTGTGTGACAGTCCTGGGTGCGTTTGAGTCCACGGAAGAAGAAACGCCATCCTGTATTTGGTACTTGGCAGTAGGCTGAAAATCCAATCTGAAATGATTCCTTTATATAAGGGTGCCACCTCTGCTGTTTCCCTCCGCAGTAAGAGAGTCCAGTGGCAATATCAGGCTGTATTGCAAAGGGGCTGATACGGTGATTTACCAGCGGCTGCACCCCAGGAATCTAAAGAGAGAAGCCACAGAAGAGGCACTCGATGTACGTTTGTATTTTGTATGCTCTTTTTAAAACAAAAACTGTTTGTTTCTGACAATAGTGTTAAAATTTCCTTTTCCTAAGGTATTAAGACAAATGGAAACCTGCAATTGGTTCTGAAAGTTGGACTTGTTCTGTCAAACTTGTCAAATGCTCATGCTCTTACCCTCAAGTTTGGATTGCAAATGAAGAGTTTTTTTTTGTGTGGTTTTAATTCTTTTTCAGGTCTTTGCAAATGAAACTCTCAGGACACTCTGCCTGTGCTATAGAGACATAAGCTGGGATGAATTTGAAGTGTGGAATAAGAAGTTTGTGGAGGCCAGTTTGGCCACAAGTCACCGGGATGAAGCTCTGGACAAAGTGTATGAGGAAATAGAAAAAAACTTGATTGTAAGGAGCTGTACATTTTTAGTACATTTCAATTCTTATATTAAAAGAAACATGTTTCAATCCTACTAACCACCTATATTTCAAATCCCTTCCAGCTGCTTGGTGCAACAGCTATTGAAGACAAACTACAAGATGGAGTTCCAGAAACTATCTCCAGACTCTCCAAAGCAGACATTAAAATCTGGGTGCTTACTGGCGACAAAAAAGGTAGGGCTGCTTATGGCCAAGCAGCTGAAAACAGGAGGATTTTTTCCTGTTCATCTACACCGTGGCATTGAAAGGGAATTCTCATACTGAAACATAAATCAGAAATTTCTTAGGACCACTTGAGGTGCATCTGTCTGCTCCTAACAATTACTTGTGACAGAACTTTCAGTAAGTACTTCCCTCTCTTAATTTTTTTTTGGTAGAAACTGCTGAAAATATTGGATTTTCTTGTGAACTCTTAACAGAGGAAACGGCCATCTGCTATGGAGAAGATACCAGGCAAGTGAAAACACAGAGCAGTTAATTTTCAGGATTTTCAGTCTGGGACTGACCTAGCTTAAAGTTTTTTCTTGACTTTTCTGTAACTGTTTCTCCCTCTCTTTCCAGTACTCTACTTCAAACCAGGCTGGAAAACCAGAGGAACAGGGCTGCATCCAGTCCACATTCCTCTCTCAGAATGAACGAGCCCTTCTTCCAGGACAGCAGAGATCGGGCTCTAATCATCACTGGCTCCTGGCTGGTATGTACAAAGGCAATTCTCCCGAGTATCTGGGATTTTGGGACACCACCAGGCTACAGTGTCTCTCCTTGAGGACTCTGTTCCTTTGTCTGCACAACCAGTTCATTAAAATACCAGAAACGGATGCTGGGAGCATAATGACCTCAGGTGTGTTGTTAGGCAGTGCCTGGAGTAGGACTGGAAATGGTGCAGAAGGGAACATGGTAAGTGTTATTTTTTTTTCACAGAATGAAATCCTGCTGGAGAAGAAAAAGAAGAAAAAGAAACTTAAACTGAAATTCCCCAGAACAGCAGAAGAGAAGAAAAAGCAAACAGAGAAAAGGAGGAGGGCAGAGGCCTACAAGGAGCAGCAGCAGAAGAACTTTGTTGATCTGGCCTGTGAGTGCAGGGCTGTGATCTGCTGCCGTGTGACACCCAAGCAGAAGGCCATGGTGGTGGAGCTGGTGAAGAAGTACAAGAAGGCCATCACCCTGGCCATCGGGGACGGGGCCAATGACGTGAACATGATCAAAAGTAAGGCAGCTGTCAAGCTCTCTGGCTAGGACAGATCTCCTCTGGCCTGCTCCTGCGGTCTCTCCACTGTCCCTCTCTGTCAGAAGACTCTTCCATCTGCTTTGCTGCCGTGGTGCTTTTTGCTTCTGTGCCAGTTTCCCTTTCTGAGGAAGCACTTTAGGAAATGGTTAGTGGTTTTTCCTGATCTATTTTATTTTTTTCTGTAGACATTCCCTGAGCGGGGAATCCCATCTGTTCTCATGCTGTGTGTTACAGAAGTGTAATATAAAGACCAAAGCAGTAGCTTGGCTGCCCCTTGGCTGGTGCATTAGCCGTCCCAGATTGTACCTGCTGCTCTCTGAACAGCTTCCCAAGAGATCCCAGTGAGAAAAAACGTCTAGGATAGGGTTTATGTCCCAAGGGTGTTTGTAAACTGCCTGTCCAGTTTGTTCAGGACTTTACTCGCTCTGTCTCATCGCTTGGTTCTCCTTTGGTCAAATTTCCCAGGTGCACTCTGACAGAACAAGCACTGAGAGGTAATCCAGGTGACAGTAGAAAAGTGGCCCCGGTCATGTTGCTGTCCCTTTGTCCAACCCAGTGTTTGGTGTTTGTCTCCTTCACACAGCTGCCCACATTGGAGTTGGGATCAGTGGCCAGGAGGGCATGCAGGCTGTCATGTCGAGTGACTACTCCTTCGGGCAGTTCCGCTACCTCCAGCGGCTGCTGCTGGTCCACGGGCGCTGGTCCTACATCAGGATGTGCAAGTTTCTGAGATACTTCTTCTACAAAAACTTCGCTTTCACACTGGTCCACATCTGGTACTCGTTCTTCAATGGCTTCTCTGCCCAGGTAGGAGGGTGTGCTCATGTGGGATAACAACAAGCAGATGCTCCTGTCACTGTGGAACAGCAAAGGAACCTGGGAAGTGTCAGGAATGTGAAGTTGTCACCAGTGATTTCTGCAGGATGTGATGAGTACTGAGCGAGTTAGTTACAGGCAGTTAGGTGTGGTTCCAGAGCACTAAAGTCTGGGTCACTGTTGTACAGGGAGGAAGATTTGGAAGGGGTGGGACAGCTTAACACAGACTAAAGAGCTTCAGTAGAGCCTTGAGCCAAGGTGCTGCTGCCTTTGGGTGAACACTGAGACAGGGAACTGTAGTAGAGCACATGTGAGTTTTCTCGGGAACTGGAGGAGAAAGATGTAATAAAATGAAATCTCTAAGTCCTGCAATTCCCCCCTCTTTGCAGACAGCCTACGAGGACTGGTTCATCACGCTGTACAATGTGCTGTATTCCAGTCTCCCGGTCCTGCTCGTCGGCTTGTTCGACCAGGTATCCCCATGTTGTTACAACAGATGAATCCAAAGGTGTCTACCACCAGGTCTTTAAGTTACACTGGATGTCCATGAAACAAGAGGGGTTTGCTTTTGTGGCTTTTAAGAAAGTCCTCCTTTTGCATTACTCTGTGCAAATCCCTGCTGTTGGAAAGAGAAAGGGATCTGCCATTCCCTTTGGGACACTGTATAGTTCAGTGTCTATCTCACTCTTCAAAGCTCAGGCTGAGAACAACAATTCACAATTTTCTTTTTCCTCTTTATTAAGGATGTGAGCGACAAACTGAGCCTTCGGTTCCCCAGACTTTATGTTTTGGGTCAGAGAGATTTACTTTTCAACTACAAGAAGTTCTTTCTAAGTTTGCTCCATGGAGCTGTAACTTCACTGATCATCTTCTTTATCCCATATGGAGCCTACCTGAAATCTATGGGAGAAGATGGGGAAGCCCCTGCAGATTATCAGTCCTTTGCTGTCACAGCAGCATCCTCTCTGATATTTGTTGTCAATTTTCAGGCAAGTAAGCTTGGTTTCCTGAGCTCTGGTGCTCTGAGAGCACTTTCTGCTCACTGTTCTAAATTTCTCTACTAAAAAGGTTACAAGATGCAGAAAGTAGTTGACATTATTTGGAATTAATAAACTCATTTGGCACTTTTGTTTGCTTTTAGATTGGCCTGGATACGTCTTACTGGACTTTTGTTAATGCTTTTTCAGTATTTGGGAGTATTGCACTTTACTTTGGGATCACATTTGACTTCCACAGTGCTGGAATCCATGTTCTCTTCCCTTCTGGCTTTCAGTTCACAGGTCAGTCCTGGTGGTTTGTGGTTCTCAGTCCTGTCTCATGTAGCTTTGTCATAAATCAACTTTTGCTCTTTTTATTCCCAGGAACTGCTCCGAATGCTCTACGACAGCCATACCTTTGGCTTACCATGATTTTAACCATTGCTATTTGCTTACTGCCTGTAGTGGCACAGCGCTTCTTATTCATGACAATCTGGCCTTCGGAGAGCGATAAAGTGAGTGAAATCTCTGTTATTTGGGTGAATAAGGCAGGTGTTTATTTACAGGGGCTGGTGCCAGTGCTAAGGTGTGGGCTGGTGGAAGGTGTCCCTGCCCATGGCAGGGGGTGGGATGAGATGGGCTTTAAGGTCCCTTCCAACGCAAACTATTCTGGGATTTTATAATGTTACAGACAAGTGACAGTGCCCTTGGGAGAGTGACACAAGCCTGGCTTGGGTGCCATGGGCAGAGGAGTGGCCACAGGGCTGGCCAGAGGCAGCGGCTCGGTGGGGGCTGTTTCCTCTTGTGCCTGGCTGATGTCTGGTGATGCCACCGAGACCCCACGAGGCTGTTGAGGGCCCCAGTTTGGGTTTAATTTACCCTTGACTGGAGTGCCAGGGTTACATGTCAAGAGTGTAGGGAATAGGTTTGGCTGCTTCTGCTCTGCCTTGAACCGGCACACAGTTATGAAAACAGTTCAAGCTGTGGTGATGTTGTCCCAATGCACGACCTGCTGTGTGTTTGCAGATCCAGAGGAACCGTCGGAAATACCTGCAGGAGGAGCAGCACTGGAAGCGGAGGCAGAGCGCGTTCCGCCGCGGTGTCTCCGCCCGCCGCTCCGCCTACGCCTTCTCGCACCAGCGCGGCTACGCTGACCTCATTTCCTCGGGCCGCAGTATCCGCAAGCGCCGCGCCCCCCTGGACGCCGTGCTGGCCGGCAGTGGCACGGGCTCCGGGCACACGGGGGAGACCGGCTGATGGACTGCCTGTGGGGAGGAGCTGGAGCACAGCGACTGCACAGAACTGTTCCACACAAACTCAGCATCTTTTTTAACCGCGTGGCATAAGGATGTGGAGATTTTTATGTCTTATCACAGCAGTTTCTGGGTTTGTTCCTGGGAACACAGAAAGGCCAAGAGTTCTTCGTGGAGCTACTGATCCTTGTGCGACCACTCTGTATGACAGTGAAGGATCCGTGTGCTGGGAATGGAAACCCAGCAGTGTCAGTTTTTAGTGATGCCTGGAATTGCAGACTTTTCACTTCTTAATACTATATTGGTATAAAACTGTATCTACATTTCATATTTGTCATTGAAAGCAATTTCGCCTGTGTGCTCCATTTCATTCATTCAGACACGATGGCACATGGGGTGCCCAGACCTGGAGAGAGCCCTGGCTGCTCCCGTTGGAGCTGTCACAGCTGAGCTGGGGTGTCTTTGGAGATAAACTCCAGCCAGTGTCAGATTGGATTAGGAATCAGGTTAGATCTCAGCTCTGGAAGCCACCCCTGGAGCTGGCACGAGCTATTCATTTCAGTTCTGGATATAGTGATGGATAACTAGAAATCAGTCACTTCCATTGGAATGTATTTCACTTGCTGGTGCCTCAGTTCTTACAGTGTAAAAAGTGTTTTTATGAGTCTCTTTACATTTGCACATTCTTTACTCAAGTTGAGGTGTTTGAATGTCTCACATTTATCTACTTCCCCCTCCCGAACTAAAGCTAATTATTGAAATGGTTTTATAGTAAAAATTATGACCTACAGCTCTCATTCAATGGAATGTACATTTCAAAACTGTAAAGCAAATAAATATCCAAAAGTCTATTTCCTTGCAATGAGTCCGGGGGTTAGACTCGGCCGTGGACCGGCCCGACTATCCCCTGCCGTGGGGTGGGGTGGGGTGGGGTGG
>VWZS01000910.1:305883-339284 GCA_013397075.1 Rhabdornis inornatus
GGGGCGGTGCCGGGGGCGGTGCCGGGGGCGGTGTAACGTGAGGGGCGGTAGCGGGGCTGTCTGAGGGAATGCGGGCGGCCAAGATGGCTGCTGCCGCCGCGGCTGCCGGGCGTCACTGTGAGTGTGGGGGCGCCGCCGCGATGGCGGGAACGGGGGACCGGGGGCGGCGGGCGGCCTGAGGGCTGCCCGGACACCGCGGGCGCTGCGCGGGCGGGAGCGCGCCGGCACTGCCGGCACCGCGTTACACAACGCCCCACAGGCGCCTTTCGTAACGCTGACCCGCGCCGGGGCCGGCGGGGCTGCTGCGGCTGCCGCCGCGGGGCTGTGCGGGCGGTCGGCNCTCGGGGGTCTCCGCGCCCAACGAGCTCTTTGCTCCTTCCCGCCTCAGCCTCTGGCTGCTTGTCCATGGGTTTATGTGTTTTGCCCTCTGTGGAATTCAGTTTTAAACGAGTCCCACAGTGCCCCTTCTGTAACATGAAGGAACGCTTTTACCAATGTTCCATCCAGCTGGGATCGTCCTCGTTGCCCATCCCGTTCTGCACCTTGTCCTTTGTGATGCAGGTGGAAATGTGCACAAACCTCACCTTAAGTGAGGCGATAGCAGAATGTCCTGAGCGGGACGGGACTCCTGGTCCGGATTCACCTCCTGGCCCTGCACATCCCACCCTGTCCCTGGGAGTGTGTTATGTGTTATCCCGGTGCTCCTGGAGCTCTTGGGGCTGTCACCATTCCCTGGGGAGCACCCTCTGGGCCAAATGCATTCTTACAGTGCAGAAGTATCAACGCAGCCATTGAAACTTCCCTTTTTATTCTTCTCTGTAACTGGCATATAGTGTCAGCACCTCAGAAAGCAATAACCTAAGAGCTGGAAGTAAAAAATAAATATTTGAAAAGAGCCTTTCAGGCATCAGCAATGCCTGAAGTTCTTTAGTTTGCAGCCTTTGGTGTCAGTGCAGATGCAGACGCAGCATCCACAGCCACTCATAGAGTAAGAGGCTGGGCTTGCAGGGCGTGTTTCTTTGCCATTGATTTTGCAGGTTTTGAGGCCGTTCAGCATCTGGTCAGGAGGTTATTAGAGAACTGTGAGCTGTAAGATGCTCTTGCCAGCGGGTGGGCTGGCTGCTGAGGAGCTCTGTGCTATTGGGGCTCAATTGCTGCTGAGCTCCTGCGGTCTGACAGGGGAAATGTCACACTGAATGAATGCCGGAGAGACGGGCATGCAGAATTTAACCTTTTTTTTTTTTTCCCACCGTGAGCAATTCACACTATTTTTGCACTAAACGAATACCATGTAATGACAATGAACTCCCGAGGAGAATGAAGTGTGCCTTTGAAAAGGCAGGCTGTAAGCAGCATGGAATTGTATGGAATGGGTTGGAAGGAGCCTAAGGATAATCTAGTTGTGTTCAGCTGCAGGGCTCTGGTATGAGGATGTGGAGATGAGCCCAGAGGAGGCCATGGAGATGCTCCAGGGCTGGAGCCCCTGTGCTCTGCAGCCAGCCTGGGAGAGCTGGGGGTGTTCACCTGGAGAGGAGAACTATCCAGGGAGACCTTAGAGCCCTTTCCAGCGGCTAAAGGGCCTCCAGGAGAGCTGGAGAGGAAGGTGGATGTGTGCAGACTTGTAAAATCCTAGGCTTTGTCTGACGCTGAAATCCAGATTTATTGCCATCACCTGGCTGGGTAGTGAGAAAGAAGGTGGCCCAGGTCTCCAGGTAAATGGATTTTGGAGTTGCTGCTCAGTGTTCCTGACACAAACAGAAGCAGATGTCTAACCTACATTGCAGACGTGGTGTGGAAATCCAGGTGTGTCTGCCCCACGAGGAGTTACAAGTCTGACACTTACTCCTCAGTTTCTTACTCCTGTTTCTGCTCTGTTGTCACCAGTTATTTTGCAGTTATGATTAGAACTCACAGATTAGCAAGGCTTTGGGTTCGGGTTTGGTTGCTGCAGAGCTGTAAGTGTAGCGTGTTCAAAGAAAGGCAGAACTTGCGATTTCCTGACTTTCTGTGATTCCAGGACCTGGAGCTGGAGTGAAGAAATGCCGAGCTCTCGGTGCCATGATGGGTTTGTGTGCTGGGGAGGGATCTGTGCTGTTGTGGTGCAGTCCCCTCAGCCCAGCAGGGTTGTCAGTGCTGTTGTCAGTGCTGTTTCTCTCTCTGCAGGGCTGAGGAGCTGCAGCCAGCTGCGGGTGCCGGTGCGATGGAGGGGCCAGGCCACGGCTGCTGCAGTGACCCAGAGCACCAAGCCCCACATCCAGCCCCAGGAGAGGTAGGTGTGGGCTCTGGGCTTGCTGCCTCTCCCTGATAGAAGTAGAGCAGCCACGGGGCTTGGTCTGCTTTGTGTGTGCGTGATTGTTTATCTGCCTGGCTGCACTCTGTTCTCTGTGCTTCGGGGCAAGGACAGCCTTGGTCCTGCAGAGCTCTGTGAGCCCAGGGCCCACGTAAGGCCTGAGGCACTGTAGGAGCAATGGAAAGACTATCATTATCATTATTATCTGAAGTTGTGGTTCCTGCTTCCTGGGTTTTATTCAGCAGCCTTTGATACACACTCCAGCAGAAAGGGAGTGGAAGCTGAGGTCCTGAAACATTGGGGCAGGCCTGGAGGACTTTGGCTGTACCAAGAGGAGGGCAAAGCTCCCTGTGCAACCTGAACCATCTGCTGGGGAAGTGAGAGGTCCTGGTCTATGAGCTCCCTTGGGCAGGGGAAACAGTTCTGTGGGGGAATTGGGTGAGAGTTGCGGTCAGCAGCTATTCTGTAAATGCTGATATCAGCATCTGTGCTGTGTGGGTGTTATCCTTACACCAGTGTGCCAGACCTGCACCAGGATAGGAAATCCATTCTGGAAAAACCCAACCAAACACAAGTGGCCCTGCAATGAATTTATGTGTAGAGATGCTTCTTGCTGCTGTCACTGCTGCAGGAGATGAGATGTGTCCCCACAGTCATGAGGACAAAGACTTGTGTGAGTGGCTCGTCTGTTTTCTGGGGAAGCTGCTACTTGGTTTGTTTGGATTCCACAGCTGAGACCCTGTTTTATAACCTCCCTTAGAGCCAGCAGCTGGGACACAGCTTTCTCAGTGTGTTTCCAGCTAAAGTTTGTGTTGCAAAGGGGTTACTTTTTAAAAAAGCAAAGGTAGTGTAGATTTCTGTGTCTGGCTGTTCCTGTTCCTAGCACAAGTGTTTACATAAGCAGGAGGAGCCTTGCAATAGGAGATGCCTTTGCACAAGGCGAATGCAGGAGGATAAACTGGTTGTTTTGTCATCATAATAAAAATAAAAGCTGTAGGTCACTAGGATTTGAAATCTCTCTTGCTTCTATAGGAAACCTAAAACAGGCATCTTGATGTTGAACATGGGAGGCCCGGAGCGGCTGGATGACGTCCACGATTTCCTGCTGCGTCTCTTCCTGGACAGAGATCTGATGACCCTTCCAGCTCAAAAGTGAGGATCCCCTGTGGCACAGGTGGTGTTGGGTGTTGCTCTCTGAGCTGTAGGCTCTGATATTTACCTTCTGTAGAGAGCAGCATTCCCTAAAACTGCTCTATCCTGGGAGCAGTCAGTGCAGGAGGCGGTGCTAGAACTCTCTGGAAGTCAGTGTGCCATGTTACTCTGTTTTAATTGCAAACTGAGGAGTGGGGAGGGTGGTGGGATAGAACAAACAAGCCCTGCAGCTTTGCTGTAGTTTGCAGGTTGCCAGGGTGGTTTGGGATGTGCTGTTAACACGTGTCCCTCTCCACTGGTGCAGTCAGTTAGCCCCGCTCATCGCCAAGCGCCGCACCCCCAAAATCCAGGAGCAGTACAGCAGGATCGGCGGGGGCTCCCCCATCAAGAAGTGGACGGCACTGCAGGGAGAGGGCATGGTGAAGCTGCTGGACAGCATGTCTCCTCGCACTGGTACTGCTCTCCCAGCCTCCCATGGGCTGCTGCTGCTCTCTGTCTGCTTGCAAAGCACCTCTGCCGTTTTGGGTTTCACTGTGGGGTGGATCTCAGCCCTGCTGGGAAGCCATGGTGCAGAAGGAATTCCCTTTGTCCTTAGGTTGTTGTGGAAGGCTGGGCTTGGGGACTTACCTCTGTCCCTCCTGTGATCATGGGAAGATGACTGAGACAGACTAAGTGTGTTATTTCCAGGTGTCCAAAGGCAGGTGCCAGGTGTGTGGCACCGCCAGGCATCGCACCTTGCCCCGTAAACCCTGCTTGAGCCTGAGGAAGCCAGCACTGAAGAGAAGTGGCTGAGGCTTAGATGGGAAGAAAGGGGAATGTACTTCATGTGGACAGCTAAGGCAGGTGTGGGAGGAGGGGGTCAGAGTGCTGTTCTCAGCAGCTGTTTCAGGGCTGCAAGGACAGCTGGAGCAAAGACAAGGCTGTGTAGATGAGCAGTGAGGGCATGGCTGAGCGATAGCAGCGAGCCCCACCCGGGGACACAGCAAGAGATAAGGCTGGACAGTTTGGCTGGGGTGGAGGGACATGCTCTCTTTGCCAGACATGAATAGAGCCTGCCTCCCCTCTCTCTGTGTCACAGAGCCCCTCTGGAGCTCACTCCCTCCCAGCAAGGAGTGCTGGCTGGTATGGGGTAGCCTGTGCCACTGTGCCTGGTAGAGTGTGACATTTCCCATGACTGCAGATGCTTCTGTCAGTGCCCTTTGGTGCAGGGCTGTTTTGTAGCTCTTTGTGGCAGTGCCTCAGGCTTGGCTAGAAAAGGGCTAGAGGAAAAGGACTGCTAAAAGGGTTCTTGGAAGGCTAGAACCAAATTTATTTCCATCCATTCAGAATGTGATGTGTCACTGGTGCCTTCATTTAGGTGATGTTCAGTCTTTTCTCCTCAGATGTGACTCCCTAGCTCAGTTCCAGCTTGGTGCAGTCAGAGCCTGAGGCCTGCTGTGCCCTCCAAGGCAGGAGTGTTCTTGGAGCAGGAGCCCCTGAAGGGTCAGGCTTGCAGCAGGTTCTGCAGATAAGGCTTGGAAGGTTTATCTGCTTTTCCCAGTGTCCCACTCCCACTTGCTTTTGTTGGTGACCACTCTGTGTGCAGTCACACCCTTCTCTGGGCACCTCTCCCACCTGATAAGTCCTTTGGAGGCTTCTTTTTGTACTTGATAGCAGCTGCAGTTTAACAATAGAATGTGCTGAGCACTGCCAGCCATTTCCTTCAGCATCCCCAGTGACCTTGCAGAGCACTGTGTTCCTTCAGAATAGCCTGGAACACTTGGATGTGCTTGTAGCCAGTATTTGGGAATATGGTGTGCTCACAGGTAGCACTTTGGGAGTGCTGAGCCCTCTTAATGAGTAACTGGCAGGAGGTGCTGGTACCATGTGAAATGTGGCAAAAAATAAATAATTTTAGGGCTATTTTGCCTTGATCTGGTCTGGGCAACAAGTGAAATCTCAGTGTGTCAGCACCACTGCTCTCATCCTAAATGCAGACACAGCTACCAGGAGGGGAACTGACTCTGTCTGAGCCAAGAGCAGGACAGGATGTCACTATTATTAAACAGTCCGTGTACAGACACCAACACCTCTCTTTTGCTGCCCATGACACTCTAAGGGTATTGCTTCCAGGCTGGCCATGTTCATCCCAAAATGTCCTTTGCCAGGTTAAACTCCTACAGCCCCTGCTGTGGTTAGTCAGACTTGTGTCTTTAATGCCATTCAAAGATGTTAATGAGGTTACTGGCTCAAGGGCTCCTGAAGTTGGGTCTTTATTTGCTGCTGCTCCCAGCTGGGAGCTCTCCTGCCTCCTGCAGAGAGCTGGGGCAGACTAAACCTGTTTTCTGATCCTGCATAAATGTATGGAGTGCAGCCCAAGCACGGGACATCTGCCTCCTTCAGAAACCTGCTAAATGTTATTTCAGAGCCACTGACCCGGAAACCCTGAAAAAGAAACTTTCCTTTTGTTCTCCTAAGAGCCTCTGTCCTCCACTTAAAAAAACAAAACAGCAAAGCTCTCCTGCCTGCCTCCCATCCCCTAACCAAGCCATGCTCCCAAAGCTGACACCCAAAAGATTAGAGATAAAAGGAGGAACCTAAAATGTCCTCATATTGCTGCCAAAATTAGGTGTTAAAGCCATGAAGCTTTTTATAAATCCCCTCAAACTCAGAATGGGAGAGCACATGTCCCTGATTCACCTCTCTGCTGCCCCAGACAGCAGTGCTGGTGCTTGGGGTGCCATTGGAGCAGGTGTGCTGGGCAGGGAGGGCAGCTGGAGCTGTGGGCTGTGAGGGCATTGGGCTGTTCATTTAGCTTCTCGTAGTGACACCTTTTTACACTTTTTTACCATTATGTCCTTAAAATCAGGACTTGCCCCATGGGACACCGGGGCTCTGTCCAGGCTGGGAACTGTGCCTCTGCTAAATGCAGGAGAAGCAGGCAAGTGATGTTCCTGTAGAAATAAACCATTATATAAATCACTTCTAAATTCTAATCACAGCCAAGTGAGGTACCAGAAAACTGCTTGGCCCAAGAAAGGGCTTATACAGAAATACCCAGAAAATCATCAGCAGTTTATTTTAGCAGTTCCAACCCTGTTCCTGTCTATTTGACACGTAATGCTGTGTTAGTGTGAATTCTCACCTGTTGCTGCATTCCTCCCCTGGCAGCTCCTCACAAGTACTACATCGGGTTCCGCTACGTGCATCCCCTGACGGAGGAGGCCATCGAGGAGATGGAGAGGGATGGCATCCAGAGGGCCATTGCCTTCACCCAGTACCCCCAGTACAGCTGCTCCACCACAGGTGAGCCCTGGGCAGGCACGGGAGCTGTGAGTGTGGAGAAACCATCTGGACTCTGACCAGACTGGTGCACTGTGTGATCTGCGATAGAACTGTTACCCTTGGAGACTGTCAGCTCCATTGATGTATGGTTGTGTTTTAATTATGTAGCATTTGAAAATATGATAATAGCTTGCTGCCAAGCTGGTTCAGTCTGACAGCTTGCTGAACTTGTGTTGGTAATTCTCTGTTTCAGGAAGCAGTTTAAATGCCATTTATCGCTACTATAATGAGAAAGGGGAGAAGCCAAAGATGAAGTGGAGCATAATTGACCGGTGGCCCACACATCCCCTTCTCATTCAGGTGTGATCTGAAGGCTTGGAGGTTTATCTCTTTTCTTTTAAAATACAGAAAAAAGGAAGGATAACAGGAAGGCTTCAATCTGAGGGTGCATTTTAGTTGTGTTATGAGATGGGTCTTGTCTGAAATTACAGAAGGAAGGTTGTTTCATGCCCCATTCTTTGGCAAGATAATGTGTGACAGTGCCTACTGTGCACATGCTGTTTTAAAAGCTGGGTGATGTTACCCTAATGGTGGTGGCTGGAAGGAACCTCTCCAGGCCATTAGTCCAAATTCCTGCTCAGAGCAGGTCTGTGATCAGCACACACAGAGATTATGTTGGTTTGTCAGATTCCGCTCTGGCAGCAAAGAGTCATTCCTGGCTGTGGCAGGAGCAGTGAAGGGAAGCCTGCTTGCTGCTTTCTTTTCAGAGAAAATGGCTCTTTGGGCTTTATCAGGGAGCTTCTCCTGTGGTGTGGGTTTGCAGTTTCTGTGGTGTGCTGAGCAGATGAAGAAATCACTGAAGGCAGGTGGGGAGGAGCCGCCTGTGCTGGGTGATGCTTCCTGGACACACTGAGTGTTGTGCACACTGAGGGAGTTTGGGAGCTCTTAAGGCAGCACAGAACATGGGGTCACAGAGCAGAGCTGCCTCCCAGTGCTCCCGGCTCAGATCTTTGTCTCTGTTTCCCTGAGCAGTGCTTTGCTGACCACATCCAGAAGGAGCTGAACCTGTTCCCACCAGACAAAAGGAAAGAGGTGGTCATCCTCTTCTCAGCACACTCGCTGCCCATGTCTGTGAGTCCCTCAGGGCAGGCTGTGGAAGGGGACAGGGCTGTGGAAGGGGAGTGCCAGGCACTCTGGTCCTTCCCCAGTGTTCCCTGGTGCCAGAGGGGGGTGCTGTGTTTGTGCTGCAGGTGGTGAACCGTGGTGATCCGTACCCTCAGGAGGTGGGAGCCACTGTGCAGAGGGTCATGGAGAAGCTCAACTA
This sequence comes from Rhabdornis inornatus, assembly GCA_013397075.1. Lineage (NCBI taxonomy): Eukaryota > Metazoa > Chordata > Aves > Passeriformes > Rhabdornithidae > Rhabdornis > Rhabdornis inornatus. Next base: position 313,914 of record VWZS01000910.1, read on the forward strand.
CTCAAACCCCTACAGGCTGGTGTGGCAGTCCAAGGTATGTGCTCAGGGAAGCTCAGCAGGTGAACCCTGTGCAGGGTCTCACTGCACTGAAAAAAATACACCTTTATTTACATTTTCAGTTTTTTTCTTCAGTCTTGTTCAGGCCAGCCCAGGTTCTGTTCCTTTGAGATGCACTGGTGAGAAGTGTGTCTTCATTAAACATTTAATGGGGAAAGTGAGAAGTCCAACCAAAAGCAGTGAAATAAAAATAACTGTTTCTGTCCATCCATAACCTGGTCTGTCATCCTGCCTAAGGAAACGTGGCTGTTCTTTGTAAGAATGATTTAATGAGTGTTTTTCCTTTATTTCCACTTTTTTGTTGCAGGTTGGGCCAATGCCTTGGCTCGGTCCCCAGACAGATGAGACCATTAAAGGGCTGTGCCAGCGAGGAAAGAAGAACATGCTGCTGGTGCCAATAGCATTTACCAGTGACCACATTGAAACCCTGTATGAACTGGACATTGAGTATGCCCAGGTTTTAGCCAGTGAGGTGAATGCTCTGTGGGTTTGGTCCTTCTTTGGGTAGGGCTGCTCTGTTACTATTTCTCCAATTGCAATTTGCTTTGCAGTTGCTTCTTGCAGTATTATTTGGATTAGCTTTATTTTCCTATAAATCAAAGATTAATCTGAACTGGCTTAACCACAAAACAGGTGGGAGTCTGTCTTTCTAGATTTAGGTCTTTAAACCATTACAAATATTGCTAAAAAAGAACAAATGTTTTGGCAGCAAAATGCAGTGTTGCCTCATAGTAATTCTTGCTGTACTAAAAACCATGACACTGCATTTAATCCTGTCATTTTGAGGCAACTTCTGAATGAAGTGGGAAGATTTTGAAGGATCAGTGAAGTATCAGATTAACAGGTTTAACATTTTCCTCCTTATTTTTGATTCAGTGTGGCGTTGAAAACATCAGAAGAGCAGAGTCTCTCAATGGAAACCCACTGTTCTCCAAGGTATCTGCCGTGTTGCAGTGGCTGTAAAGGTCGGCTGTTGTGTGGGGGTGTTTCCAGGTAGTTTTTACCATATTTCGAGTTGGAGAGCAGAAATGGAAGCCCTTGTAGCTAACCTGTGTAGCACAGAGGGTTCACTGTACCGCAGTGTGTGTGTTTGTGTCAGAAGGGGGCTCGGGGTGCCCAGGTTGGCCTGGGGGGGTTGCACAGCTGGATTTGCTCCCTCTGACCCTTGCCTTCCCCCCTGCAGGCCCTGGCAGACCTGGTGTGCTCCCACCTGCAGTCCAACGAGGTGTGCTCCCGCCAGCTGACCCTGTGCTGCCCGCTGTGTGTCAATCCTGTGTGCAGGGAGACCAAGGCGTTCTTCACCAGCCAGAGCTGCGAGCCCTGAGGTGCCACAGCCTGGGGACTGCCCAGGCAGGGACAGCCCTGCCAGCACAGCCACGGGCTGCTGGGCTCAGTGCTGCCATCCCCCAGAGCAGCACGCACAACTTCACTTGGGCTTCATTTTCCTTCTGTTGTCTTTGTTTCAGAAGAGTTGTAGGAAGTAGGGGAATAAGGGCATTTATCCTGTCAGGTGTGAGGAGGTCTCACCCGACCCCGATGGGACTTAGCCTGAGCCCAGCAGTGAGCACTGAAAAACTCACACAGCTTTTTTACAATGAGCTTCTATTTCTATGCAGGGATTGATCTGTATGCAGGGTGGGCATGAGTGCATTAACTTGCCAGGTCTAAGGTGCAGTTATTCTGGTTTTGCTTTAGGTGCAGTCTGACCAGCACAGCCTGTTGTCTGTTCTGAGAGGGACTTTGGAGATCAAGTGACTTCTAATGCTTTTTAATAATGTTTATATATATATATAATTATTTTTTTTAGGACATAAAGATAAGGCTTTGTTTTGGTTTGGTTTTCTCCTGCCAGAAACTTCCAGTGAAAGCTTAGCTGGGATAGCAGAACGCACAAAACTTGTTTACATTTTCTAGGAAAAACATTTTCATTATCTGCAGGCAAGTGTTTGAAGAGCATAAATTGAAAGGAATTAGCCTGCTTGGGTGATACTGGAGAATTTGCTCCATTGAACCTGCATGTTTCAAGTCTAGCAGGAGCATGTGTGGAAACATGCTGGCTTATCTGTTAAGCGGAATGGCTTTTAAAATTCTTATTTTTATTAAAAAGGGCTTTTTCTGTTTGGTGAAGTAAATTTAGGAAGTCGGGCTTGTTCTCCAGGAGGTTTATAGATCCACTCTGTGCTTTCTACTGTGGTTTTGTGGGGTACCTGTGGAGTGCCATAGGTAGGATTGATCTGGCCTCATTGCTGTTATTTAAATGGAGGTGATCAGTCAGGAGTAATTTCCAGTTTCACACTGCAGATGCCTGAGGACAGGCAGCCCTGTGCTGGGCTCTCCTAGAAGGCTGCCAGCCCACAGCAGGGCCCTGGCACTGAGTGTGCCCCTGGTACCCACAGGGTGCCCCCAGAGCTGTGACCCTGGCACTGAGCCCCACGTGTGGCAGCCCAGCTGGCACCTCCTCGGGGGCACACGTTTACTTGATGTCCTTAGCACTGAAATGCCAGGACCTGGGCACTGCAGGCTGGCTCCTGGGAAGTGCTGCTGCCTGGGAAGCAGGTGCCATGCTGCTCAGCCAGGTTGATCTGCTCAGGTGACCACAAGGCACGAGCAGTTTGGACCTCTGGTCTTTTGAGAACAGGGTGTTTAAAGAGAGAAGAGGCCTCTGGTGGTGTATCAGGGGTTTGTCTTGTGGTTTTGTTGTTGGAATTAAAGATGGGGTACCGAAGGAATGCTGTGTTGAGCACCCATGGAGTGCTGTAAATCCCCAATACCTCTGGAGAGTTGCTTGCTCCACTGCCATACCTGCTTCCCAGGGTGAGGCACACAGGTTCCTTGAGTGCCAGAACCTCCTGCAGCACCCTGTCCCTCACAGAAAGAAGTCTTCCTTGACCCTTCATGCCTGTGCCTGTTTCAGTGGCAGGGAGCCAGAAGCTTCTCTTCTCCTTCCTCTCCCTCCCCTTGGGCTCTGCTTGCTGCCTGGGCAGGAAAAAGGAGCACAAATGTCCAGTTTGTCTGGGAACACTGGCCTTATGTCTCTCGTTGGACAGAGAACTTTCTCTGTTTCTCTTCTCTGTGTGACACTTAGGGATCAGTCTGTCAAATCTTCCTGCTCACTCCTGTTTCCTCACAGCTGCAGGGAACATGGACCTTCAGGTGGTCCAGGCTGTGACCATCACATTTACAAGTGTGGAAAGCAAAGGTTAACTTCATATGAACCTTGTGGTATTATAAATACAGATGGCTTTTCATTTTCATGCTGGAGAGAGCCCTGAAAATACTAGCTGGCACTGATTCTGAGGCATTATGTTTGTCCCCAGTAATAAAAGGTACTTAAAATTCACTTTTGAGTGTTCTAACCACAAGTGGGATAATTACTCTGTTGCTGCTATTACACCATTGTGTAGAAATCACTTAATTTTCCAGCTTTCAGCAGATGGGGCCTGTCTCACAGAGCTGGTGCTGCTGTTTGCTGTCAGAGTAGTTTTCATCGAGGCTTCTGAGGAGTTCCTCATCTCTGAAGCCAGTGCCCAGCAGGTTGGGTGAGTGTCTGCCCTGAGGAGAGCTGAATGCCATGGTGCATGTGCCTTGCTGAGCCCTCCTCAGTGCAGTCCCACTGAGTGTGCAGCTCACTGTGCCCTGCACGTGTTCCTAGTGCCCCCTGGCAGGCTGCAGACCCCTGGTGCTACTGACCCAGGTGTCCCCAAACCTGGGGGACCCTGCTCCCTGGACAGCAATGCGGCTGGGCTGGCCTGGAGCCGTGGGGGGTTTGGGGATGGCAGGGGGTCGCTGCCCTCCTGGCCCAGGAGGGAGCTGGGCAGGGGATGTGCCCACCAGAGCTCCCAGCACAGTCAGGATATCGACTGGAAATGGAGGAGTTAGGAACAGCCCATGGTGTCCTGAGGGAGGAAATGGGAACTAAAGGGGTGAAGCTGTTGTCCTGCTTTCACACTCTGCAGATTGGCTTATTTTTTCATTATTGAGTGATTTTTTTTCTCTTTTGAGTCTGTTTAACCTGTCCCTCGGTCCTGCTTGCATTTCAGAGAAGGTGGGAGCTTCCCAAAGGTGCTGTGACACCAAAAGGTGTGTGGATGGTGTCAGAGCTGGCCTCCTGCCATCCCCTGGAGAGGAGGATGGCACAGCTGAGTTCAGTGGGGCCAGCCTTTCCCCAGGAGTACCTAAGAGCTCAGTGAATTCTCCCTTCCCGCCAGAGAGCTGGGGATCACCATGAAGTGTAAGCTGCAAGGCACAGCAGCTCCTTTGATTCTGTTAATGCCAGATGTGTACAGATAATTGCTTTTAACACAACACATGCATTTCACATTGAGCAAGGACTTCCATTTGATGTAACACAGCAAATTTAGATAATCCTACTGTGTGTCATTTGCCATAAGGATGGAATTCCAATTAAAGTTTTTTTGAAGAAATAACTGAGCTGTGTGTCTTTGTAGGAGCCCTTTATGCTGGTGTTTGAAGTTCTCTGTGCACATCTGGTGTCAGGCTGAGGTGAGTTATACCCCCTAAAAAGGCTGGAGAAGATGATGAATCAGGGATTTGCCCTGCTATGGGATCCCACCTGTGATGGATAATTTATTCTGTTCCTGTTAGTGGTCTCTGGGCAGCTCCTTGCTGATGTTACTAATTAAGTGCTTGATTGATTATTTTCTGGAGCAGGGATTGGAGATGTTGGATACTTAAGCTGATCCATTAGTGAGCTCTTGTGACTGGATTGTTATGGGAGAGAGAGCAGGATGCAAACCCAACACAATGGAAGGTGGGCATCTGGAGGAGAGCAGTGCTGGTGCTTCTTTTCTTCTGGAATCTCAGTCCAAGCTTTGCTGTTTTACCTTCGAGTGGGGATTTGGCTGTGTGAGCATGGCAGAACTTCAGCAATGTCATTCTTGAATCCAAAACAATCTCTGACATACTGGAGGTACTTTTCCTTCTCTCCCTCTTTCTGAAGGGCTCACTCTCCACTTGCTTTGCTGCTTGGCCATGTTTCTTTTCATGCTTCCATGAACAAATTCCTGAGTTTGTATGGGCTGTCTCTCGTCCTGTGTAGAAGTACTTGTCTCCAGCAGCACGACCTGGGCAAGGGATTTAGTTGTAAATCAGCATTTCAAGCCCTCAGGAGCAGGTTCTACTTCTGCCTGTAGAGCACAGGGATTTGCAAATTTGGACCAAGTCTAAAACCTGCCTTCTGTTTTCCTGCTAAATTTGTGCTCAGCAATAAGTGCCAGGAAAAGGTTATTTAATTTGAGTCCATTGGCCAGGCTGATGAACTCCCTTTCCATGACTGTGTGGAGATGGATTGTCTGTCTGTCTGTCTGTCCAGAGAGGGATGATCTCCAAGACACGCAGCCTTTGACCCCCAGGCTCAGAGGCTGGACCAGGCTTGGAGCACTGTCTAGTGGAAGTGTCCCTGCCCTTGGGATGGGCTTGAAGCTTCCTTCCAACCCAAACCAGTGTGGGATTCTGTGAGCTCTGGAGGTGCTGCCTGTGATCCCACTGCTCATGGGGCAGGGGTAGGGATGCAGAACCGGATCCTGGCAGTTCCCGGAATGATGGAGATGGGGCTGTCACGGGGAATCCAGAGCACTCCATCCTCCTGTCACTTTTAAGGATGATCCATAACGTGTGAACATCACCCACAATTGAGGCCTAATTGCGTTTCTGCAGGCACTTCCAAGGCAGCTTAAACGAGCACTTAAGGGATAATGCTCGAGCAGTCCGGGGGGGCTGAGCTCCTCGCAGCCAACTCCCCCAGCGCTTTTATCCGGAGTTATTGGGCCATTACAGGTTGTCTTTTACTGCCTTGGATCTCTTGTGCTGCCAGGCGGGAGGGGAGGGGAGGGGTGTGTAACATGACCCAAAGTGGTCTTGTATGTTTTAATCTGCTGGTTTAATACCTTGTGGCTTCCTGCCATCATCCCTTTCCGAGCTGGACCCTGGAGTCACTCCTGGAGGTTTGCTGTGTGCAGAGGCTGCAGGCAGAGCTGGCCTGGGCTTGTTCTCTGTGTGTGGGGCATTGGTGACATTGTTCCCACCTGATGATCCCGCCGTGGTGTCCTGCCTCGCTGCCTGCTCCAAGGTTTTGTTTTCCTGCTTGTTTTCCTTCAGCACCTCCCTCCCACATGTGAAAATCAGTGGCATTGCAAAAGCTCCTGCTGTTTTCTTGCAAAAGAAACCCCCTTCCCTCACCCAGCAGGGTGAGCAGCTTTCTCTGCAGGCTGCATCCCGGGCTGTTTCCCGAGGGAATTCCCGCATGGTTTCAAGTGCTGCCGAGTGTTTGGATCAGAAGAGCTGCCAGCACTTCATCTGCAGTCAGGAGGGACCCGTGCTGTGATCTCTGCAGGTCCCACACGGGAGATCATTGCTGTCAGGTTCATCCTGATGGATGCTCTGCTGTTCCTGGCACTGTCCGAGGAGCAGCGGGAGGAGGAGGAGGAGGATGGGAGTGTGGTGTCTGCTCCTTCGGGCTGGGCTGCTCTGAGGGCAGGACCCCATCTCCAGCCTGGCTGCCACGAGCTGTCCCCGCATCCCTGGGATGGTGCATTGGTGGTGCTTTGCTTCTTTATCTTTGCTGACAAAGCTTAGGAGGTTTTATAGCACTTTAAGCTGCAGTATTTGTGATTCCTCGCAGCGTTAGGAAACGGTGAGTTGAGGGGAATTCACAGGAATGGCCCAGGAGCTGGGCACAGGGCACAGCCTGGCACTGGGAAAAGCTGATGCTGGTACAGCATCCCAGCCCGGCTGCAATCCTAGCACACACCCAACTCATCCTCCAGCTTAATGAAATGGTCCCATTTCCTTCTTCCAGCTGTGCCCACTGCTAAGTGCCTGCAAAATGCATTCCCGGGGGAACAATGCTGCAAGTGAGATGGAAATGACCTGCCGTGGCTGCATTAGTCTCGGTGTCACCACTTTTGCCTCTTTGCTGTTCAAGCCCCAGGCCAGGGGGGATACAGAGGGTTCAGGGCCCCCCTCCTGTTCCACGGCAGCCCCTGCACACCCCAGGCACAGGGAGAAGCAAAGGGGGCTGGAAGAGCCAGGTCTGGGCTCTGTGAAAGTGCTGAGGAGGCAGCTCTGCCTTATCTGCACCCGTGGCCACTCAGCAGAGTGAAATGAAGCAGCGTAAATTTAATTAATGGCAGAACGTGGCTCAGTGTCGGGACAGGGACACAAAGAGAATGAGCATGAAAACAAATTTTTCAGTGAGTTTATTAAGCCCAAGGTTAGACATTGGTGCCAAGGGTAGATCCCAGACAGTAAAGCCCACAGCCTGGTTACTGCTCTGGGGCTGGGGTCCCCCCATGCCCTCCCCAGGTGGTCAGAGGGGGGTGAGTTAGAGCAAGAAAGGGCTGCATTTCTTTGGTTTTTAAAGACACAAATACAACCAAGTGCTTTTCTGTGCACTCTGTTTTGCTTTTTTTCGAGGAGACAAAACAAACAAGACTTGTCCACAGCTAGGGTAAGTGACTGACTGAATGAACGAACGAATGAATGAATGAAGGCAAACCTGCTACATCCTCCTTGCCATGGAATTTCAGCTCCAGGAACCTCCTGCCTCCTCTCGTAGAGCTGCTTCAGGGAAAGAAAGTGCAATAACTAACATAATTGTATGGTAATTACATTGCATCATGTCATTCCATGACTTACATAAATACAAAGTGATTTCTCCTGTAATATCACAGCTACACAAGCTGTGCTCATGGGAGAAGGTGCCAGATCTTTTCCCAAGTGCTTTTGCTCACACTTGGCTGGGCCCTCAGTCCCAGGTAGCATTTTTGGGATGTGGTCCTGCATTAGTCTGGCTGTGCTGAGCTCTCCTCACCCCTTCCTATCCCTGAGAGCTGCACAGCCCAAGCCCCTGCTTGGCTCTGCTCCACCCCTTGGTGTGGAAAAAAACATGGGAAAAAAACTTCTGATTGCACAAGAAAGCAAAAGCATTGTTTTCCTCTTTTATTGAACTTTGGCAAATAATATGTGTGTGGGGGCTTTACATCAATAGCTATAAATAAAACTTTGAAAGCAATGTAATACTTGTCATTGAGATAAAGGACATCTATTGGCACAAATCAGTGAGTAAAAACCCTTTAATGATAAAATAACATTCACTCTTTAGCTACTTTATTTGTCTGAAAAACTCAGCTTACACTCAGTTCAACATACCACCTTCCACAAAGTTAAAAAATGACATAAAATGACATAATAAAATAGACCTTAAATTTCATAATACAAGTACCTTGGCAAATTCCAGCCAGCTGGAGCAGCTCGTGGCAGCCCCGCTGTGCCCTTGCCATGGCCTCACATACCCCTTGTACCTCTGGGCTGAGGGCTGCAGGTGAACTCGGCCTGGTTCCAACAACTGCGTGGCGGTGAGGAGTGGTGGCATCTGCCAGCAGGGCTCTGCCCAACATCCCAGCTCTGCTTATTGCAAAGAACGTGGAAAGCTTTCTGCAAGATGAACCACTGTTACAATCATCAACTGTCTCACAAAAACTCAAAGCTCTTGTATCTGCCACTGTCTTTGGCAGAGGAATCAGGAAAGAAAAGAACCTGACTACATTACACAGCTTTCATTGTTATCACAACCTACCGAGTAAGGCCAAATAAAAACGTCTCCTTGCACTAATGAGAGCACATCTCTAATATACCCTTAATGACAGACCATATCAACACTACTGCTGGCACCCAGAGGCCTCCCCAGGGGGCAGTGACTGCCCCCTCCCTCCCCAGGCCTCCTCTTCCACACAGAGTAAAGGGTATGGAGCAGTTGGTTTGGCTTCATGTCCAGTACAGCCTGGGACCAGGGGGACACTGGGGCTCCAGGGCTGGGCCTGGAGAGAAAATTCTTGAACCCATTCTTAAACAGGGGGGCACAACTGTGAATGTGGGGACAAATCAAAGGGGGGATAAAGCACCGTAACAAACCTAGCCCCAGGGCACGGCTTGGGCAAGGGACTGCTGGGGTCAGGGCTGCCCGTGGGGCAGGAGCAGCACAGGACACAGCTGGGATGGACACCAGGCCAGCAGGGCTGGGGTGGATACCAGGTCAGCAGGGTTGGGATGGACAGGTGACAGTGGCAGGGCTGGGATGGACACCAGGCCAGCAGGGCTGGGATGGACAGGTGACAGTGGCAGGGCTGGGATGGACACCCAGGCCAGCAGGGCTGGGATGGACAGGTGACAGTGACAGGCTGGGATGGACAGGTGACAGTGGCAGGGCTGGGATGGACACCAGGCCAGCAGGGCTGGGATGGACAGGTGACAGTGACAGGCTGGGATGGACACCAGGCCAGCAGGGCTGGGATGGACAGGTGACAGTGACAGGCTGGCAGAGCACTGCCCTGGGCTCAGGTGTCCTGCCCATGCTGGCTGGGCCGGGCAGGAGCACAGTGAGGTGAGGAGGGGTCCCTGAGCACCCACCCTGGCCCGTCCTGCCGTGCCCAGGGGCTGCCATGAAGCCAAAGGAGCTCCTGATCCTGGCAGAAACGTGCAGCAGCTCCGTGGCGAGCAGGATGGGCACTGCCATGGGACTGAACGAACAGAATCGTGTGGAGCAGCTTGGCCCAATTTCTGTTCAAATGGCAATTTCATTGGAATTGAATTTGGGTCTGTTTGACACAGGCACAGACCAGAGCTGACCTGGACACCCGCCCTGAGCAGCGCTGAGCTCCCAGGGCGTGATTTCACAGCGGCAATGCAAACACAACTGCGAACAGCTAGCAGGCTCCATGCATAAATAAACACCATCAACCCAAAGACCTGTCCCAAACCCAAAGGAAGAAGTTGCCATTAAGAACCACGATGCATCACACTGCTAAGGGTTTGCCTCATGCATAAACATGGGAGCGCTGATTGGCAGCTGCTAATCATAATACTACACCGTCACACAGGACAATCAGCTCGTCAGACCAAGTAGCACAAATGTAGAAAATATTTCTTTTTTTCCTCTTTTTTTTTTCTTTTTTTTCCAACAGAGCAACTGAACACAGATTGTTTCTTCAGCAAAATATGAAACTGTAAACTTTGGGCTCATTCTGCAACTTTTCCCCGATCCATAATAACAAAAAAAACCCCATGAGAAGAAAGACTGACGTACATTTTTAAGCGCACCTTCTCTGTCTAGTACAAAAGCACAACCTAAAACATATAAAGCTTCTTCTTCTGTTTTTTTTTTCTTTTCTTTTAAATCACAGTTACCAAAAAGAAACAGTGAATAATTTATTACATACACTATCGTAACATTATGCTAAACAGCTATTCTCTATGAGGTATATCTGAGAAAATTCCGTAAGGGATTGCACGGTCTGCGTTGCCAACATGCCCAGTTCGTAATAAAGCTTTGGAACCATGGAGAAAGAGAGGTCAGGGAGAGGGGGGAGGAGGAGGAGAAAGAGAGCCTTTGGTATTATCAGGAGTCTGTCCTTTGCAGGGCTGCATTGCAAAGCACCACAGTACAAAAGCCCACCAGGTACGATTCGGCGGCCCAGTCGAAGCTGAGGTATTCACAGGAAGAATTAAAAAAAGCACAGAGAGGTCTAGACTGGCAAAATCGTTGCTTTGGTTCAAGCAAGGCACTCGTCCCGTGGTAACATCACCGTTTGCAAGTGAAGCAGGAGCCGGGGGGACCCTGCCAGCTCTGGGGACTGTCTGTGTCCGAGGGCACAGGGACAATGGGCTCCCCCCGCCCAGAAGGCATCCTGAGAATTATTATAGCTTTGTAGTGAAGGAACACAGAGACACGGAGAGAAGCACACTTGTCAAGTCCTACTGTTTCCCACACAGACTTCAACCCCCAAAGAAATACCAAATCAAAGGCAGCACTGAATTGAAGCAGAGTGCTTGTGTTGAGCTGTCTCAGCCTCTGGGAATCCAAGGGCACGGCTCAGGCACATTCCTCGGGGAAAAGCCCGGGCCCTGCACAGCCTGGGCTGGGCTGCGCTGGGGGGAGCTGGGGGCAGGAGCAGGGCCCAGGGCTGGATTTGGCTCCTCAGAGCATTGCTTCAGACCGTAAACAGCAGAAAACAGGCTCCGAACCCCAGTGCCAAAGGGCACCGCTAATTCCCCAACCAACCAACCAAGCAACCTGCAAGTAATCACTCAGGAACGCGATGCTAATGGAGCTTAATGTAGCTCACTTCATTGCTAACTTGAGAAAAGTAATTAATTGATTTTTATCTGAAAACTGTACTTGTAAACAACAACCAAAGGTGAGAAGAGGGAGCAGCTCCTGGCTCTGTGCAAGGCTGCGAGGGGAACACGGGCAGGAGAACCCCACACCAGCCCTGGGCTCTGCTCAAGCACGAGAACAACAATAATAATAGCAGTAATAATAATAATAATTAGCAGTGCTAAGTGCTGCTGCAAACACAGGCAGGCAGCGCCCGCAGAGCCTTTCCCCAGGGAATGTGAGCTGGACAAAGCCTGGAGTCACCTCCAGCTCCACACAAGCACTGCAGCACCTGCAGTGGAACCAGCTCCACAATCCCAGAAGGTCTGGGCCGGCAGGAAGGAGGAGGGGACACAGAAAAGGGCATCACCAGAACTGGCAGCTTCCAGGGCAGCGTTTCTTTGGGAATCTGGGCTCTGCTGGACATTTCTGGGTTAGGAGAGAACAGGGGGAGTTATCAGAGAGCACAAGCAGAATGCAGACCGCACAGAGAAAGAGAAAGAAATCTTTGGTATCTTTGGTATCATCAACACGATTAAAATTACAAATGGAAAAGTCAGTGAGGTAGCCTCTTTGGTTCTCACTAGAAATAGAAAGGTTTTTTCTGGTTTGTTTTTTTTTTCTTTTTTCCTTTTTTTTTTTTCCTTTTTCCTTTTTTTTCCACACACAGAAGTTCATTCTTGGAAGCAGCTAGTTTAAGGGTTTCTCTCTTTTTGCTTGGCATGGATTATTTTACCCCCAGCTTAAGTTTTAAGAAGCCATAAAGTTCAGACAAAGTATCCCAGTGTCTTTTTTTTTTTCCTATTTTTTTCGAATGCACAGTTTTAGGTTGAATATTCATTGCTTGTCCTCAAAGTTCGCTCTGCTGTTCTTAGAGGAAATCAGCTGTAGTGCTTTATAGATAATTCTAAATAAAAAATAAAAACTCTACAAGGGCATCCCTGGGTGATGATGAATAAGTTAAATAAATAAGTTATATCATGAAGGCTTCATGTGCCATAATAAAGGTATGTCACATTTTCTAATCAGGAGTGAAGAAACTAACTTAAATAATTTAAACTTTGATATTTAAACAATTAAATTAATTAAAAGAAGGAATTAAAACTAGACTTCTTGATTAGTTCTTCCCCTGTCTGACAGAACCTGGCTGCTCTACAAAGCAATACCAGCTCTGAAGGGTATTTACTAACAGGCTTTGCATCCCCGATGCACTACAACAGCCCTATGGATAAATAAGCAAAATTACTCCCAAAAGAATTCACAAATGGCTGAATTAAATAGATACAAATAGCTAACATCAGAGCCTGACCCCCCCATCTACATTCAGGCAAAACTCTCACTGAATTCAAAAGCTAAATTGAAACACAATGGGATTCAGACTGAACAGACATCTCAGGACCTGCCCTAAGACTAAATTAAATAAATTACATTATTGATAGATAATATATCGGGTTAAAACCCACAAGTGTCTGGAAAAAAAATAAAACCATTTTAAGCTTTGCCTTCTTAAAAACTTTTAAACAATAAAAATTCCCCATAATAAATATAAAGGAGGCCAAGTAGAAAGTTTCCCCATACCATAAAAATACTCAGGACTTGTGACAAGCAAGGGAAGCATTGGTGTGTCCGAAGCCAGCACACTCTGCGGTTCCCTGGGGACAGGAGAGCCCTTCCCTGCCCCGGGGCTGAGTCCTTTGCAGCTCTTTGGATTCAGCTGTGGTAAGAGAGATCCACGATAAAGCTTTGCAACCGAGCTCAGGGAGCACATTCTTTGTTCTGCACGGGAGACCCAGCAATATCCAAGGCTTCTCCAAAGTTGAATTCATCTTGGCTGTGCCCAAGGTTGTGGCTCCAAGTTCCTGGTCCAGAACATGCTGGGATACTCTCTGCACACACGAGTCTTTGGCAGCACAATAAACAAAGCAAAAGTTACGTGACACAGCTCTAGAGATTCATCAGCACGTGGCCCAGACATGGCACACCAGGGTTTGAGTTTGGTGTGGCCACAGCACAGCACAGACTGTGCCACAGACAAACATCTCCACCACAGCCTCTGGCTCCTCCTGGAGCTGCTACATAAAAGCCTACGAGAGGGGACACTGCAATGGAAGACGTCACACAGGGCCAGGAGAGATGCAGGGATAAACAATGCAGCAGGATTTGATTTGGAAATGGATTGTGATCGTTGATAGATTTGAGGCCCCAGCCCAGAGAAGCCTCGTGTGTGTTACTACTCTGTAAGGTTGCATAACAAACACTTCCACAATTTGGAGAATTTCACTGAGAAGTTTGTAATTCAGTACCTGATGTAAACTCCCTTTGCTGGGAATACTGGATGAGCTCTGTGCATGAGCAAACAGCCCAGGTCTGCTCCCAGGTTTCTCCAGAAGCTGTGGGCAGCTCCCCTGTGCCTCTGGGAAATGGGAGGCAGAGCTGTGCCACCCTGGATATCCCTCAGGTGACAGGAGCCCCAGGAAGGTGTCCCACAGCCAAGCACATCCTCAGGGGGACACTTCCAGCACGAGGGCAATGCTGAGTTCAAAATGCACCAGGGGCTGCTCTGATGGACACTTAGGTGGGAATGAAAGTGAAACTTCAATGTGAGCTCATCACCTCAGCTGGGCCCTGCTCCACAGCCTGCTGGCTCCAAACTCCACACTCAAATATCTGGCACTGGGGTGAGGAGCCCTCAGAAGACATCAGCCCAGACTGGGACTGTTTTTTGGCAACTTTATTCCATGTCTGGCTAAAAGGATTCTCTGAATCTCTTTGGAATCTGCCTGGAAATCTCTGCCAAAGGATCCTTTGATTCCCAGAGCAGGCACATGTTGTCAATTCAGCTATGAGGATCCTCAATTTGCTTTCAGCAACTTTTCCTGTCCTGAGCAGACAAGGCTTCTTGATTTTATTTTTTTCTATTTTAAATGCAGTCATTGGAAAGTGACTGCAGCAGTTCTGTGGAGCAGTTAAAATGAAGCCCCTGTTTAAAGGCAGAGAGGAGCAAGATGTGCTCCAACTATGATAAATTTGGACATGCCATGATCTGGATCATCATGACCTGGATCAAACAACATTACAAGGCCAATATGTCAGAAGCACCTCCTGAACTGCCTCACAAACTGCTGAATACTTGGGTTTGGGTCGGGTGGAGCTTTGGAGCCGGGCTGTGGTGCTGCTCAGCACTCACAGTGACAGAGGTGGAACAGAATGGACGGAAACATTGCAAGTTTTATCCCTGGGGAAGAGAAGGAAGGGTGGAGCACAGGAGGGTGGCTGTTCACAGCTCCAGACACACAGGACACCAACACACAAGTCACAGCCACCCCACAAGTGTTTCCTGCAGGGAGGAGATGCACCAGTAGTATCCCAGCATCCTGCACCTGGAGTCCATGCAGCTCTTGGAGAGATGCTGTGTGGGGCAGAAACAGGGGGAACATAAATAAACCCACCCTTCTGGTTGCACAAAGACTCACGAGTGGTTACCTGTCCAGAGAGCAGTGGGGTTCTATGTGCATTAGTCGTGCAAGAGGAGAAACAAACTGAAACACAAGTAGTGAGAATCCTCATCTTTGGTATTGTAGCTGTTGAGGTTTTGGTTGCTCTGTTCCTTGTTCTTTTGAAAAAACTGCATAGGCACAAATTAAAGACAATCTTCAACTTTAAGATGACTTGAGTTGTCAAATGAAGCAGCAACTGTACTGGCTTTGCTTTGTTCTCATTCTTCTCAACCCTTTCTTTGAGATCTGCTTCCGAAAACGTCCAAGATGTCCGTAGAACACAGTGTGGGACTTGTTTGCTTCCTGACATGCT
Organism: Rhabdornis inornatus; assembly: GCA_013397075.1. Classification (NCBI taxonomy): domain Eukaryota; kingdom Metazoa; phylum Chordata; class Aves; order Passeriformes; family Rhabdornithidae; genus Rhabdornis; species Rhabdornis inornatus. The sequence continues at coordinate 328,954 of VWZS01000910.1, forward strand.
TCCTTGGGTTTCTTTTTTGTTTTTTTAAATTTTTCTTTTATCTTTCAATGGAACAGTTTGTTGCAGAAGAAGTAGGTGCAGAAAACGTTTCTTTGGTTTCGATTAAGTAGTACATAAAAAAAGTCTCAAGTGTCTGTAGCAGAGCACGGCCGCGCCGGGCCGGTCAGAGCCAGCGGCCGTCCCGCCGCCGCCAGGGCGGCTCCGGGGCTTGCCAGGCTTCCCCAGCGCCAGCCAGCCACCCACACCAGCCATGACTACCAGAAATGGCAAGGTATAAACATCTTTGGCTTGCAGAAATCCTGTCTCTTTGGTGTGCTGTATTCCTGCCGGCTCGGGGAGCTGGCAGGCAAAAGGAACTTAGGGATGCGATCGAGCGAAACGCGGCACATCTGAAACGGTCCGTGGCATCTCAAGGGCTTGTTTCTGTTTCTTTTCCTGCTTGAAAGTACCATAAAATACTGAGAAAATGAACAAAAATACACTGAACGCTGACAGGGTTTCAGTAACAGCTGTTGCTGAGGAAAAACCAGATTCCCAGAAACTAAAAAGCATGTAATAATGTAAATTAATCTAGATCTTCCAAAACATTGTGTTTGCTCCATGAACTGCAGCAGTTCCATCGACCTCCTGAGTGTGCATTAGGTACAACCACAGAGCTTGTGAGGAACTGCCAGCTGTGCTTGAGGCTCGTGCCATCTCCACGGTGTTCCTGGGATGTCAGGCTGCAGCTGGCACAGCAGCCCATGGACCATGGCTGTAGCTACCAGCTTTGTGCTTGATACTTTGAGCTCAAGAGAACTGAACTTTTCTGATCCAAGAACAAGCTGATTCGATTAAAATAATAAAAAAAAAACCAACCTTAAATCTGATTTTTTTTTCCCCCCTAAAACACTTAACAAAACCATGCCTGAGTTTAAAACCAGGGGTTTGGGATTTTGGTATCCGACTTTGTGCTCCGCTGTGGTGTGGCCGCAGGGTGGTGTGGCCAGCACACGGCCACGGAAACCTGGGGCTCAGGAGAAACCTGCCTCAAGAACCACTCTCCTCCATTTCAGACCTGCCTGTCCTGAGCATACATAGTATTGTGTGGAGAGAGGAGAATGTGGAGCCTGCTGAGAAGCCGTGGGGATGTCCTGGGAACAGCTGGGCTGGGGGTGGCTGCGGGGGGATTGTGCTTTAGGTCACGGGCGAGGGGCCGTGCTGGGAGCCGCTCTCTGCGCTGGCCCGGGCTGGCCTGGGCTGGCTGGGCTGTGCCAGCCGTGCCCCTCACGCCTTGCTGCAGGTGCTGGGGGCTGAGGAGGAGCCCCCGGAGCTCAGGTCGTCCTGCCACTTCTCCAGGCTGCGCCGGCGCGCGTTCATGAAGAAGTTGCTGACGGTGGTGAGCTCCAGGCCCAGCTGCTGCGAGATGGTGATCTGCATTTCCTTGGAGGGACGCTTGTTCTCCTTGAAGATGGCGAAAAGCGTTCGGCGCTGCAGGTCCGTGAAAACCAGGCGGGATTTCTTCTGCGAGTTGTTCCGCTCTTTGCTGGGCTCTTGCTCTTTGCGTTTGCAGGCTGGGAGGGGGTGGCAGAGACAGAGAGAAAGTGTCAGGGTGGTGCCCACAGACCCCACCTGCCACCCCGATGGCAGGAACACGGTGGGGGAAGTGTCACCAGCTGAGCCAGCACCGCTCTGGCACATGGGGCTCCCAGAGGAATCCAGTGGGCTGCATTGCTTTTACAACCCCAGTACCTCTCAACAGCCAGGAATAACAGTTGTGTGTAAGTTCTGTCCATTTAAACAGCCCAAAGCAAACCCCAGTCAAAGCTCCAGCAGCAGCAACCACCGAGGGGAAAAACCACCATGGACCTGCTTGGCTGCCAGCACAGGGCTCAGGCATTGGCTCACCCTGCTCCTCCCCTGCCACCTGACCCCTGCAGTGTCACCACCCCAGGGCACTGCTCCCATCGCCTGTCCCCGTTCCGGGGGCGTGTCCCGGGGGTGAAGCCAGGCAGAAGCACCCAGGTGAGGCAGGGCAGCAGTGCTGGACCATCACTGAGCGATGCTAATGGATCCTAAAACCCACTGGTATTAATAGCCACTCTGTATTTATTAGCAGAGAGAGAACAGCAAGTGCTGAAACCAATACCGCTGCCGGAGCACACCCACACTTAAAAATAGCCTGCCCAGGCTGTCTGCACCGGGCACAGAGAGAAAATCCATATGTTGACATGGTTAGGTAATGTGCTGGGACAAAATGAGCCCAGAGAATTGATAAGCGGGCGGGTTTTAAGCAGCCCTGTTAAATAATTCTGTAGGTCTGGAATGTGAAATGAAGCTGGCCCAAAAGTAAAAGTCAGACTGTGGAAATGTCTGTAATTAACCCAGTGAGGGCTGTACCTGTGTGGAGCCTGGCTCAGGCACTGTGGCACTGACTGCCTCCATCCCTGCAGGGACAGGACCTCACAGCATTTCTGCAGGGAACTGGAGTGTTTTGCTGGAGTGCCTGACCTGACCCTTCTCAGCTGCCAAATTCCAGTGGCTGCGGCAGAGCTGTTCTGGGAGGGAGGCGAAGGTCAGGCCTCCAAATACCTCAAAGCATAAGAGAAGGATGGTGCTGGGAATCAGGCTGAAACCCAGACAGGGACTGTGGGTGAATGTTCCTGCACAGCTCTCCCAGAGCTTGGCACCAGCACGGGCTCTGTGAAGCAGCACGGATGCTCCAGAGGCATCAAGGTGAGCCTGCACCTGTATCCCAATGGCCACACTCACCTCTCCAAGGCCATTAGCTCAGAGGCAGCAGGAGGGAAGAATCTGAGCTCTCTGACACTGCACAGATAACATCCAACTGAGCTGAAAAAGCAGATTTGAAGCTGGGTTCACTTGGCCATGTGTCCAGAATCCACATGGCAATGTCCCCAGTGCTGGTGACATGATGAGCACCAGCATCTCTGCTGCAGTTTCTAATCAGTTCCAGGACACTGGGACGAGTGGAGTGTTTCCTCCCATCACTAATTTATGTCCTGAGATACTCTGTGTTTTACAGTTATTGGTATCTGATAATAAATAATGCAGAGGGATGTGCTTTTTGATGCATTCAGTAAATACTTTCCTTGAACTGTGGAGTTTGGTCTTGAAGAGGCCCCACAAAGGCAAACGCTGCACCTGACGTGCATCTCTCAGCAGAGAAAAATGGGGTGAGCACTCTAATAAAATCAAGTGATTTTCCAGGAAGAAAGAGAAAGGTTTTAACAGCAGAGGGAAGGGAAGAGACCATCTGGATTCTAAGCACAATTTGATTTATTAGCTGCGGTTAAATCTGAACATATCCTATGGAAGAAAATGGACAACCAGCAAGAACTGAAAGCCGTAACTGTGGAAAAAATATAAGCATAAAAATAAACAAAAATTTTTCTTCTGCATTGGACTAAAGATGCTCTTTGACAGAAACAATATAGGAACTGCTCAGAATTGGGGTCAGTGCTGCCTCCCTTAGCAGAGCCCCATAACTTGAAAGGCATTTGGAGGGTGCAGGGAACTGGTGCTGCACTGTGACACGCTGAGTGTCATCACACTGTATTTCCCTACCAATAGTTCACTTGTCTGATTTTCTGCAACAATGACTCTGATTTTCCATTTTCTTCCAGGCAAGACAGGAACCCAGCCAGCCCAAGCATTCCAAACAGCCACAAATCCTGAAAAACACCTAGAAGTGCTCAGCTGGATCCCACCCTGTGAGCCCTCAGGCACTGGGCAGGGATGCTCCAGGGCAGCCCTCGGCTCCTACACTTCTCCAGGACAGAGGCAGAGATGAGGACACGAAGGTCACCAGCATCAGGAGGAGAAAGAGGCCAGGGAGGGGTCCCAGGGGCTGGAGCAGTGCCTGAGCAGCCCTGGGAGAAGTGGAGCCACTTGGGATACTGGAACATCACCAACACAGCTCCTGTGCCTCTCTGGCTCTGGATGCTTTTACTAAAACAAAAGTGACTCTGCAGCCATGAAACAAAGAGCAGGTGTTAAAAAGGAGCCAAGCAGAAACCAATATTCCCTTAATCCATTGTTCCTAAGGACAAGCTGTGAATATTGACCCTGCCTCTGTGGTTTGTGTGGGTGCAAAGTCACCCAAACCCAGTTATCTGTCTGATGGAACTCAAACTGCTCCTCTATTCGATTTTGGAGAGGAATCATGTGAGGGAAATGTAATTACTCTGGTAATACTGAGCACAATGAAATGACCATCAAAACGTTTTCTAAAGATTTAAAATGCTTTTCTTCTGCTGTGATTCACTTAAAGCAACCCCTTGTATATCCCTGTTACTACAATCTCTTAAAAACTAGGCCTCAGAAATCAATTTGATTACCTCTCTGAATTAAGTATGCACGAATGAGAGCGATTGAGATCAATACAAATTAGGTTAAGTACTCCACTGTGTACAAAATCATTATGGAACAAGGAGCAATCAGAATGAAGATGCAAATAATCACATTGTCGGGGTGGGCAGCCAGTGCTGCTCATCCCAGCTGCTGCACACACACCAAACTCCTCATTTTTGAAACCCTAGGAATGCCCTTGATGGCATTTATCCAGAAAAGCAGATTGGATGTGCAGCACAAAGTTAATTCTGTTCTTCCAGAGAAGATCTGCTTGCTCATCCATTGTAATGGTGAGGTGTTGCCTGTTTGGAGATCCAGGGATTCCTGTAATGCTCTGAAAAAGAAACTCAGCCTGGCTGTGAAACAGGAAGGTGTTTTCTTTGTACCCCACCTGATTTTTCCCTCTCAATCCCGTCACAGTCCCAGGGAATGCCCCCCCCCTCCAGGCCCTATACCCTGCAGCTCTCTGAGAAGAAAAGATGAATGGTTTTGGGGACATGGCTCCTTTCTGTTTCTTCCTGGCACGCCACAGCTCTCAGGCTGTTTGACTCCAGCCTCCTGTAAATCTGCTGGATGGCTGGAATTGAGCTGTAAATTCTGCTTCCTCCCTGCAGTGCTGCAGCACCCACCTCAGCACAGAATCTCTGACAGCAGCCTCTGGGTACCACTGGAACCTTCCAGCACAGCACAACCCTGGATCCTTCCAGCTGCACTCAGAGAGCCCTTCATGTCTAACACCTGGGAGATTTATGCTTCCTCTTGTTGAGGAGATTCTCCCTTTTGAATCCCAAAACAGTTTGCAGCTGAATTATAACACTTTCCAGTGACAAGGGTTTCTATTCCCCTTGTCAGAGCACAGGGATGAAGCCAGGCCTTCCCCACGCCAAGTGCTCTGCCCGTTGGAGCAGCATCTCCAAGTGCTGTGCCAGCACCTTGGGAAGTACCCAAACACAGCTGTGACCCTCTCCTGTGCAGAAAGGGAAGGACTTTGGGCATCTTTGCCAAGAAAGGGCTGGGAATTTAAAGCTGGGCTGGGTAAGCAAGAGCTGAGTAAGAGCATGAAATCTTACTGCAAGGGGAAGGATAGATCTAATGAATCCTTGCTGTGTGCTCCTGTTTTCAGGAATTCTGACCCCTGGGAGAAGCAGGACATGAGAATTTCCCTTTACTGCCTGTTATCAACAGGGTGGAATTAGGAAGAACAGGAGAGGACAGGAGCAAAGCTGTGCCAGGTTATGTGGGAAAGCCAGACCTGTGCTGCCCTCCAAGCTCTCCTTGCACTTTGGCTGAACACAAAGCCAGAGCAGCCCTGTTTCTCCACACACTCAGCTTCCCATTTCCCTCTTGCCAGGGGCTTAGGAAAGCTCAGCTTCAGCAGGGCTCCAGAGAGGTGGAGGTGAGGAAGAGAGAGGAAAGGGGCCATGGATGCCCCCATGCCCAAAGGAAGGAGAGGGCAGGAGGAGCCAGGGGAGAAGGAACACGAGAAGAAGGTGTGTGGGAAGCTGTCTGAGGAAGCCTTCCTCTGCTCTTCCTTCACCTCCTGCAGCCCAGTGCTGCTTGCCAAAGCTTAATGCCTGGGCACAGCCATCCCATTATGAGGGGATGAGAACTGCTGGAAAATCACCACTGCTCATAAATATGTTCCCTGCTTACTGAGAGATATTTTGGTCTTGGAGACAATTTGTGTTTTGGGAACCTGCCAGCCTCTATCGCTTGTCTAATAATTCCTCTGTGCAGCATTTACCAGTGGTTTGAGTCCTTTTTTTCACAATGGAGCAGTTTGATTTTATAGCTCAAAACCCCCAAACAACCCCAAAACACTCCAATTTCTTTTTTGATTGCATTTCTCTCTGCCATCAGCGAGTTGTCTGGCTGATGTTATCACCAAACCCATTTGAGATGAGTCTGTTTGGTATGATTTCTGTGTGCAAACCCCTCTATAAATCAGAGAGCCTTTTATGCAAAAGTCTGCAAGATTGATAGAGCTGGATACAAAATCTTTTACCTTGGAAAAAGAGATGTATTATCTGTCCCGTTGGATATAGTGCTTTCCCTGCATATTCATCGCCCAGGTATGACGGGCTTTTTCCAGAGAAGACAGGAGACAAGATGGGAGCCTTAAATACAAACAGATCGCTATCAGAAGGAAGGGAGTGCTCTTTTTTGCTGTGTCTAGTGGGGATAAGATGAGAAGCAAAGGATTTAAAAGACAAAAAGTGAGATTAAAACCAGTCATTAAGGGTTTTTTTGTACCTGTAAGCCGTGGAAGAGATCACTTAGGTAAAAAATCCCCCTCTGGAGATTGCTGAAGAAAGGGGCAGGCTGTCAGCACAAGAGATGTGTGCAGTGCCTTTCAGCCCCGCTTTCCCTCGGAGATGCATTCTCTGCACTCCTGCAGAGCCCCGTTTGCACTCTGCAGGCAGCTCCAGGGGAGCTGCTCTGATGAGAGCAGGCTGCTGCCTTTAGTGCTCAGAGCCTCAGCACAGCCGTGCTGGGGACTGCAGGACACTTGTCATCTCCCACGAATGCCTAATTGGAAGGGAAGGAAAAGCTCTGGCAGCTGCTGGATGGCAGCAACATCCAGGACAAGGGTCTGGGAATAATACCAGGGAGGAGCACCAAGGAGGAGCACCCGGGGCCACAGTGCAGAGCAAAACCACCCCTGTGGAGTGTGGGAAGAACCAACACCAGCTCCTGGGAAATTATCCTTTTGGCAAAAATGTCATCCCCTTTATGCATTCCTCACCACAAATAAATTGTGGCAATTTTCAGCTGCAGAGGAATACTTGAGTTTGGGATATTTCAGTTCAAACAGTGATGGGCAAGAGATACAGGAAAAAATAAAAAAAAGAGATGCTGGGGAAAACTCTTATAAGGAAGTAGTGAAGAACAGCTTCAGAATGAGTAACATGATGACCAGTTAATTATTTCTTTTAAAAAATAGGGGTGAAATATAGAAATGCATTTAATCCAAAATGTACTCAGAATTCACTTTATCAAACAATCAAGAAACTGAAAAAACTCGTGTGCTTTGCAAAAACACGATCCAGACTTGTGTGTGGCAGAAACGCCTTCAGAAACGATGTGGAACAAAGAGCTGGGGCGGGGTATTATTTCGGAAAGTTGGTACACGAGAAACATCATTTATCAGCCAGCACCACAATTTACTGCATGGATTGTTCAAACACAACCACTAATCTATAGCTGAAGAGAGCACCAATATTTCAAGGCACTAAGCACCTTTCAAAGAACCTTTACATACCTGTATATTTAGTTCAACGCTAAGAAATAGCTTTATAAATAGGTAACGTGCCTGATACAGATGTTATCACACCTCAGTTTTTAGCTGAGGATACAGACAACAAACAGTCTTAAAATCCAGGCAAGAAACATTTGGTAGCACACAAAAGGGATGGGTGGACACTGCCCACAGGGGTCCACGACCCCTGCCCTTGTCCTGGGGCATTTGGGGGTGCAGGGCTCAGCCCGGGGATGTGGCACTGCCACCGCCCGCTCCTGGTGCTGTCACCCACGGGCTTTTTCTGTCCCTTCCTTTCCCTCCATCGCTGCTCCCATCCCTCTCGCCGCTCTCCGTGGTACTGACGGCTCTGAGCACGGAGCGGGCACCGGGCACTTCCGCACTAATGAACCACTGATGGTGTTGTGGGACAAAAGTGTTCAATCATCAATAAAGCACCGCAGAGGGTAAACAGAGGCGGAGCGCTCTGCTGACCCCGCAGAAATTTCGGGATTGTCCGCCCGGGCTTTCCCACGGGGAAGGGGAGGGAGGGACCGGAGCCCCCATTCCCCCGTGCCGCGGGCAGCCCCGCTGGCCCTGCGGGGCCACCAGTCCGTTTGGGGATGCGCTGTCGGGGATGCTTTTGCGGCAAAAGCGTTGTCCCGCTTTTTTTGGGTGTCCCCGGGAGGGCACTCGCCGCTTCCCAGGCGCTTTTTGGGGACCCCAAATGGGCTCTCGGAGCTCCAGAGCATCCACGGAACTCCTCATTCACAGCGGGTCCTGCCCGCACCCTCCCGCACAGAAACCCCCAGCACCGCCCCCTGACACAGGAGTCTCAAAGACCCCCAAGAAGAGACAATAAGCACAGAAATCATAAAATTAAATTAGATCAGAATAGAATAGACAACACTATATATCCTCTGTAATAAGAAAAAATACTAAGCACACCCTGCTCCCACAGGGAGAGGGGGATTTCCCTTCAAGGACAGCAGATTTGCACCCCAGTTGAGAAAATTTCCAGCAGTATGGGGCAAATAGCTGGTGGGTCTTTTCTGTTTTTAAAAACCTGAAATACTTGTGGCTTTTTCCCCATGCTCAGAGGGATTTAAGCAATTTAAGCAAGCGAGTAAAGGGGGAGAACGAAGCACTGAGGCAATGGGGCCGCATATTCACACGTGGTAATAAAAGAAAATTAAAATAATCGATTTCCTGAAGGGAAAGGTAATTTGCAAAGGTCTTTCTCGCTCCATGGGGAGTTCGTGGCCACTCAGCACCTGAACTCTCTCCAAACTTCACTCCTGGATGCAGAGGCATTCAGGGGAACTGGTAAAGCAGATATCCAGAATTACACAGGCATAACTCTGCTGTGATTCCTGATTTTCTGCTCTACATGCAGGGCTCCACGGGGAACCCCCAGCCCGGACCAGTGCTGGGAAGGAAAAGCACCAGCCACGTTACTGGAAATGAGCCGGCTCAGGTTCCAGATCAATGAAAACTGGGTCCACGCGTTGATGCTCCTGTTGCCAGCATTAATGCTCTTTTAATCTTCTAAACATTATCTGCATCGATTTCCCTCTCGACACACGTTTGTTTGTGAAGGCGACATCACCGCGTGCTCGGCAAAAACCCCAGACCCCTGAAACCCCTTCTGTCCCTCTGCCACAGACAGAGCTCGGCACCTTCACTTGGCTGCGAACAGGGAAGAGCCGGGTGCCCGCGGGGCTGGCAGCGACGAGAGGAGTTTCTTAGAGCCGAGGAGGGGATCAGCGTCCCTCTCCCGACGGGCAGCACACCGGCACTGCCCCGCAGTGAAATCCCGAGCGCTCTCCGCGGGGATTCTGCAGCCCCCAGGCCCGGGGTTTTTAACCCGCAGCACCTCTGCTTAGAGCCCGGGCACGGATTAAAGCCATCAATCAATCATCCACGGCTCCTCTTCGCCCTGCTCCACTGCATCCCAGCCTCGCCCGGCAGCTGCCCCCCGTGCAGGAACTCTGTGCCCATTTCCCTACGGCAGAGAAGAGACCCCCGTGTCCCCCCAGACCCCTCCGGGTGTGCCTGGGAACAGCCCGCTGTGTACCTGCCCACCGGGAAACACTCTGCCCGCGCCGGGATCAACTGAAATAAAGCGATGGACTCGGTGGCACAAACACCTCCAGATTTTCGTCGCTGTCAGAGCAGAGCCCCCGCCCCATGCCGCGGTGTGTCCCCCGCGTGTCTGCCCGTGCCACAGCCCCCCGTGTGCTTCTACATCCACGGCCACGGCCGCAAGGTTTCCGGGGAGCTCCACGGCGGGGCCCTGCCCGCACTGGCGCGGGACCGGCCGGGGGGCGACCTCCGGGCACCCCGCACGGCCTCAGGGCACGGACAGCTCTCAGTGCGTCTGTCCCGCTCACCCCCGCGCTGCCGGGGGGTCCGTACCGGGGTCGGTACCAGGGGTCGCTGCCCGCAGCCCCCCCCGCGACCCCCGCAGAACAATGGGGGCTGCGGCGCTCCGCGGCCGCGCCAGGGGGCGCCCGCGCGCCCTCGGCGGACAATGCGGCCGGGCCGNACTTCCACATCCTGCGGAACGTCTCCCGGCCGGACTTGAGTTTACTCCAAGGCTTGGGGTTCCGCAGCAAGTCCGAGAGGGTCCCCTGGGAGCGGCACAGCACTCGTTGGGCGAAGATGGCCTGCGGGATGCTGTAGCGCTTCAGCTCTGCCGTGATCCTTTGTGCCACCTCCTTGGTGTTGATCTCCTCCA
>VWZS01000910.1:352425-378588 GCA_013397075.1 Rhabdornis inornatus
GGCCGTGCCGGTCCCCCCGCCCGCCTCCCGCACCCCGGGCCGCTCCCGGCGCTCTCCGGCCCCGCTCCCGTGTCCCCTCTCCGCCGGGCCGGGCCGGGCCGGGCCGGGCCGGCGTTGCGGGCCGCGCCTCACCTGAACCCCGCGTGGAACATGTACATGCGGGGCCCGGCGGCGCCGGCGGCGCGGGGCGCCCCGAAGATGTTGTCCTTCTTGAGCGACACGTAGCTGATGAGGGACAGGATGAGCAGCGCCACGCTGAGCATGACGAGCCCCAGCACGCTGGCCACCCGCACCATCTTGCAGCTCCGCATGCCGGAGGCGGCAATCCCCGCGGCTGGGCGGGTGCGGGGCGGCCGCGCCGCTACATTGGGGGCGGCGGCGGGGCCGGGGCCGGGCCGGCTCCGCCGCGCTCGCAGGAAAATGGAGGGGCTGGGGCGGTGAAATGGCAGCCGGGAGCGCCAGCGCGGCCCCGCACGGCTCCGCACGGCCCCCCCGCTCCGCGGCAGCCGCGTCGGGATGGCCTCGGGCACAGCACAGCGCCCTGGTGACCCCCCGGCACCTCCGTGCTTCCCTCCCGACAGGCCCAGCCAGCCCCCGGTAAGGCCCTGTGCCGCTCCCGCCCACCGACAACGCCAGATTTGCCCCACCGTGCCCTCAAAAGCCCCAGTGCCACCCGGAGAGCCCCGGTACCCCCAGCAGCCCTGGGGTCTCCTCCGCAGCAGTTCCCCATGTGCCCACCCTGACATCCCCAGTGTTCCCCTAAGGTGTCCGGACCACCCTTCCCACTGCCTTGGAGTGCCCAATCGACCCCTCAAAAGCCTGGCGTGGCCCAGCCTGGCAAACACAGGGACACCCCTGGAAGCCCAGGGCTGCAGGGACCCCACGGAGACCCCAGGCAAGGTCAGGGCTGAGCATGGCTCAGCCATGGGGAGCCCAGGCTGCTGGGGACCCTTTCCTCTGCTGGGTTCCCTGTGCCTCTGCTGGGTTCCCTGTGCCTCTGCTGGGGACCCTTTCCTCTGCTGGGTTCCCTGTGCCTCTGCTGGGTTCCCTATGCCTCTGCTGGGGACCCTTTCCTCTGCTGGGTTCCCTGTGCCTCTGCTGGGGACCCTTTCCTCTGCTGGGGTCCCGTATCTGGGTGGATGCACGGTGTCCCCAGCTCCCATTTCCCTGTGACACGGTAGACCAAGGGTGGCATGTACAGAGCTGTGGGAGTCTGTGCTGGCTCAGAGACCCCTCACTCTTTAAAAGCCTGGCATTTGGAGCATGGGTCATTAAACTGCCCCTTAAACCACAGAGCAAATCCCGTGTGAACTCCGAGAGAGCCTTCTGCATTCCCAGGGATGTCTCTCATGAACATGACCCCTACATGCTGCATTGCTCTCAGTGTTCCTTCAAACTCCGTTTTCCCCTCACAAAGCTCCCCCCAGCCCCCTCTGCCTCTGAGCCCCGGGTTCACTGAAGTTGCCTCATGAATAATAGATCCTGTCTTTGTAGCCCCGTCCTTGCTCTGGGCTATTTCCTACCTGCTCTCCATGCACGGAGCTCTCTTTGAAGAGCAGGAACACGAGGAGCTCGCAGGGTTGGGGTTTGCATCAGTGAAGTTCTTCAGCCTGCAGTGGGAGTTCAGCCAGAGTACGGCCTGGGGTCTATATCTGACTGCTGTGGGATGCCTGTGGCTTTGGTGGATGAGAGAAAAGGCTGAGAATGCAGGAAATAGCAGTGGTTTGATACAGGACAGGTATTTTATGTGACTGTTATCTCATGTCTGTTATTGTCCACCCAGTGCATGGTGTCCCCAGCTTCAACATGGATAATGCTGTCCCAGTGAAATCCTAGGCTTGCCAGGATAAACCAACTGCAGGCTTTTGCTTTAAATATTTTAGAAATCAGTTCTGTAACATTCAATATTGTCTCCTGTAGTTTCTGGCCTTTAGTCCTGGGGGTGGGAATAAACCCCAGAGTGAGACTGTGCAGCCCTGGTGTCACAGTCCTGGTCACTCTCCTGTCTTTTCTCTTGCAGGAGAGTTCACAGCTTCTGGACTGGGAAAGACCATTCAGTTCCAAGCCCCTGCCATGGACACCTTCCACTGGACCAGGTTGGTCCAAGCCCCATCCAACATGGCCAGCACTACTGTGGTGTCACTGCTTTTGGGTTGGGGACAGCTCAGCTGGAGCAGCCTGGAGCTGGAGCAAGGACAGCAATGACACTCTGCTCCCGTGTTTGCACCCATTTTTCCCTTGATTTGGGAAGGGCCTTGGAACGTGTTTTGGTAAGAAATGTTTAAACCCTGCCGTGTGCTGCAGCCTCTCCCCTGACCCTCAGTGAGCCCCAGCCCCACCAACAAGTTGCAGTGGAAACAAAGGCAGTTCTTGCTTCAGATTCTTCAGAGATAGCAATATGTCAGGAGCCCCTGGAGAGGCTGAAAGTAAATGAATCAGTGCTAGAAAGTGAAGGATATCATCCGTGCTGAATGGTGAAAAGGAGTCCTGAACAGTATCTTCATTGATTTTCCTGTAATTGACACAGAGCTCGCTCGCCGGAGGCTGCAGCGGGAGCGGGGAGGCCCAGGTACCACTCCTGCCTCAATTAGGCAGCTCCAAAGGAGCCGCTGGGCTGGGAGCCCGTGTTTTCACTGGTCACAGGCTGCTCTGCAAGCTGCCTTGAGGACAAAGGCCAGCTTGGAAAGACGTGTCCCAGGCTGCCAGCAGTTTCCCACCAGCCCTGGGATAGCCCCAGGTGCACTGAGTCCTCAGCTGGTGAGAAACATCAGCCCTAAAGTCAGGAAAATCCAGTGGCAGTGGCAGGAAATGTGGTTAGCTGACCTCTGGGGCTCTCCAAGGAGAAATGTGCCTTCTGTGTGAAACCTCTCTGCTGGGCAGTGGGATGGACCCTGCACTCTGGCACCCATGGACACCCTGTCCTGGGGCAGAGCCACCTGCATGGCACTGCAGGAGGGATGGGTCCCATCGAGGAGAAGCACAGAAGGAACCAGGAGCATCACAGCCCAGCAGAGGAACCACCTGTCAGGTTAGCAAGGGTTCTCACTTTTTGACTTATTCATGCCAAAGCTACACAGTCTTTATAACAGTGCAGGAAATTTGTGCTTTGAAGGTTTGCCCCCACTGAAATCCACTTTTTCCAGGCTATCTTTGCAATTTCCCTGCCTCCTTTGAGGCTGGTGTTTGGGGTCTCCAAGCAGAAGGGGGTCTCAGTCTGCCTCACAGCACTCTGAGTGGTTTTAAAGTCTCTTTAAAACCAGGTGCTTGTCAGCCTGCTGGGCTGTGAAGATCCATGAATTTATTACTGCGAGCATTCTCCCTCCTCGGCTGTGCATTACAGCAGCTCCGCTTGGACTGCAAAGGTATTCCCAGGGGAAGGGTGTGAGGAGTGAGCTCCTGCAGCTCCTGGGATACCCTGCAGGGGTGAGGAACCCTCACATCCCGGCCCTAAAGGCAGTCACAGGGGCAGGAGCCAGTAGCAAACAGGGGGCACAGCGGGGACACTGCCCTGGGTGCTTGGGGCCGCAGGGGACTCAGCGAGGGCTGGGCAGGACCCAGGTGGGACCCCAATGGGACCCATGCGGGAGCCAGGTGGGATCCCAGTAAGACCCAACACGATCAGGTATGACCTGCAGGACCCAGGTGGGATTCCAGTGGGACCCAACACGACCAGGTATGACTTGTGGGACCCTGACAGGACCCAGGTGGGATCCCAGTGAGACCCATGCAGGACTAGGTATACTACAATGGGACCCTGGCAGGACGCAGTGGAACCCCGGCCGTCCCCAGGCAGGACTCAGTGGAACCCTGGCTGTCCCCAGGTGGGACCCAGTGGAACCCCGGCGGGAACTCGTCCGGCCGAGCCCCGCGGTTTCCCTGAGTCACTCCCTGCCCGGAGCCCCGCGTTCCTGCTGATGCAGCGCCGGGGTCACTAAATGCTTTGTTGAACGCCTGCCCGCGTGTGCCTAAGTGCTTTCAGCCTGGGTGGCTGCTGAATCGGGTTTCCTGGGACAATTATTTTGAACATAAGTACCCAAAGTCTGCTCGAGTCCTTTTCTAAGTGCTTACGTTATTTTGTTTTAAAAACCTGGCATTACATCCTTATCCCTGTGGTCGGAGCCGTCCCAGAGATGTACTTATTTTAATTATATTTGGAAAAATGCTTGCTGGGCACAAGGGGCGTGTCTCTCCTCCTGACTCGAAAACGTGCAGGGTTTTCTCTCAGCCTCTGTGCTCTCACCCTTCTGGCAGTGCCAGGAGCCCGCTCACCCCAGGCATGGGGTTACATCCCATCAGGAATCTTTGGAAATTCAGTCCCAGGCCTCAGTGGGAAACAATGGGAATAACCCTGGTATGCTCATGAGGAGGGATTGGGGTGTGTGTTGCTACCTCCTCCACTCACTGCTGCTCTTAGTGCAGGACAGGGTTAGTTAAGCCAGGCTTGGCAAGGCTGGCAGCTGAAGGAGGTTCCTGGGTGAGCTCAGGAGAACACAGAGACAGCTGTCCCTGAAACATGGAAGTTGCCAGTTCCAAGTTACTATTCACTCTTCACTTAGTTAAACCACCAGGAATTTCCTAAAGGCTTCAGGATTTGAACTCATCATTTCTTTTAATAGTTCATTACGTTTTAAAACCATCCCACCACCTGGTTAATGTCTCCAGTGCCAATTGCTTCACGTCCTTCCCAAGGGAACTGCAGAGATCCCAGAGTGGGGAGCCTATTCCAGAGGCTCCTCTCTGTAGTGGAGAAAGAGATGATGAGCCCAGCACTGCAGGGATGGGGGCCACCAGGGGGATGGAGGGTACCACAGGGATGCCCAGCACCACAGAGATGTGTGGCACTGCAGGGATTCATGGCACTGCTGCTGTGGCCCCCCATGGGCTGGCACAGGGCTGTACCCCTCGGGATGTGTCTGTCTGTCTGTCTGTCTGTCTCTCCACCCCAGCAAGGACAGCCAGCCCCAGTGTGGAAAACCCTAATGAGAGAGCTGGAGCTGGGAAGAGCAGGGAGCGATTAGTGGTGTGATGCAGCTGAGCTTCCTGCAGATTATTCATCTTTAGACCTAAGCCCAAATCTCTTCATTTTTTATGGAGTGATTACCATAGACTACGGAATGATTGTGTAAAAATTAATCCTGGGGGATGAGATCAGGTTTGGAGCTGCAGTGTGGTGCTGCTCAGAAGCTGTAAACAAACCTTTCCTGGAGTGAGGGAATTAAGCTCCAGTGGCTGCCTTGTTTTCCCTGTGCTGAGGGGGCTTTACCCAGAGCTCAGCTGGGTGCAGGAGCAGCACATCATGGCGTGGTTTGGGATGCCCACAGGCCCAGGTTCCAAAGGCTTTCCAGGGCTTCCCTGAGGTGGCAGGGGGCTTTGGCAGGACAGATGGGGACATGGCAGCAGTGGGACCATGCTGGCACCCCTGGCTCCAGGCTCCATCCTCAGGGCTCAGGTTCAAGAAGGTGCTTAAGCCCAGCATTAGGAGCGCACGCCGTCCCCATCCCGCTGCCAAGTGTGATGGATCTGTAACTATTCTGAAGCCATCCATGAATATTGCATGTGGATCCACTTATTGGAGCCTCCCCTGCATGGCTGCCTGAGCCTGGTTTAATGTTGGGCTGTCAGGAAATGCAAGCCAGGGAGGAATAATTGGGGATCAGCCCTTTTGGTGCCAGAAGGTGAGGGTGTGGGGGGAGAGGCAGGGAGTGAGCTGGGGGGCACTGCCAGGGATGATCTGGGCTGGTTTAAATCCTTCCCTCAGGTGTTTGATCCCTAGAAGTGAGCAGCACATGGCTTTGGGAGAGCTGCCTGCTGGGCATGAGCACAGGGACAGGGACACCCGCTCAGCCCTGTCTGGAGCCACTGGAGGGAGAGGGGACAGTGACCTGGAGTCTTGCTGCAAACCTCTGCCGTGCTTCTCAAACGCTAAAGCACAGCCAGGGCAGCCTGGACCTGCTGCTGTGGTGTGCACATGGGAGGAACAACTCATGGGAAACCACCACCCCAGAGGGGGCTCTGCAGTGATTCACTCAGCCAGGAGTTGGAGATGAAACCTGGGTTAATTTAATGCGTTGATCAACAAGAGAGGGAACATTTTACTTGTCCTGGATGTCCCTCCCATTTACACCGCACGGCTCCATTGATTTCATTAGGATCTGCCAGGCAGCAATGGGAGCGGAACTTGGCCCCCTTAATTAAGACGACTGTTGCTAAAGGCAGAATGATGGAAAATAATTAACCCTGTAAAAAAAACACACGATGCTGAGAAGAAGAGATACATAATTTAGGAATCAGGAGGCCATTATGCAATATTAATTGCAGACAGCATGTCTGAGCAGCACGACACACCGTGAGTCGTGCCGCTGCTCACAGAGCTGCTCCAGAGGCCAATCTGGCTCTTGGTGTTCAACCAAGAGCCCCAGAGTTGCATCTCTGGAATAAATGTCCTCCATGGCAGGGTCTGGGTGCATTTGCTATGCTCAGGAGAACCAGTAGGGAGCTGCTGTCTCCACTCCCAGAGCTCCACAAAGACGCTGCTTCTGCTGGTGGAGGCTCGACCAATTTCATTAATTGAAGTTCTAATTGTGCTAAGGGAGCTTTGACCTCCTAGGAGGACCCTTGCCCTTCTTTGCCAAGAAAATTGGATTATTCCTCCTAGTGCTGATTGTGAGAGCCTTCTCTGCTGCTAAAATATTCTCTCTACTTCCTAATCTAATGGCTTAAAAAGGCCAAACACGGAACTTTCAACAGCAATAACAAACACGCCCATTTATTAAAACAGACACCAGAAACAGCAATTCCATAGGCAGTTTCTGGGGAAGGCTATAAAGGGGTGCAAAAGGAAGGTCCACTTGTCCCTGCTGACACTTTCGGGGTTGGATACTGGGCTGTGGAGCTCCTTTTAACAGAAAAGGAACCAGAGCAATGCCCTGGAGATTGGTCACCCCAGGGCTAGGATAGCAGCAGGAACAGCTGGGTGATTTCAGGATGAGGACATTGCCACAGCTGCATGCCTCTCATATTTATTTCACCACAGTGGAACTTCTTTACCCCATTGCTTCCAACAGTTTGCTCTCAGAGGCAACTCCATAATTGTGGTAGGGAAAGATGGTGGTGAAAAATCAATTAATGTTCATTTCCTATATCCTTGTCATTAATGGCAAAGCTGATAAGAACCGTCTTGTTTAATTGGTAGTAGGAGAAAATGGTTTTCCAGGGGTCTTGGCTCCCAGTTGCCTCCTGCTTGCAGGGAAATGGTAGAGGCTGTATGTAGTGCAGGGGTGCACAGAAATCAGGAAGAAAATCCTGTTTGGCTCCACATCTCACCCCTGTTTTGCTAACATACCAGAGGACATCTTATTTTTATGCATCACTTCTATTTTGATATCTTACATTTTTAATTCAACCTCAGGATTTTCTTTCCAGCTCATCCTTCTTGGTCCCCATTGCAGAACAGACCTGAAGTTGTCAGGACCCAGCAGCAGGTGGAACTGTGTGATACACAGTCATTAAAAAGTGTCAGCAATTAGTCAGGATAATGAACTAACACGGTCATGAAATTGCTTCCAAGAAAACAACTTGGAAATCTCCTCTTCCAGGTCCTGCTGCCGCTGCTGCTGCTCCCATCACAACCCCAGATGTGCCAGGTCCATGGGGTGGTGCAGAGGGAGGGCAGGAGGAGGCCTGGCTTCCTCAGGTGTGCACACCTGGACAGACAGACAGACAGACAGACAGGGTCGTGCCCAGCCCCTCCCCAGCAGAGCTCAGCACTCCCACCAGTGGCCTCTGTCCTTCAGCCTCCTCTCCTCACACACTAAATCAAGGGATTATTTCCTAACTGACTCTAATTTTATTTTGTAGCTCTCTCTAATGAGCTCTTTGTGTAATGTATCATAAATTACTTACAGCAAGATTTTTCTTTTACTTAGAATGGGTAAAAAATCGGCCTTGGCTCCAGCCTGTGCCCGCCGTGCCCACACCGGACTGGATTTTTCCAGCTGAAGCTCAGCTATGCTCAGGCCCTAATTTTGCAGATAAACAGCTTCTATTTCATTAAATGAGCTCTGCACAGAATGTTTGTCTTAGTTATTTCCAGAAAATTAATTCATAGGGCTTAATCTGTTTAGCATCTGATTAATGGGATTTTTAATCACCCATAATAATGATAATAACAGGCTTAAAGTAATAACCCAGGCAAAGGTGTGTATTTGTCTTTTCTCTGCCTATTGTCCTGACAGCCATCGGTGCTGCACAATAACTCCAGATATTTGGCATTGTTCCTTTCCTATCTATTGATCAGGTGGGAAAACCAGGCCTATTTGGAATCCATTTCATTTAACAATGTTTGTAAAAGCACCTGTTATCAGAGAGGGGTTTTGGGAAGCAGCACTGGCAGCTCCTGGAGCCAGAATGCATCCAAACTGCTCCCTGCTGGGACACAAATGCCATTAAGCTGTGTCTCTGAGAATTAAACACCTGCTGCATGACACCTAAGATCAGACACGGCAAGGGGCAAACAGGGATGTGTTGGACTGTGGGTTTAGTGGGACAGTGACCATGCTGGGGCAGAGATGTTTGGGTCTGTGGTGTTTCATGGTGGGTGTCTGAATTTCTCAATTCCCTTTTTGATCTGAGTGCCACATCCCCCAGTGCCATCCTTGGGGTCCCACCTGGCCATGCACAGCTGAGAGCAAGCACAACTCACTGCAGATGTGGGCAGGGCTCACATCTGGCCATGCACAGAACAGCTGAGAGCAAACACAACTCACTGCAGATGTGGGCAGGGCTCACATCTGGCCATGCACAGCTGAGAGCAAACACAACTCACTGCAGATGTGGGCAGGGCTCACATCTGGCCATGCACAGCTGAGAGCAAGCACAACTCACTGCAGATGTGGGCAGGGCTCACATCTGGCCATGAACAGCTGAGAGCAAACACAACTCACTGCAGATGTGGGCAGGGCTCACATCTGGCCATGCACAGAGCAGCTGAGAGCAAACACAACTCACTGCAGATGTGGGCAGGGCTCACCCTCCTCCCGTCAGGATTCATTCCCAACTCCTTTCTGTGCTGCTGCACAGTGGCAATGGCCAGGCTGCTGTCCTGGCTGGGACACCCTTTGCCTTTTTGAGGAGAGAAACTCCTTTTGTGCCTGGTTTTCTGCCTGGTTTTGGCTGTGGCAGGTGAGCAGGAGGTCAGGGCACAGGCTGCAGCACTTCCCAGGGAGGGATCAATAGGCAGCCAGCTCTGAACGGGGAGGAACATGGACAGGCACGTGCTGGGGGAGGCAAAAGGCATCCTCTGCCTCTCCCAGGCTGAAATTGGAAAGGAATGGATCGATCTTTGACTCTTTTCGGGGTGAGGGGAAATTGCAGAATGAAGATGACTTGAAAGAATGAGATGGATGGGAGTAACTGGAGCTCATCCTCCACGGGAGAGGAAAATGCAGCACAAATGGTGATGTTAGTGATCCATCTGTCACTCAGGGCCTTTATTCTGAGCTCCATCATGGGAGGACTGCAGCACAGCACCGCTGTGGGCTCTGCTGTGTGCAGCCTGAACAACCCAGTGCTCCACAGCACATCCCCCCAGGTGCTGTGCCCTGCCCTGCTGGGGGTCCCAGGGGTCCCAGGAAGGAGAATCCACACCAGGCTGGGGTGAGAGGCTTGGACCAACCTGCCCATGGCAGGGAGTGGCTTTAAGGCTTTAAGACCCCTTCCAAACCAAACCATCCTGGGATTCTGTGTTTCCCATGCCTGGAAATCCTCCTCCACACCAGAGGTGAAGCCCCAGGGCATCAGCAGGCCCAGAAGTGAGGCAAAACCTGTCTCCCTTTCCCTTTTTTCCATAATTCCCTTTTTCCCACTGGAGACAGGTCTGTGTATTCCTTACAGAAGCATTCCCAGCTGTGCCACAGCTGGGTGTCCCCATAACCGTGTTCACAATGCAGACCTGGAGCTCTTTGAGGGGGTGCTGGGGCCGGGGGACTCCCTGTGGGAGCCAACACCCATTCCTAGGACAGGCCAGCTGCTGTCCCTGCTCCTGTGGCTCCTGGGGAAGGGAGGGATGAGCCGTCCCTGGCACAGCAGTTATAAATTCCCAGCATAGCAGGTTGCAGGCTGATTGCCTTTCCTGACGGAGTCTGTCTGTAAATGAGGCTTTTCACGGATGACAGATAGAGCTGCTCCTGCGGAGCATAAATCCTGGCAGCCCCGAGTGCCGCCACGGGCTGTTTAACAGCGCTGCTCCCCCCGGCCCCGAGCCCAGCCCAGCTCCTCGGGGTGACACAGCGCTCCCGTGGCCATTCCTCATCAATTAGCGCCGCCGAGCCCGCAGGGCGCTGACCCTGCTCCGGGATAAACCTGCTCGAGGATGGGCTTCCCTCCGTGGCTGCAGCCTGAAAGGCCATTTCCCCTTGTGTGCTGCCTTCTCCGGGACATCTTCCTCCTCCTCCTCATCCTCTCTGTCCTTGCAGGAGCTCCCGTGTGCCAGTTATTTATCCCTGTTCCTGACCTCTGGAGCACATGGCACTGCGGGGTCACGGAGCTCCCCGAGCTGTCAGGGCTGAGCAGGGGCTCTGTGCCAACCAGGGACCCATGGCAGGAGCACAGGGATGTTACAGAGCAGGAATTGGCACAGGGCAGGAATTGGCACAGGAATCTTCTGGTGCAGGAATTGGCACAGGGATTCCCCCAGTGCAGGAATTGGCACAGGGCAGGAATTGGCACAGGGATTTTTGGGTGCAGGAATTGGCACAGGGATGTTGTGGTGCAGGAATTGGCACAGGGATTTTTGGGTACAGGAATTGGCACAGGGATGTTGTGGTGCAGGAATTGGCACAGGGATTTTTGGGTGCAGGAATTGGCACAGGGATGTTGTGGTGCAGGAACTGGCACAGGGATGTTGTGGTGCAGGAATTGGCACAGAGATGTTGTGATGCAGGAATTGGCACAGGGATTTTTGGGTGCAGGAACTGGCAGAGGGATGTTGTGGTGCAGGAACTGGCAGAGGGATGTTGTGGTGCAGGAACTGGCACAGGGATTTTTGGGTGCAGGAACTGGCACAGGGATGTTGTGGTGCAGGAACTGGCACAGGGATGTTCTGGTGCAGGAATTGGCACAGGGATTTTTGGGTGCAGGAACTGGCACAGGGATGTTCTGGTGCAGGAACTGGCACAAGGATGTTCTGGTGCAGGATTGCTCCATGCTGTGCCCTGTGCCAGGCTTTCAGCAGGGAGCACCAGCAGTGCCAGGGAAGGACACAGGGCCCCATCCATGGGGCTATAAAGGTCTGGCACATCCTGAGATGGGCACAGCTACACCCTGTGCCACACAGGCTGGATCAGGAGCAGCTCCCTGCAGCCTCTCAAGCACAAATCCCAGCCCAGCCGGAGCCCCTCACACACCAATGCTGATCCAGTACAGCACTGCTGAGGCATCATGTGGAGGAATCAATCTTCACAGCCAGCCAGGGCACTTCTTCCTGGAGGAACCCAAAGTTTGCAGAGGCAGACACACATTTAGGGGATGCTGTCCCTCTCCCAAGGCAGCTGTTCCTGCTGGTGAGCCATCGGCATCCCGGCCGAGGCAGGAGCCACAGCCCAGTGCTCATTACTCTGCTCCCAGATGAACAGTAAGTCTCTGGAACAGTACTTACAGCCTGTAATAATATTACTGCTCGCTCTGCTACATGGTCCCTCAGTCATTTTTTCAATTAAAAAAGGCCCAATGCTCTATTAACCTTTTGCCTGCTCCTCCATCCTTCATGTGCCGGCGGCCGGGATGGCAGCCGTGTGTTAAAGAAGGCATAGATTACTGTAAAGCAGCACCAAGCCCTCTGTCATGGCCACGATGAAGTGTCATTTGTTCATTTAAAAATATGAGCCAGTTTATCAAATTCCCCACCTCTGAACTGCTCTGCTGCTGGAATCTCTTTGTTACCCGTGCAAGAGGCAGGCAGAGCGGAGCCAGCCAGGCTCCCGCCATCCCTTCTGCCATGGACAGAAATTCTGTCCCCAAATCTTCAGCAGAGTAAATATTATCAATAAATACATCTCTCTGCATCGCCCTGGCAGGGCTCCTGCCATCCCTTCTGCCATGGACAGAAATTCTGTCCCCAAATCTTCAGCAGAGTAAATATTATCAATAAATACATCTCTTCATCCCCCTGGCAGTGAGGAGCTGCTGTCCTGGCTGTCCCGTGTGTCCCATGCCACCTTGCACCCCTGCACCTGGAGAACTTCATCCCGTCCAGGTTCCATGGGATTTTCCTGGCAGGATTTCCATATGGCTGCCTGGGGGTGCACCCCATGTCCCACCACTGCCAAACATGCTGGGTTTGATTTGGTCCCCATTCATTTCTGATTTGCTTCTTTTATTCCTCTCTCAAGGCATCAGCTACTGGCTCTAGCTACAGGGACTGGTTAGACACGAGCCCCAGATGCTGCAGTTTGATTTCCAGGATCCACAAATAACAGTGTACAACACATTATTTGCTAGAAATTACCTGAAGCTCAGCCCTTCGGAGCTCACTGTGCTGTGCAGAAAAGAGACCCTGTTCCAATCAATATCCTTTCCACGGTCTCTGCCTGTCCACTGGCCATTATTTCACTGGGTTTATTTTGCTTACAGTCCCAGCTGCATCAATAGAAGAGCTCCAAGTGGTTTGGAGATGGGTTTTGAGCTCTAACCCTCTCCCTGGCAAGGTTACAGGTCCTGGAAAAAGATGATATCCATAAAAACTGCTTCAGAAAAGTCCAGCAAAAATGTCTATTTCTGTCCCAGCAATGGAGACAGCCAAAGCACAGAGAATTTGCAGCATCATCTCCAGTTTGGGCAGTGTCCACATAGATCCCTTCCCTTCCCAGGGATGTGTGAAATGGCTCAGATTAGACTGAGCCAAACCAGGCAGGGTAAATGGGGATAACTCCACATGAATATTGAGCTTTGTCTCACAGTGCCACACTGGATTCATAGATTGCTCATTTACCAAAGGCCTTGGAATTTCACTCCTTAATCCTATCTGTGTCTAGGAGTGTGTGCCTGTGTCACTGGGGAAGGGTTTGCACAGCATCCCCACAGCTCCAGTTTGGGGACTCTTTCCTTAGGGAGCAGCCCCAGGTTAAAGGTGCTTTGTTATTCCATGGTTTTTGCTGCAGAAATTCCCAAACCCAGCTATCAGGGCATTTTCCCCTTTCCTTGATGAGCTAAACATGTCAGGCTCTTCCAGCTGGTTGCTGTGCAGTGTATTTTTGGCTGCAGGTAATTTTTATGGCTATTTTCTGTCCTCCCCCCAGTTTCCAGCATCCTTTTGAGCCCTGAGTACCACAACAGGCTGTAGCACTGCAATATCTGGCTCCAAGTGCCCCATGCTGAGGCAGGAGCAGCTCCCCTCTGCCTCACCTACATTTGCCCATTAGCCCATTTTCCAACTGCAGCTTTTTGGGTATCGTGTTCCATTATTTATTTGAGGATAAACACCTGAAAGCTGGATGCTTTTCAGAGCTGTTGCTCCCAGTCTCCTCTGTGGTGTTCACTCCAGCTGCAGCTTTTACTGGTGCTCTCCCAGCTCCTCCAGTCCCCCCCTGCTCCTCTGCTGGTCCCTGCACTCCAGGATGGGGCTTGGAGCAGCCTGTTCTCTGGAAGGTGTCCTGGATTGTCTGTAAGGTTCTTACAGCCCAGCCCTGGGGTGCTCAGCTCCTTTCCTGGCTTTAAAAGTTTCCTTTTCCATCTCCCTCGTGATCTCCCTCTCCCCGAGAGTTTATGTGGCTTAGCAGGTCCCTTTGTGTTATCTGTAACACGCAGTGACTGTAAATCCCAGTGTAATGGGATTGTGGCCACCTTCTCCAGGCTGGATGTGCCTCCTGTCCCTGGGACAGACCTGTGCCCGGGGCTCTCCTTCTCCCCGCCCTCTCCCTCCTTCCCTCCTTCCCTTCTTGGCGCCCAGATTTATTATTCTACAGTGATTGTGTTGAATTGCATTTGAAATCAATTAGCACAGGTACTCAGAGATGAATGTTCACGCTCTGAAAAAAGGTGATGAAAACATACCATTTAAATAGAAATCAATTTCCCTTTCATGTATTTCTTCCTAGCTGCTGCCCGAAATTAATAGTTTTTAGATATTTGTGCTCGGAGAGGAGAGGCTCCCCTCGTAAAGCACTTCCCTCTCCTCCTCCTCCTCCTCCTCCTCCTCCTCCTGGCTCTCGGGCACAGGAGCTGCCGTGTTTGGCGAGCAGCAGCAGCGGCTGCATCGCCTCCTCCCTGCTCATCTTGTGGGGCCATCATTAGCAGCTCTCCATGGGAAACTCTGGAAGCGGAGCGCGGATGAGCAGCGGGGGCCGCGGGCAGTGCCGATCTCCATCTCCGGCCCGCTGCCAATTGTCCCATAGGGACAGCAAGGCGGGGATTGCGGGCTCCCTCCCGAGCCCAGGGGAGCCCCAGAGCTCCAGCAGCCCCCAAACGGGGTGGGTTCCCACCCTGGGTAAAAAAAAAAAAAGCTTTTCTTTTCCCTAAACTTTCCTGGCAAATTGTGACCAAAGGATCCTTGTCCCTTGCTCCATGGATGCCCTGAAGGAGGAATTTTCCCTGGGCTAAAGCAGCTCTCAGCAGTCAGGAGATGACCTTTGATAGGCTGCCCTAAAACTGACCTGTCCCCTCATCCTTGGCTCTTAATGCCAAGGGTCTTCCCAACCTGCTTGTCCACAGGGACCAGCACTTTAATGCCATAATCATTTCATTTATTATCTTCTTTACGCTACAAAATCTAATCCCCAAATTTAGGCAAGCATCTGTCCTCCTCATTTCCCACAAGGCACCAAATTATTGCTCAGCCCCTGTGCTATGCCCTGATCCCTTCGATCTAGTTTTCTATCACTGCTATTATTAATCTCCTCCTCCAATCATTTTTCCTCACCATCTGTTTTCCAGCAGGACTCCCGTGCTTAGGGGAGGACCCTGAGCCCTGGGACTCCCTGGCTCTAATCCTGAGTGAACTCCCGTGACCTCCTTGTGTCCCAGACACAGCCAGGGTGGAAGTAGGACAGCAGCAGAACTGAGGTGCTGCGCTGCTGCTGGGCTCTCACAGGGAAATGAAGTGCAAGGGCAAATTGGGTTAATATTTGTAGGAAACGGGGGAAGTTTTCCTAGTGGTGAGGGTGGTGAAGTGTCCTGGAGAAGCTGTGGGATCCCAGGCTGGAGGTCTGGGAGTGCCCTGTGCTGGGATTATTGTCTGTGGGACGGTGCCTCCCCAGCTCTGAGCTCTTCCTGCTCATTTCATTCTCACCGTCGATGGAGAAGGGATGTTTCCCGTCCACTCTGGGTGCCCCACAGGCTGTGCCCCTCCAGCAGCCTCAGGGCAGCAGCAGCAGTCAGTGTCTGCACATTCCCTGGTCCCTGAACTGGGCTGTGTCCTTGTGGCTGGGTCCCTTTCCCTGTTTCAGGACCCCCATCCAGCCTCTGGGAGCAGCTCAGGACTGCTCAAGGCACAG
The DNA here is from genome assembly GCA_013397075.1 of Rhabdornis inornatus. Lineage (NCBI taxonomy): Eukaryota > Metazoa > Chordata > Aves > Passeriformes > Rhabdornithidae > Rhabdornis > Rhabdornis inornatus. Next base: position 367,911 of record VWZS01000910.1, read on the forward strand.
GGACACCTTGCAGCCAGTGCCCTCATTTACATGGTTCATTTTTAGACACTTTCGAGCTGTGCTTGTGATTTCTGGAAGAGAAATCAGGTTTTCAGCTCAGGCCCTGGTTGCACAGGTCAGAATACAAACTCTTCACATGCTCTGTGTTTCTGGTCTCCAGGTATTGATCGCCGGCTCCATTTTCCCCCCTCTCGGCTTGATTCCTGCCACTGCCTATTTTTGGTTTATGCTTCCTGCCAGCAGATCCTTCTGGAGCTTTTCTCGGGCTCCTGCCTTGCCTCCCACCGGCACTGCAGCATCTCCAGCCCTCCCCAGGCCCTCCTGGCTGTGGCCCCAGCCCTGCTCCTGCACTGTGCCCGTGGAGGGGCTTTGGGAGGCTGGGCTTGGCTTTGTACTTACAGCACATGTTCATCTTTTAAACCAGAGATTTAATTCACCTCTCTGTGTTGCTAGGATTTGTATCCCCCTTTTATTTTTAGATCTAGATATTTGCTAAAAGTATAGATTTTCACCCTTCTCTCGGGCTGGCAATCACTCTGTGTGGGTAGGACTGCAAATCGGAGTTATTAAATCTTTCCATAGCCAGGACACCACACTAAAGGCTTTTTTGGGGTTCTGTTTGCTTGCAGGGTGTAAACAGAGTGTGGGGTATCCAGATCCCTGTCCTCCACCCCAGCCATTAGTTTTGCTGTGGCTGTGATCTCTTTGATTTCCCCGTTTTTCCCTCCCTGTGCTATTTGTTACCCGCTCAGACGAGCACAGGCTGGCAGGCTCGGAAATCAATTCAGCCCTGGAGTTTCAGAGCAGTGTGGGGACGGCTGCCACCTTCCCAGGATGGCTGCTGACACAAGATAAATCGCTGTGGATTTTTTGCCAACGTGCCATATTTCAAACTCATAATCAGTCCAGCATCACCCTCGGCTTCCTCCAGCATCTCCTTCCCACCGTGGGTGATTTATGGCCCCAGGTACTGACACCAATTGTACATTTCTAATCCTCTCTTGTATAATTCCTCTTCGCTGCATTTCCTTAATTACCCTCTTTCTGACCTTCCTTTTCCTTCCTTACCCCTGCTTCCAGCTTGCTCCTGGGCCTCCTTGCCCTCGCTTGACTCCTCCATTTAATTTACGGCGTGAACGTGGTTTATGAGCCCCCTGAGCCCTGGTGACATTGGGGTTTGGGGTGGGGCAGAGGTGGGAGCAGCCCCTTGCCAAGCTGGATTTGGGCACATTGTCTGGAAAATCTCACAGCAAAGGACGTGGACAATGTCTGGTTTGGGATGGTGAAAGCCCAACATCCCTGCCCTGTGTGTGAAGGACTCCTGGTCCCAGTGCTGGCATTTGTCACCTCTGCTGGCAGCAATTCCGAACAACAAAAGCCATGGAGACATCCTGGTGGCTCCCTGGGCACAGGATCTGGGACAAAGCACCCCTCTGGTGCCAGTGCTGCAGGGACACAAATCCATGGCAGGTGCCAACTCTAGGATCCTGGAACAAGAAGGAATTACAGAATCTCTAAAGGCTGGAAAATCCCAAATGTTCCCTCAGCCATGTCCCCAAGTGCCACATCCACTTTAAATCCCTCCAGGGATGGGGACTCCACTCTGGGCAGTGCTGGCTGGGCTGGGGCCTGAGGGCAGAGGGAAAGCACAACAGTTAACTTTAAGGAATCACTGGAACATCTTCTTCATAATTAATAAATGGGAGATGTTACTGCAGCTAATCAATAAAGTTGTTAGAGGGAATTGATCGCAGGGGGAACTCTTTTTGTGGGTACAATTTTTCACCTCTGTGGAACAAAGGGCTCCCCGGGGTGCTCTCAGTGTGATCAGCACGGGGAGCCTGACCCAAACAATTAATTAATTAATTCATTAATTAATACCCTGGGAGAGAGCCAACACAGAGGCCAGGCACTGGTGGCTGTGCCTGTGTCACTCGTGGGGTGACCTGGGGCATGCTCAGTGCCACTTGTGCCACCACCGAGCACAGCAGTGCCCTGGAATGTTCATGCCAGGATGTTTTCCCAAAGGGTTCTTGGGTGGATCAGCTTTTCCATGACAAACCCCGGGCAGGAAACATCCTTCTGGCAGGGACTTTGTAGGGTGATAATGAGCACAAAAAAACCCTGGGATCTGACATTAAAGGATTTGCCTTGGGAGATGAAATTTAAAGAGCTTGTTTTGGGTTTTTTCTTGTTTGGTTTTTTACTTATTTGGTTTTTTTAAAGTGGTTTGTTCCTTTTCCGCCTGGAGAAGCTGTTGGTGTCCTTGTTTGACGCTCCCAGTGGGGCTTCCTTGTTCCCCTGCACCCTCAGGGGTGCTTGTGGGAGACAAAAAATCCAACGCAGTTCTCCCTGGATTAGGTAATTTGCATATCCGGACTCCCAGAAGGCTTTGCGCTGGGAAGGACAGAGCCTTCCTAATTCCAGTGTGCCATGGGCAGGAACACTTGCACAGCCCAGACTGCTCCAAGCTGGCCGTGAACACTTCCAGGGCTGGGACATCGGTTCGATCAAGGTGATTATTCTCAGCAGGAGCTGCTTTATCGCAGGTAGCTGATCCCAAACTGGGGAAGCAGACACAAACCAGGCTGTCCTGGAGCAGCGGCCGGGCTTTCCGGGCAGCCAGCGCTGCCAGTTATTGCTTGTAATTAACTCCAGCAAGCAAATCTCCTCTAAATCAATCGCGGCTTGACTAATAAATAAATCTTGGCTCAGTCACTACCTGCAGAATGTGTAGACAAGGGTGAGTGGCTCTGATTTGCCACTTCCTTGTGCTGGGCTGGGGAATCACGGGTTGATGGCAGGAGGGACACCGGGATCCGAATGTGATGCATTATTTAAAACTTCAGGGATAATAAAATTCTGGAGGAGACTAGCCCATTAGCTCAGCGTCCCCACTGACATTTCTCCCACTGTATTAGGCACTGTGTTAATGATTTTATATTCCCTTCTGACTCCCCACTCATTTTTCTTTGTCTTTTTGTCATTTTAATGGGGCAGTGGGACACGTTCCACGGTGACATCCCAGCCCCTCGGAGCACAGTGCACACCCCTAGTTTGACTCAGCTCCTCTGGACCCCTCAGCTCCCACCTCAGCATCCTTTGCTAATTCCAGGGCCATGTACGTTAATCTAAAGCCTAATTCCAGGAATCTTGCACTCCACGACGGGCTGTGCTCCCCGGGATGCGCCAGGGAGGCTGTGCTCGGTCTGCTGCTGAGATGCACAACAGAGAGGATCCTGTGGGGTCTCAGATGAGAGGGAAGCTGGCTACAATTCCTTCATTCGCTCATTAACTCGCTAATTGGGGGGTATTTGTAAAAGCCAGAAAATTCCCTGGAAATGGAGGAAAAGGAGAGAGTAGCTCAGCCAGGAGACTCCGTGGGAGGTGGCACCTGGACGCAAACCCATGGGTCTGCTCCCACCTTTCCTGTCACTGAGTGGAGGTGCTTCCTCAGGGGAAAGGAGCTGTGTGGGAGACGCAGTGGAGCCCTCGCAGAGAGCTGCTGGCTGAGCTGGAATGCTGCAGGAATGCTGCCAGGGTCAAGCCCTTTGTGAGGGGATGGCACTCCTGAGTTCTGAGTCCCCAAAACACCCACCCGGGGTTTCAGCAGAGCCGGGAGCTGAAGCTCCTTCGCAGGGAGGAGCAGGGATGTTCCCGGGCAGGAATGTGGGCAGTGCCACATGGGGCAGCCCTGGGGCCACTTCCCGATGCTCCTGGAGGACTCATCCCTGCATTTTGCCAGCCAGGGAATGCCATGGCTCGGGTGGCACAGGGTGGAAGGGCAGAGCAAGGGGCAGGAGCTGTTGGAAGGGACTGTGTCCCCTTCAGACAATGCAGCCTCCACTCAGATGTTTTTCATCCCAGTTGAGGGTACAGTGTCAGCCGATGACCTTTGTCACACCCCAGTGCTTTCTGCGATGTAAATTAGGGCCTTTTTTTCCCCCCATCTGGACAGATAAGACGGACTCTGACTCGCCCGTCTCGGAAGCCGATATTTATTGTGAGCCCACCGCTCCTCTCAGCAGGTGGACAAAGATAATACTGTCATTATGTGCTCAGAAAATGCTTTGTAAAATTTGGTAAAGTCCGCCAGATAACATCTGCCTCGAGGACTGCTCCGCTGTAAACAGGGCTTGGAAAAATAGCACCCACTGCTTCTCGCCGGGAATATCGATTTTTGGTGTTGGAAAGGGTCAAATTCAAATGGGCGGCACAAAGAGCGGCTGCAGCTCCCGCTTTTCACAAAGAACAAAGTGCTCGGCGCAGGAGCAGCGCAGGAGCGCGGCCGGGGCCGTTCCCACGGGAGCGGGGCAGCTGCTGCCCGCGGGGACCGGCCTGGCACAGCGTGCTGCGGGGCACAGCATCCTGCGGGGCACAGCGTCCTGCATGGCACAGCATCCTGCCTGGCACAGCATCCTGCATGGCACAGCATCCTGCGGGGCACAGCATCCTGCGGGGCACAGCATCCTGCGGGGCACAGCGTCCTGCGGGGCACAGCGTGCTGTGGGGCACACAGGGGGACACCGGGACACAAGGAACTCCCGCTCCTGAGCCGGGATGGGATGCAGAGGAGGATGAGATGTGCCCTGGCTGCTCCTGACCTCAGCTGGCAGCCCGCTGGTGACAGTGACATTTCTCTGCCTGGCACCGGAGAGCCAAGGGCTTTCCCTGTCCCTCCAGGTCAGACGAGCAGCACAGATGTTGGCTCAAGAGCCAGGAGAGAAACACTGGGAGGAACCTCAGGGCGGTGTGGTGTGTCCCAGGTGTGTCCCATCCCTCTGCTGTGTCCCAGCATCCCCCAGCAGGGAACATGTCCCAGCCAGCACCCCAGGCACACTTTGGGCACCAGCAGAGGGACTCTGGGCATTCCCGTTTCCTGCTCTGGTGCAAATCCCAAATCCCTGCTGGCTGGGATTGCAGCAGCACCCCACAGCGAAGGGTCCTGGAGCGCTGCCAGCACCGTGTGCAAATCCAGCAGCCGAGTTCTTGTCCCTCAGGAATGCCTTGGACACAGCTCCCGGTCTAACGGGAAGCAAAAGCCTCGGCAGCAGAAAAGAAAATGCAGGAGTGGCCCAGGCGACGGCTGCAGTTTAAAAGGAAGGGTTTTACCCGAGCAGCACGTGGCAGCTCCAAATCCCCTTCATTATTTATTCATATTGCCATTGTACAGACCGGGGGCTCGCACGAGACACAATCGATCGTTCCTGCTCGGAGAGCACAAAAAAGGGAACCTGGGATCACAAAAAAGGGAACCTGGGATGTGGGGCCGGGCTGGGAACAGAGGGCACACCGGGATCTTGCAAAGCAAGCCCTGGATGCAGGATGTGGGAATGCAGGGAAGAACATCCCGCTGGACAGGGCAGGGCAGAGCAGGGCATCCCCCCTGGCATCAGGGACAGCAGGGGAAGTGCCACGGGAGTGGCACCATGGCAGCATGTGCCACTGCCCTGGAGTGTCCCACAGCCCCTGCAGCCCTCAGAGGGCACAAGCAAAGGAGAAAAGAGGTTCAGGAGGGACCTGCCTGACAGCAGGGTGGGAAGAGGGACAGGAGGAGAGCAGGAGGAGCTCGTGCTGCTCCCCAGGGCAAGGACATGGCCTCGGGATCGTTTGTGCCTCCCCTCCTGCTGGGCCCGTGGCTCCTGCCCTGCCCGGAGGATGGCGAGATGATGCTCTGTGGTTACACACAGGAGGGAGCTGGCATGTGTAAGGGAAAAAGAAATGTGCTTCCCACTCAATTAAATGTAACTGGAGGCTTTGGAAAAAGCCAGTGGGCTCCGGTGGTGGCTTTGGGATGGCAGGAGGGCAGGGCTGGGAGAACCAAATCGTGCTGGGAGCCCATCTAGGGGAGAGCTGTTTGTTCAGCACATCCTGCTTTTGGCGTGGGAGCAATTAACACTCAAACCCCACATTTTCCAAAGTGCTCCCTGTGCTGTTTTCCAGGGATGCAGGAGAGTGGCTGGAGCAGAGACACGAGGAAGGCAGGGTGACAGTGAGGACACACTGGGGTGTGCTCCTTCCTGACTGGGTTTTGGGCCTGGATGGATGTGGGAACAGCAGCACCCCGAGAAGGTCCATCTTTCACCTCCAAATCCGCAGCACTGCTGCCACAGAGCCTGGAGAGGGGGTTTAAGCTGGCTCAAAATCCATCTCCCAGCTCATTATTATGCCGGGCAATTTTTCATTCATCGGGAATCTGCGGCAGCATTTTAATGTGAGAAGCTCCCTGCTCTGTTTCTCTTTCCCTGAAGAAAAATAGCTTAATTTCTGCAGTCTGATAGATTTTCCTGAGCCTTCAAAAGGTAGAGAAAGACTCTTGAAAATCGGTCGTTGAACTATCCACAGGCATTTTATAATGGCCGTAAATAGGCCTGGACTGAATAGCTCTCCAGGCATCAGCTTGAATGGTGTCCTTGACACTGTTATTATTATCCCCACGGAGAAAAAAGGGAAAAAAGAAAGGGAAAGAAAGTCTGGGAGCCTCTCCACACTGCAGTTGGTGTGTCTCTAGGCTGGAAGAGCTAAATCCCCCCTGCTGGATCTACACCCCCCAGATGCTGCTTCTCACTTCCCAGAATTGTCATAAATTTAAAGGAATTTCCTGCATTTAAAAAAAAAAAATTATGAACTTGAGAAATTTTGCAGACTCCGGGGCAAATGAAGTACAAGAAGTTTTGGGGGATTTATTTTCTGCCTTTTTGCCCCTTTGTCCACCTAAATCCGTGGTTGCTTTCCATCAGGGAATTACTTTTGTAACTTCCAAGTTGTTGTGTCCCACTGCTCTTTGCTGAGGAGTAGCCTCTGACCCCCCGTTTTGTTTTTTTTTTTGTTTTTTTTTTTCTGGGTAACCATTTACAGCACCCCAATGGAGCAGCTCAAGGGGTCTCCAAATCCCATTTGGACCCTTCCCCACTGCATATTCCAATATCTCCACCAAACCTGTCCTTTTCACCTTGGATCCTGTAGGATTATGTCACCAGAGACACTGCAGAAAAGCTTGAGGTTCATCAGTAAGAACAATTTTCTCAGTTTAAATAAGGTGCTTTCATTTCTTGAAAGCCACTCTGATTTTTGCAGCCCCCTCAGAAGGCAGAAATAGCGTGTCCCAGAAATGTCACCAGCTATGGATTTCTCCAGATGGAAAAGGAGCACAGTGCTCGGCCGTGTCTCTGCTGGAGCAGCCTCAGAGCCCTCCCCGTGGGGTGATGTTCTGTGCTGAAAATCAGAGAATTCCAGGATGGGCTGGGTTGGAAAGGAGCTCAGAGCCCATCCAGTGCCAGCTCTGCTGTGGCAGGGACACCTTCTACTGTCCCAGGCTGCTCCAACCCGGCCTGGGACACTGCCAGGGATCCAGGGGCACCCTGTGCAGGGCCTGCCCAGCCTCACAGCCAGGAATTCCTTCCCAAAATCCCATTTAATCCTCTCCAGGAGGAGCACAGGGGAGAATCCCGTCCCTCACCCTGCTCCCATTGCTGGTGACAAGCCCAGGACACTCCCTGAGCTCTGGGAGGTCACACCCGGCTCCCCACGTGTGATCCCCAATTCCTGCAGAGCTGCCTGCTCCTCCCGCAGGGAACTGGGAGCTGCCCGACATTCCACACCCTGAATTATCCGTGGGGCAGATCCATCGTGGCTGGGGACTGCTCCGTATTCCCTCCCCTTCCCGTGGGGGCTAAACCAGAATAAATGTGCATTTTTGATCCGCTGGCCGTGGGGCTGAGCTGCGGGAAGAGCAGGAGCACGGCACTGCTGGCTCTGCATCCCCGCGGGTCCTCTCGGTCCCTCTGGGTCCCCTCCCCACACCGCTCGGTCCCTCTGGGTCCCCAGCAGTCCCCAGCAGTGGGTCCCTTCCGGTCCCCTCCCCACTCCCTCCCCTTCCCGGCACCGCTAATGGCCCGGCTCGCTCGGGAGCCACAGCCGCGCTCCCCGGGGGCTCCTCCGCTGCCTTTCCTGGAAGTGTTTCCTCCTCGGGCCCCGCAGTTCCGCCTCCATCCATTATTGATGGCACGCTGGGATTTCTCGGCGCTCTGCTGGCACCGGAGCTGGGATTTGGGATCACACATCCCGCGTGATTCCACCCAGAGCTTCTCCCCGTGCTGGTTTTCGGGACTGGGCGACACGTTTGGATGGAAACCTGCCCTCTGTGAGCTCCGTCCCGGGCTGTGCAAGCGCTGGAGCCTCCCTCCCCTTTCCAAACTCATCGGGAGCCGCGGCCGGCAGCCCCCGCTGTCCCAGGAAAGTGGCCTGGGATAATTCCCAGCCCTGCCAATCTCCTGGCGTGCCGGGAAACCTGAAATCCCCGACCCCAACTCTGTATTTAATGCCCCCAGCCCACCCAGTGGTTACATAATTCCCAGCTCCCGGCTCGGTGCAGTGCTCGGAGTTTTTAAAGCCCTGGGTTAATTGTCTCCCTCCTCCCCGGCAGTGCAGGAGAACAGACACAAAATGAATCCCACAAAACCACAGCTGACAGGTTTAAAAATCTATTTTCCTGCAAGGAACTACGGGAAGGACGGGTGATTAATGAAGACTATGAAGAGAAGGTTTTATCCAGCAGATTAATTTCAACGGGTGTTTAAATCCTTAGTGGAGTTGGACAAGATGCTCCGAGGAGAAGCTGGGGGGGCTCCCTGATCCTGCCTGGATCCACCTCCCCGCCCTTCCCAGCAGGGCACGGCCTTCCAAACCCGCCGTGCTCTGCATCCCAAGGCTCCCCCAGCAGGGGCTGCCTGCCCTTGTCCCCCTCAGGCACCTCCTTTGGCTGCTCCAAGCAGTTTGGGTGCAATGTGTAGGAATTCTTAACTTTAAATGTTGATTTGGAAAACCAGGTAAGCACCATTAGGAATAGAGTTGTCTCCTGATCTGAATAATGCAGAGTTTTACCAAAAAAAGGGAGTATTTGTTGCTCTCCATGTGTATTTTCCCCTGCAGAGACAACCAAGGAGAGCAGCAGAAGGAATCTGGTGTGGATGGAGGGCGACCATTTCCAGCTTTCATGTTCAGGGAGCAATTAATTATCCAAACCTCCAGTTTGGGAGAAAAAGATATTTAATTTCTTTTAACCCCTCAGGACTCAGACCTCTGACCTGGAATCCATCACCCCTCATCCCCAGGGACAGGACGGCACAGAGGGCTGCTGGTTTGCACCCAGCCCTTCCCTCTATCCCAGAAGTGCTGCCCAGGTAAGCTTTGCTGCCAGCTGCCAGTGGTTGTGAGCCCACAGGTCCCGTTTATCCTCCTTGCCAGTGCCCCCATCGTGTGTCTGACAGAACTGCATTCGGGAGCTGCTGGCCCGTGCTGTGTCCCTGCCCATGGCTTTAAGGTCCCTTCCAGCCCAAACCAATCCAGGACTCCAGGATTCTGTACCTCCCCCCAGCCAGTGCTCCAGGAGCAGGTGGATGGACGGCTCTGGAAAACTGAGAAGTGCAGAAAATTGCCACTGAAAGGAGCAATCACAGCGGCAGTGGCTGCAGCTCTTCCCATTTCCCCTGGCAAACCTTCCCCGGGGACCGTGTGTGCCTGACCCCAAACCTTCCCCATTTTCCAAGCCAGTGCACTTGATGGGAACTCATCTCTGCATCCCCAGGGCTCCCTGTGGATCCCGGGGTGGGACAGGGCTGCTCTCGGCTCAGCTGAATCCCGGAATGCACTGCCCAGATTGCACTGGGGCTCTGCTTTGGTTTGCTGCCACTGCTTCCAGCTCAGCAGCTTCCTCACCTATGGAATACTCAGTGTTCTGTTCTCCTCAGGAAAACAGGCAAGTGTTTCCTGGAAAACAAACCCATCTGGGGAACAGCTCTGGGATCAATGCCTGAACTCGGGTTTTTGAGGTGTTTGATCCCCTTTTTCCTGTTCAGTACAAATCCATCAGGCTGTGCTCCCACCTGGGAAGTGGGAGCATCCATGGAGGAATGACAGAACTGTTGGGATGGAAGAGCTGGGACAGACAGACAGACCCCATATTCCTGCTGCTCTCAGGGAAGGTTTGGGGTGTTTGCCACTCCCCCACAGGAATTCCCCTCAGTCTCCCTGTGGAAAACAGCCCAGGAGGGGCAAGGAAACCCCCCTGGCACCCTGGGATCCTCCTCCCACCAGGCACCAGCAGCACCTTTGCTGTTTGTTCCTGGAATAAAGGGCATTTTTACCCATTTTCTGCCTGAATCCACTGATTTATAAAAAAGCCAAATGAAACCTTGCGAGGTGTGCAGATTCCAGCCTCACTTCCATGCTGGAAGCAGCGCTTTCCTTTCGCTGTGTTGTAAACTGTGAGTAGCTCTGCAGGAGTGAGTAAATGCCTGTTTAAGGTTATTTACATCAATAAATAAATATTTACCCCTTTTTAAGCGTCTCGAGTCCTTTGCAAACAGGTTTCCAATTTACAAAAATCAATTAAAATCTGATATTAGAATGCACCAGCCCACGGTGATGTTCCCGGAGATGTCACTCAGCCTCCATTCCAAGCCCCACATCAGCATTCCAAAAGCTCTGCTGCTGAAAGAGCAGAAAGTTTCACCTTTTAATTTTTCATAGCAGATTAATTTTTAATTTTCAGACATCAGAGAGAGGGGGAAGTTCCCCAGGAGCCTCTCCTGCTTCAAAGCACGCTCCAGGCAGCAGTGGATCGAGTGTCAATTTATCACACTGGAGGCTCCCATCCAGATTTTTCCTGATTTTTTTT
>VWZS01000910.1:386224-414049 GCA_013397075.1 Rhabdornis inornatus
CAGGAATTCCCATCTATCCATCCAGGAATTCCCATCATCTATCCACCAGGAATGGATTTAAAGAGTTCTGATAATCTTTTCCAGATTTTTTTTCCAGCTATGGAAAACCCTGCATGGATTCAACTGCAAATATTCCAGCTGGTTTTTTCCAAAATTGTAATAAAGTTTAGCTGGAGTCTTAAGGAATTGTGAGCTGTAAGAATCCCTCAGCTGGCACTTTTGAGGGCAGGAATCCCCCCCAGGATCCCTCAGCTGGCACTTCTGAGGGCAGGAGTCCCCCCAGAATCCCTCAGCTGGCACTTTTGAGGGCAGGAATCCCCCCAGGATCCCTCAGCTGGCACTTTTGAGGGCAGGAATCCCCCCAGGATCCCTCAGCTGGCACTTTTGAGGGCAGGAATCCCCCCAGGATCCCTCAGCTGGCACTTTTGAGGGCAGGAGTCCCCCAGGATCCCTCACCTGGCACTTGCCCGTGCGGATGTCGTACAGTGCCACGGAGCCCTGGCGCGCGCCCACGGCGATGCGGTGACTGCGCTCGTAGTAACTCACCATGTAGAACCTGAGGGGAGCGGGGGAAAGGTCACACTGGCACGCTGAACTCATCTAGGAAGCCAGCTCATTAATTAAAGTGATTAATTAAGGTGATTCATTAAGGGCTGGAACTGAGGTTTCATTCAAGATGCCGCTCGCTGCCGGATGAACGCTCGGCGTTCCAGGGAAACGACTGCTGGTTGATGTGGTGCCGTGGAGTCTGATCACACTGATCCATCAGATTGATTGATTGATTGATTGATCGATCTGGGAATGGGGGATAAGCACCAAATCCCTGGATGGAATCTGATCAGACTGATCTATCAGATTTACTGATTTATTTATTTGGGAATATGGGATAAGCACCAAGTCCCAAGCACTTCCTTTGTGCTGGAACACCTCAGTGAAGCTGGAATTCAAATGGTTAAATGCCCATGCAACACCCTGAGTGACTTCAGGGCATTTCCCATGAAAGGAAGGGAAGTGGAAGGAGAAATAAGCAAACTCATCAATTTTTGATAAAGAAAAAAGAAGAGGGAAATTCACCATCAAACACTCTGCTCCAATAACACCCCAGGGGTAAAGCCTGCAATAGTCCTTAACACCCAGTGTGACCATGTGGCATTTATTGGAATTCCAAGAGCTGCAAAATCCAAGGAATTTCAACACCTTGAAACCCAGGAGACACGAAATCCTTATTGCAAATTCAAATCCCTATTGCAAATTCAAATCCTTGGGGATATCAGAGGGACAGCAGACCTGTGCAAGTGCCCAATTACACCGGAATTTTGCTAAGTTCAATTCTCCTCTACCAAAATCTGCCAGGAATCTCTGGAACCAGTCTCAAGAAATACACTGCTGAGCATATTTAGGGTTTCAAAGAACCCATCTTTCAGACTCCTCTCCTGGCTCCTGGGGATTCCCAGTGCCATAGCAACTGCTCCCAGGCAGGTATGAGCCAGGCAGCTGGCAAGAAAAGCAGGATGAAACACGGGGAAAAACAACGAGGAATAAAAGAGAAGGAAGAAAATCCCTGGTTTTGTGCAGGGCAAAGGGGAAATGCAGCTCAGAGGCAGCTTTGCATCCCATTGTGTCCCTCCCTGAGGTGCTGCCTGTCCTTCCCCTCATCCTGCTGTTCCCATTCCTTTGATCCAAGGGTTTTGCCACACAAGTTACAGCTCAGCAGAAGGAACAGTGGGATGTTAAAGGGATTAACAGTGGGATGTGTACAAGTGCTTCCACTCGGAATCCCTCCAGACATCTCCCCACTTGGTACAACCTGTGGCAATTTCCCTTGGGCTCCACGCTGCCACTGCTGGGTGCTGGATCATTGTTACACTGGCTATAACCAGGAAATATTAGCAGTAATTGCAGAGAATTTTAAAATACTGGATTGCCATAAATATACACAGGAATAGGGAGACTGGGCACTCATTCCCATTTATCCTTCCCTTTATGTTTTAAGGAAAGCCACTTAAAGCATCAGGAAGGAGGAAGATCACCTCCATCAGTATCCAACCTGGTAACAGGATAATTGTTCTTTCCTTGAAACTATTCAATATTTTAATAGGTTATTAAATTAAAATGTAATGGCTGACAGGTGATTATTAGAATTTATTGGTTGGACCAGTTTAAGAGGATGACTGGGATATTTATCCACGTTTAGAGATACTGGAAATGCTCCCATTTTATAAATCACCTTTTACTCTTTGTTGTGTCACCTAAAAGACTGTTCCACCCTTAACTGGGAAATATATCCTGCTAGTGATCTTATCATTTCCTTCCCAGTATTCCCAGAGGAAGAGCTCACCTGCAGATGGCTGGAAAACATTCCTGAAGACCCTTTTTCTTAACCAAAGATCCTTCCAGGCAGTACATGATGATGTCCATCACCTTGGAAACAAAAATTACCATCAATCTGTGCTTTATATTCTGTAATTCAAGTTCTGAAGGTCATCCCATTCCTGGGACACTTTCCAGTAGACCAGGTTGTTCCAAGCTGTGTCCAACCTGGCTTTGACCTTCATTTGCTTAGGATATTTTCCCCAAAAACATGATTCATTTAATGCAATTTAAAGTTGAAGAAATGAACTTGGTATAAATGAACTTGGTACAAATCCTCTCCACACGTGAGAAGAATGGTAGATTTGTCTTTCCAAACAAGCTGTGGGTCTGCTGGTGGATAAAACCAGCACTGAGAGATAAAAGAAACAATGGGAAGGATTCCACTGATTGATGAATAGGAAAAAAGATATTTGCCTTTGCAAACAAACTGTAGGTTTGCTGATAAATGGAACTGGATATTGAAAGACGAAAGAAACAACGGGGGAAAAAACATAAGAATTAAAAATTAAAAGGAGGGTTATACATTAGAGGGGAATCTCAGGTAGCAGGTGTTCTGGGAAGTCTGTGCCCCTCAAGTACCTCAGCCCATGGGGAAATTAGGATAAAAAGGGAGGCTGCATCCTCCAAAAACCGGAGAGACCCCATGGCCTCTCCCTTTATTTGAATAAAGCAAAAGGACTCCTCTGGCTCCCTTCTGGACACAGACCCCTGGTGTTTGTGGCTTCATTTTCATGACAACATGGAAGGGAAGCCCTTGAGTGGAGCCCAGGACAGAGGTGGCCTCACCTCCACCAGCAGGTCCACGACGTCCGTGGGCATCTTGTCGATGAGGATCTCGATGACGCGCAGGATCTCGCCCTTGGCACGGGCCAGCGTGCTGGTGTGGATGTTCTGCTGGGACTGGGTGTTGGCTGCCAGGGCCGTGTGCCTGTGCACCTGTGGGCACCAGGGACACAGGGTGGGCACCAGGGACACGGGGTGAGCACCAGGGACACGGGGTGGGCACCAGGGACACGGGGTGGGCACCAGGCAACACTCCACCATCAGCAGGAATGCAGCAGCTCCACGGTCACTAAGCTAAGCCCAAGCCCTGGGCTCGGCTGGGGCTGGCGTGGCTCAGAGGATCCGTGCCTGGTGCACACCACTGCTCACCCTGCAACCCTTGCAGGTTCCCCTGCCCCCCAGCCGCCCTGCTCACCTCCTTGGCGATGGTGGTGATGAAGGCGGGCGGGCGGGCGGTGGCGATCAGGGACAGCGCGTGGCGAGCCGAGCGAGCCGAGTCGGCTGCGGGGCTCAGGGGCAGCCCCATTGTGATGCTAAACGGGAGCAGCACAAAGGCAGGCACAAAGGAAAGAAATATAGAGTGAAAAGATTAGAACCGGCTTATAATGTCAGCTCAAGGTCAGCGGGAGCACTCCGGCAGTTCCAATATAATGGACTCCCAACAAAGAGCAGTGATTAGGAGTCAGGGTGTTCCAGCATCAACCCCAAATCGAATAATTAACCATGAAGATTGAAAACAGTAAGTGCATCTGTCCAAAGTGGCCAAAAGGCCTTGTTAACAAATTATCTGTATGTGCTGAATACGTATCACCCCACGGAGCCCAGAGCGTCTTGCCAAGGATTTCTGGTTTGGTCTTTTACAGGATTTTAAACACAGCCTGAAAAATCTCCTGGCCAGAGTAATTCTTTAATTCAAGGCTTTTACTTGCTGTGACAAGATAAAAGCAAAAAGCAATAAGGTCCTAAGTACCCAGTAACTGCAAAAATAAAATTTCTACGTGCCCTGCACACTATCCAAAAATTCCCCAAAATGTAGAAACGTGGAATCACAGGCTGGTTTGGGTTGGAAGGGCTTTTGAGGATCACCTATTCCACATCTTCCTCTCTCCCTGGATGCTCCAAGCCCTGTCCAGCCTGGCCTTGAACCCTTCCAGGGATGGGACAGCCACGTATTTTTCTGGATAACCTTTGGAAAGGGTTCCTCCTTCTTCCCTGCGCTTTTTGACTGATTTTTTTTCGGGAAGAGAATAGCAGGAATTTATAACCCCAACCAGTTTATTTCTCTTTCCCATCCCTCACCATCACTGTACAAATTAAAACTCCCAAATGTGAAATTAAATAAGGTGATGTCCCCATTGGCCTTTCCTTGGGAAACCACATCTAAATGCAACTTCAGAACTCCTGTTCCGTGAAGAAGGGAGAAGCCAGGGAAGGATTATCCCAGTTCACTTTTGGAAGTGGAGCCCAAAGCAAGCAAACCCCAAGTTTCCAAAGGCTCCAGCAGTGTTTTTCCTTACAGGGTGTTTGGCAAAGTGTGCATTTGCCTGGCAAGCAACAGGAATTTGCTTTTTAGTGAGTTCCTTTGCTCGGGAGGATGTGGGGAAAGCTGGACAAACAGGACAAAAGCATCCAGACCTTCCTGTTCCACCTTCCACGAGCTCAGACTGCTCCAAGGCACAGACTGATGGACTGATTAGAAGATGATTTGCTAATTTGGGTGTTTCACATCATAACAGCGCTCAGAGAAGCTGTGGCTGTCCCACCTCTGGAATTGTTCCAGGCCAGGCTGGATGGGACTCAGAGCAGCCTGGACTAGTGGAAGGTGTTCCTGCCCATGGGATGGAATGATCCTTAAAATACCCCCCAACCCAAACCAGTCCATGAAAACCTGTATGAAACATAGCTTAATTCAAAAAAAGCAACAATACAGCCAAAAATGATTCCTATCATCATCCAAGCCAAGCCATCACAGCCTAAAAAAGCTGGGAAACCACTTTTTATCCTCACAAGTGAGCAGCTGCCCTTGGTACAGTGCAACCTTCGGGAGGCAGGACGAGCTGGACAAGCAGAGGAGTTCCAAGCACCTGAGTTTTGCCTAACAGCTCTGCTATTCCCTTGATTCAGCAGGGAAAAAAGAAACCCACTCGTTTTCCTGGTCAATAAATGCGATTTCTTCTTTTCTATCTCAAAGCAGAAGCTTGACATAAAAGCTCTTTAATAAAAGCTCCGGGAGAGGCGCCGGCAGCTGTGTGCCGTTATTGTGCGCGCGGCAAATGCGGCACAAAGCGGGAGCGCAGCGGGGCTCCGGGGGGTGACAGCCACACTTAACCCCTGCACACGCTGCTGCTCCATTTCTCTCCATCTCCCTCCACCCTGGATGTGGCAGCAATGTACCAGGCCATTTTCAATCTAAATCTCGTTATGGATTAATAAGCCAACGCTTTCGCGCTCGTTATGCAATTTATCATGAGGAAAATTGCGCCGGGCTCCTCAAGGCTCCACGCTGATCCCTTCATTTATTCCCTGCTCTTGGCAGGGAGAGCCAGACTAATCTTCCTGACAGCTAAGGATAGAATCACACCAGCAGAAGGACTTGCTGCAGAACTGGGCTCACTTGGATGCTTCAGGTTGGGATTTACATAGAGCAGGGCTTAGAAGGGAAAAGGTGGTGCTGCCTCCTGTCACACTACAAGGAATAACTGGAATTCAGACAAAAAACAATGCTAATCCAATTTGTCCATACTTCTCCTGCCAACACATGGCAAGGATTCATTCTTTGTATGCTGAGGAAATTAAAGCTTACATAAAATGGGTGATATCTACCTTAGAGTAATGTCAGAACCCTCAACAAGGATGTGGAAACACATTCCTGGGATTGAAACAGTCCTGGGCACCTCCTTATTGCAGGTGCCACTTCAATTCTGTGTTTGTTAACAAGTATTTCATGGAATCATGGAACAGTCTGGGGACACCTTCCACTAGCCCAGGCTGGTCCAAGCTCTGTCCAGCCTGGCCTTGGACACTTCCAGGTGCCACTTAAACTGTGTTTGTTAACAAATATTTCATGGAATCATGGAATGGTCTGGGTTGAAGGGAACCTTAAGGATATCATGGCCAGGGGCACCTTCCACTAGCCCAGCTTGGTCCAAGCTCTGTCCAGCTGGGACTCGGACACTCGCAGAGATCCAGGGGAGCTGCTCTGGGAATTCAGAGCCAAGAACTCCTTGGCAATGCCCGGCTAACCCTGCCCTCCACCTTCAGGCCGCTCCTCGCCCCGGCACGCTGCCGAGCCCCAGGGTTTGATGCAGCTTGCCCAGGGCTGGGCCGGGCTGGGCTGGGCTAGCTGGGGTACCCACTTGGCCAGCTGCTTCTCAGCGTCGGCGCAGAGCTCCAGCAGCCCCATGAGCACGGCAGACACGTCCATGTAGGGCTCCCAGACGGTGAAGCCGCGGCCGATGAGGTCGATGGCGGTCCTGCGGATGGTGCTGTGAGCCGGGAGCCGGCAGCTGGGCGGCTGCAGCAGCAGGAACGTCAGGGCCTTACCTGGGGACAGAGACGGGGCTGCAGCTGGGCCTAGGGCAGCAGCAATGTCAGGGCTGGGCCTAGGGCTGAGCCTAGAGCAGCAGGAATGTCAGAGCTGAGCCTAGAGCTTGGCCTAGAGCTGGACCTGCAGCAGCAGGAACGTCAGAGCCTTACCTGGGGGGACACAGAGCTGCCCTGGAGCTGAGCCTAGAGCTGCACCTACAGCAGGGCTGGAAGGACCCCAATGTCACCCAGTGCCACCCCCTGCCATGTGCAGGGACATCTCTTCCACCAACCACTGCTCCAGTCCCCAGCCTGCCCCTGGCACCCTCTGTGCCACTGCTGCTCTCAAACACAACACAATAAACAACAATAAATAGATTTAGGGGGGATAAAACACAAGTGGATGTGCTCAAGTATTTCTGAGCAACAGAGTCACGAGGGAAGAGGAGAGAAACATCCCAAACAACTTCACTAATCTTGGCTCTGCACATTTTGGAAATAGTCATAAACATTTCATTTAAATATTGATATTTAAATAAATAACTTACAAATAAATTAATAAATACAAACATAAATAAATATTTAAAAACTTTGCAGTAAAAGTAATTATGTACACATAAATGGAGAAGGCCTAAACCAAGCCTTGCTGATAATTTATCATTATCTCCCCATCATTATTTATTACCCCTCACTGCTGTTTCTTGTGGTAAAGATAATTACTGATTTTATCAGTTTTTTCCTGAACTGCCCTCAACAAGTTGCTTGTCTTGTTTATGCAACAAACCTCCTGTTGTTTTTAGGACTGGGAAAAGCCAACAGAGTTTTCCCAGTTGATTTACACCAACCAATCTCGATCCCAAAATTCCTCCCGGTCACGCCACGAGGCTTTTTTATACCTCAAAACCAGAAGTTTATTAAAAAGTGCCTCCTCAAGCACTGCTGCAGTAAAACATTCCCACTTTTCTTTCCCCTCAGCATGCTGCCAGCAGCAGCAGCAGGACTGGCCCAAAGTCCTGGTGCCAGTGGGTCCCTGGCTGGGACATCTCTGTTGAAAGCCTTGCCTGGGCTCAAAGCAAGGAATGAATATTGACAAAAACATCGCCGTGCTAATGAGCTGTTCGTTAGGGCAATAAACATGTCACATTAGAGTCAGCACAGCAATGAGCTAATTAGCCCTGCAACAGCTCGGCACAGCAGGGCTGCAACATCCTGGGATGATCCTGGACCTGCCTCTGCTGCTCCCCATTAATATTCCTGAGACAAAAATGCACGTGTGGCTCACCGGAGACAATTCCTCAGGCGGTCCCAGAGCTCAGGGAATGCCATTCCTACAGCAAGTGGGATTCAAATGGAATTTTATCTCATTCTGCATCGGCACATTTGCTCCTTGTATCATGTTATTAGGCCAGATGTGCCCAAATGCTGAGATTTATCATTTCTTTTCACTGCACAGAAGCCCCCTGGATTCCCAAAATGTCTTTCCTTGCAGAATCTCTCTGAGCACACGGCTCCAGGCTGCCTCGTTAACCCCAGTTTGCCAATGGATTTTAAAAATGAAATTATTTGCTCGGGAAAATCAATAGCCCAGGCAGGAATGAGACACTGCAAACTCTGATCAAGATCCAACTAAATCCAAATGATGGACTCCAAGAATAGGATTTAAGTTGATTGTGACCCTTTCTGGATGATTTTTTTTTTCCCTGATTGTCCACAGAGAGACAGAAATTTGAAGAGCTGGGTTAAAATTCCATATCCCTTTATCTCTTTCTGCTCCTGGCCCAGTGAATTTTTAGTCTTTTATTTTTATTCCAGATCTTCTCTCGGGTATCAAATCAAGATATTTTCAGGCCTAAATTAAAAATAACTTCCCCCCCCCCCAGTTACAGTCTCCTCCCATCTGGAATTGCTCCAGGCCAGGTTGGACAATCCAGCAAAACTGGGAGCATGGAATTCCTGCCATTCCCTTTGGAAAGAGAGCCAAGTCAGTGTCCAGGAGATCCCAACAACTCAGGTGTCACCTTTAGGCAGAGCTAAAGGGCAAAGAGCTGCTCATGAATAACTGCATGGCTGGAAAACCCCCTGAATTATCCATGGCATGCAGCATTTCCACAGCCTGGCCACAGCAGCCTGATTTCTCAGCCCATTAACTCTGCAAACACAGCATCAGCTGCACTTTGGGGACACTGGGGCAGCCACCACTTCCTGGGGTGCCACTTTATCAGGGAACAGCTCTAGGAAGGAGTTGTGAGGGGATTAATGCAGGTGCCAGGCATTGTAGAATTCCAGAATTCTCCAAAAGACACACAATCCCAGTTCCCTGTGACACAGAAACACCCTGCATTTGATGGATTTATGGCTTGCCCAGAGAAGCTGTGGATTCCCCATGCCTGGAAGTGTCCAAGGCCAGGCTGGGCTGGGCTTGGAGCAACCTGGACAGGGAAAAGTGACAAACAACCAAAACCAAATCAAACAAGTGCTCTGCTTCACTTGGGAAGGAGAATAAAGTGTGTCAGAATTCCAGCAGCTCAGCACCAAAGCTCTGGCAGCCTCTTCCTGTACTGTTGGAAACCTGAAGCCTGGGAGTTTTGAAAAACTTTCTGTGCTTTCTGGCACTGACCCCAGGAGAACACTGCTTTTGACCTCAGGCCTTGGAGAAGGCTCCCAAAATTGGAGTGATGGAGTTAAAATCACTGGTGTGGAGTTAAATGGAAGTGTGTGATTTCACATGGTGAAGGGTTTGAAATTTGAGGGTTTTGTAAGATAGTAATAAGTATGGGATAAAATAGAGGCTCTTGGGTGTTGTCTTTTTCTGTCTTCATTCTTCTCCCTAATTTCAGGTAGTAATTTTTGGTTGGATAGTTAGTGCTGCACTGCAGGTTACAGGTGTTTAGTTATTAAGTCAAAAGTATAAATAATAGAAGTGTTAATTCTCTATTGGACTGTTTAGCTTTAAAAGACTTCATAACTAGCTAAATTCACCTCCATTTCACTCACTTTTAGCTGGTAGCTGAAAGTGTTGCAGAACTCTTTGTACTTTAGGTAAGATTTACCAAACAACCAAGTCCAAATGAAAAATTAGTGGTTTAAATCCTAACTGCAAGCAAAAGCAAATAAACCCAAGCCACTAACGAAGCAGTGCAGCTAAGCCATTCCAGCTTCAGCGCACATCCCGAGCCCTCGTTCTGCGCTTGGCCGCGAGCAGCGGGGGAAACGCCGCGGGGGAGCCCGGGGGTACTCACAGGTGTGCCTGGCCAGCGAGTAGTTGGAGCCGGCACCGGTGAGGCCGAAGCCCTCGGGGACCTGGCTGGAGCTGCGGGCCCGGGTCAGCAGCTTGGGGGGCTCGATCTCGGCCCCGAACTCGGCGCCGATGACGCCCAGCAGCACGATGGCCGTGGCCTGCTTGCGCCTCTCCTCGTAGGACGCGGACACCTTCTTGGGCTGGGGCAGCCCAGGGAGGCAGCCTGGACAGGGGGAAAGCCGACACAGCAGCGGGTTTGAATGCTGCAGACACAGCAAACGAACTGTCCGCCCGAGAACACGCAAACGTAACAAACGCCAGTTGTGTCTCCGTGACCACCGGGGTTTGCGGGCACGGAGCTGGTCCCTAAAAACCTGCAGACAGGTCCAGACATCCCTCCAGCACCTGCCAAGAACTCGTGGGGACACAAAGACTCACCGGAAAATGCAAGAGCTCAAACGAGGAGGCTTTCTGAAATGTTACTGTATTTAGATGATACATTAAGGTAAGGGTTGTGGGTAAGAAGAGCTAAGCCCACAGGTTTCAGCTACAGCTGCAGGTTCATCTGAAATCACTCCAGTTCTGGTTAGAATGCACTATACACTGTTTTTTACACAATATCATATGACAACCAATCAATACTTTCCCTTCTAGCCTATCCTAACTGCAGACATCACCATATCCATGTTACTATTCTCCAATCACCAAAAGTTAGTGTGTTCCAGTCGAAGCTAAAAGTTGATTTTCAGTTTTCTTGCAGTGGAAGATTTTGAGATCTTTCTTTCTACTTGCAACATGGCATTTGTGTTTGCCTGTGAAAATCTTTTTGCTTGGCAAAAACACCTTTTGTTTGAGGTGAATTTTGTTGGTTTGAAAAGATGGGGTTTTTTCAGGGTAAGTTCTTTGTATTATGTATGATGTAAAAGCAACATTTTGCTATAGGATCCCCATTAAATTTTAGGACAACAGTACACACCATTAAACCAAACTGATATTTTCATACAGAAAAACAAATATTTAATGTAGCAAAATATCACCTATTGGAATTTTAACAATAGGACAAAACCCATTTATGAACTCTCCAAAACCTAACTTATGAATTTTACATAAAAGTGAAATATGTGTTCTTAGTTTAACATAGTCAAGGGATTCTGATTTCCACTAAACAAAATTTTTTTCTTTGGAGTAAAATCCCCAAATTTTAGAAGAAATTATTAGAATGAAACTACAGTCACTTATTCTGACAAATGAAACCCACTCTTACCTAGATTAATTTCCAGCATCCTGGGAAATTCCCCATTTTTTGTTCTTAAAAAATAAGGAAGTTAACCAAATTTTAGGAGCTGCGGTCAGTCAAAAAGGGAGAGAAAAACAAGGGAAAGCTTAACAATGGGAAGGGAGGGGAAAAAAAGGGAAAAAAATCAATAGCAACTGCCTTTGGAGAAAAAAGGATGAAAAGAGGCTGGAACAAAGCAGGGAAGGAACAGCTGGAATTGTCCAACAGCTGTTTGTCCTGAACATGTGTCCCACTGGATGTCACCCCATGGTGGCCTCCCAGCCCATGCCAGGAGCCCAGGAGCCACCTGAGCTTGGTACTGCAGGATGTTGGATGGCATGGCAGGGCATCAAACCCTGGGCACAGCCCTGCTGGGGATCCCAGTGCTGCCTGGGGATCCCAAATTGGATCCCAGTGCTGCCTGGGGATCCCAAANCCAAATCTGGATCCCAGTCCTGCTCTGGATCCCAGCCCTGCTCTGGATCCCAGTGCTGGCTGGGGATCCCAAATCTGGATCCCAGCCCTGCTCTGGATCCCAGCCCTGCTCTGGATCCCTTCAGATTACAGAATGATTTGGGGTGAAGGCATCTCAAGGATCATCCCATCCTGCCCTCTTTAGCCCTTCCATTAGCCCAGGTTGCTCCAACCTGCCTTTGGACACTTGCAGGGATGGGGAATCCTCAAGTATCAAGAGAATTTTCATGTATCAACCTGGAATGGCAAAAAAAAATAAAAAAAATTCCTACTGGGAATGCACAAGCTCCACCCTCATCCAGCTGAGCTCCTTCCTGCTGCTCCCCCTGTGCCAAGACATCACTCTGTTAATCCTACAAGAAATTCCAACCAGGACAGGGTGGGAAAGACCCACAGTGTTCCATTAGCAATGTGGAATATGACAGTGGGGAGCATTTTCTGCCCCAAAAAGAAAAAAACAAAACAAAACAAAATCCCCCAAACCTGCAAGAACTCCAAGAAATTAAAAATTAACCAACCAAACCCCTCAAATACAGCAAAATCCCAACCTTCCCTCTGGAAAACTCTGGATGGGGGAAAAACCTGCTTAAATAGAGGGGGACACAAACTCTTTAATACTTGATTTTAGGGGAAAAAACTGCTTAAATAGAAGGGGATAAAAACTCCTTAATATTTGATGTTTCGGTTTGTTGTTGTTTTGGTTTTTTTTTTAATTACTAGGGGAAGCCCCAGTTAACAGGAATGATTTTGCCAGGCAGAATTTCTGCCTGCCTGAGGAGCCCTCTCATTTATTTGCCCATGAAAATTTGGTATTTTCTGCCTGTGCCACGTTTCCCTTTAATCACAGCGAGGGCTGACACGCAGATCCATTTTCCTGACAGGACTCTTGATCACCCTATCACAGGGAGAAAATTAATAACCTGCAATAGGTCTGTGTAGAAAACAGAAGCTGTGGTGCCACAAGGACAAAAACCATTGGGATTTGAGCTGGAAAAACCTCAATTCAGGTAAAGACAAACCGATGGCACCCGAGACACAAATAATCCTCAATATTCCCATTTTTAAGCACACCAAAGGCCTGGAATTGCTGGAGCAGGGTGGGGAAGGGCTGGGAATGTGGGTGAACATCCCCAAATTTCCATGGTTTCCCAGGCTGTGGGTGTTGATCCTGCCACAGGGTCAGGCTGCAGTTAAGGAGAGCTCAGCCAACAGGGCCCAGCTCCTGTTAATTGGCTTTGCACACTTGTGGGAGAAATTCATTTCAGCCCAGCTTCCAATAAAAGGATTAAAGCTCCAGTAAGTTCTCCAGGTTTAACTTGGCACAGGAATCGATGGATTCGGGTTAAGGAGGTTTTAGGAGAGGTGAACTCTGGATTTGGCAGCAGATGTAACATGGGGGTATGGGAATCAACACCAAAATCTGGGAATTGACCCCAAAATCTGGGAATCAACCCCAAAATCTGGGAATCAACCCCAAAATCTGGGAATCAACCCCAAAATCTGGGAATCGACCCCAAAATCTGGGAATCAACACCAAAATCTGGGAATCAACACCAAAATCTGGGAATCAACACCAAAATCTGGGAATCAACACCAAAATCTGGAGGTACTGCCCTGCTGAAGGAGCTGGGCACAGAGCCAGGAATCCCAAAATCTGGGAATCAACTCCAAAATCTGGGAATCAACACCAAAATCTGGGAATCAAGCCCAAAATCCAACCCCCAGGGGGTCTGACCCAGCAAATCCATGCCCAGCCCTGCTCTAACAGGCAGAGAATCCCTGGGGACTCAGGGGTGCAGATACACAGAACTTCCAGCAGGCTCAGCACTGGATTTACTCACGTGCAGAAAGTAACACCTGGAAATACAGAAATGCTGCAAATTGAGATTTCAAATGGAGAAATTATTTCCTTAACACATAGAGAGTCTTGAGGACTCTCTCCAAATAAATCAGAAGTGAAAATATTATCTAGAAATCCCAGTGGCAGTGACCACAAGGAAAATACAGGAGAATATTTTATAAAACCTCGGTTACCCATCAGCAAACTCCTGCTAGGAAAAGCCTCTGGATTGCTCAGAAGTGGGGCCATTCCTGCATCCACAGCTCCCTCCGCTGGCCCAGCACAGAAGGGAGCTGCAATTCCTGCCTGGAAGGGCCCACACCAGGAGGAATTTTGGGAATTTCTCCCTGACAGCCCATCCTGGAAAGGAGGGAAGTGAAGGAGCCTGGCATCTCTGACATCCAGGAGTTCCTGCTCTGATGAGGGACACCCAAACCTGGATTTTAACCAAAACACAACATTTGCTCATCAATCTTTCCACTCCTGCCAGAGTCAATTCCAGAACAGGAAAATAACAACACAAAACCACACAGCAGATTATCCACGTCCAGCTCAAATGTGGAATTCCATCTGACACATCTGGCTGCCAGAACCAGTGGGATTGTTGTGGGATTGTGTGTCAGGGTTCTCAGCTGCTGATCCCAAAGGGTTCAACTCCCATTTCCTGCCAAAATTCAGAGCCAAGGGTGGCTTTAAATCCGTCCCAGGGAGCTCTGGGTGCCACCAGTAATTCCCAGTTATCCCCATCCTGCCTAAAAGCTCCACATCTGCATTTGGAGATGTTTGTGGGATCCCCTGGCATCATGGAATGGGCTGCAAGGGATTTTTCATCAGCAACTTAATTACTTTTATTCTTCAATTCCTTGCAATAAAACCATCAGCATCATTCCAAATGGGAAATTCAGACTGGGACTAGTTTTACTGGAGTTCTTCCCTTTATCTAGAGAGATCTGGAATTCAGCAAGGAATTTCTTGTTGATTAATTATTAAATCCTGTTAAAAATATTATCTGTGCCATAATAATTCAGTGCCAATTATTCATTCCTAATAAAAAATAGTGCCAATACAATCAGTGCTCTGGAATATCTGGAATTCTAAATTGGGAATAATTTCATGGCAGAGCTGTTCAAGTGCTGGGAGTTGTTTTATCAGAAATCACAACTTAATTTCTTTAATTGCAGGTAGAAGATGTGCTTTTCCACACAGCCATTCCCATCTCCTGCAGTTTACTGCAATTTTCTGCTCCCTTTTATGAGGGAATATTTCACTGTGCTGCAGCATCTGGGAACACAAAATGGGTGAGGATGCTGCAGCTTTTTCCAGGGAAATAGGCAGAGACAAAATGGATTCTGTGCTGCTTGCATGGGGAATATCAGGCACCTTTTATCCAGGTTTTAAAGCATCAGAATTTCCCTCAGAGGGGACATCTAATGGATGATAATCCCAATTTTTTAAAGATTTGTTTATTGCTAATAGGATCTCCATATAAAGAGCCTTTAGACCAATGATCTTTAACACTTAAATAAACTGGATTTGAACTTTAGTGACAACTTCCCAACAGCATCTAGGGAATATTCTAAACCCCTTTTCCTGAGCCACATTCCCTTATGCTGCTCCTCCTTCCAACCCCTCCAGCTCTGGGAAGAGAAACTTCCAAAGGAGCTGCAGTGTTATTAAAAATTAATACTGCTCAAATCTCAACAGGAGCTAAAATTAAAACAGGACTTGCCATTTGTTGCAGTGTTTTCTTCTCAAATATTTGATTTCTTTGAGTAAAACAATTGTAGTATCGCACAGAATTAATACATAACTTTGGAATTAATTTTAGATTACTTTAGTTAGGTGGAGCTTAAATCAGGAAGCCTATAAATAACACAATAAAAAGCAATTCAAAATATTCTCTGAACAAGCCAATGAACCAAATTCCCAAATCTGGGAGCCAGGAGAATTTCTGCCCAACTGGGAAAAATCACTGCTGTCCATGTGTGAATTATTTCAACAAAACATTTGTTCTATTTTCACTTACCCAAAAAAGCCTTTCAGGCATTAAAAGGAGACTTGAGGACAGATCAAATTTTCTAAATAACTCCTGAAAAGTTTAAAAACCACTGGAGAGGATGAAGGATTCCCAATGAAACCTTTAAGCAGCTAGCTAAAATGTTTCCCTAAGTTCTGAGGTGTAAATGATCCTTTTAGAAATGATCTCACTTCTGGGGAATCCTGAGTTGGAAAAGATCCTATTGAGCACCACACACCATCTACCAAATATTGGTCTTAATGGGACCATCAAAAGTTGTTTCAAAATTCTTATTTTTCCCTCTATTCTCCCAGTACAAACCTCACTGTATCCCAGTGAAACCAAAATTCATGACGCAGCACCCTTAACCAAAATAAATTATTTAAGGAACAAGTATAAAGAATTATGAAGAATCACACAAAACCTTTATTTTTGAAGGACTGCTGCTGGATGTGGGCAGATTGAAGAGCTTCAAATGGATTAAAATGAAGACCTATTAATTATCTTGGTGACATTAATGATGTGAAAGCTCACCTGCTGCAATGTCATCATCAGCCAGGTCGTGCTCCTCCTCCTGCACCTTGGCTTCTGTTCCTGAGGGATCTGGGCTGGCAGTGGCAGCCTGAAGGGCTTCTGTGGTCACTCCAGCTGGAGGGAACAACCCAACACCCCAAAATCAGGGATTTGGGGAAAGAATTCCCTGTTTCCTGCAGCTGCTAAACTTCATCTCATTCCTTCACGTCCTGCCTTGCTTTGGGCTCCTTCAACTCCAACCTCGCACAAGAGGCTCAACCTCATCTAGAAATAGCAAAATGTGATATTTATTTGGCTTTCCAGGATTACTGGATTATTCCCCATCCCTAGGAGTGTCCCAGGTTAGGCTGGACGTGGCCTGGAACAACCTTGGACTGCTGGGAGATGTCCCTGCCCATTCCAGCCCAGAGCATTCTGGACAAAAACCATCAAATCCCTTCAATTCTGTGCTGCCACACTGCAGATTTTCCCTTTAAACAAACCACAATTCACCCAAACTAAGAGAATTTTAGGAATTTGTTGCTCAGAGGAATCCCTTCCAAAGGAGAATTTCATGTGCAGAATCTGAGACTGATTTGAATCTGCTGGACCCAAAAATTGGCTGATTTTTGTCCCCTTATCAATATTTATTAATTCACTATTAATAATTCAGGCCCCAATATCAAATGGCAGAACTGGGAGGAGTGGAGGATGTAGGACAAAAGGAATATTTAATTTTCCTATTCTCCTCCTTCTCCTTCTAACAGAAAACGTGGAGGATGTAGGACCAAAGGAATATTTTGTTTTCCTATTCTCCTCCCAGCAGAAAATGAGACTTTCCACAAGTCTCACCCCAATTAATTCTTATTCCCTTCAACTCCTCCAACTCTGCATCCTTAATTCCAAGAGTTTCAACACTTACCATTAAAAACTTAATCCCAATTTGCTAGCTTTGACTCACTGGGAAGATTTCCAGTCTACCTGAGCTCAGAGAAACTCAAACCACATCCTAACATCTGGATGTGAGGTTTCCAGTCTACCTGAGCTCAGAGAAACTCAGAACAACACATGCACAGAATTCCTGCATTCTGTGAAGGTTTAACACCATGATTAGACACTCTGAACTCAGCTGCTGAGTAATTTTTCAGGGTAAAAAAGCTCATTCTGAGCAAGATGAGCCCGTGGCGATTTCTCATTGCGAGGAAAATCTGCGAGCTCCCGGCAGGCCCGGGGCACCCCGTGCAGGAGCTGCTCAGAGGATTGCACGGATTCCTGGCAAAGTGGGGCTGCCAAAGGCCTTTCCCCCCCATTCCCCAGCTGAGGGGGCAGCTGCTGGGCCGCTCCTTACGGGAGATGACGCTGTCCATGTACTGGGGCAGGTACGGAGCCCAGGTGTCGATGGTCTCCTTGCGCCCCGCCTGCTCGATCCTGCGCAGCTCGGCCAGCAGCAGCGCCTGTGCTGCCTCTCGAACCTGCAGAGCACCCAGAGGGGCACAGACCACACAGACACAATGATTTAATGCCAGTCCTCACAGGTTCAACCGGGGTTTTACCCAGTTTGTATTTGTATTATTTTATCCAGTTAATATTCCGGCAGCGGCGCCCGTGCTGCCTCTCAAACCCACAGCAACACAGGGAGAACAAACACAGCTCCAGAGGGTCACAAACCACACAGACACAAAGATTTAATGCCAGTCCTCACAGCGTTACACTGGGGTTTGATATTTATATTATTATTTATTATTATTTATATTGGTATTATTTTACCCAGTTAATATTCCCACAGCAGCGCCTGCACCCGCAGAGCACCCAGGGAACAACAAACACAGCTCTGATGCTTTAAGATTTAGCTTTCATATTGTCCAGTTTTATTCAGTTAGTTTTTAATCATCCAGCATTAGGATATAACTCTGAACTTCCTATAAAGTGTTAGCAAGTTCTCCTCCCAGTTTAGTTGAACAAAACAATCCTTTCCCAGCCCCATAACCAAGGACACCACTGCAGCTTCAGCCCCAAAAAGTGCTAAAAATGAGGAGAGCAATTTGGGAGGATGGGACTGCACAACCTGGAGCTGGAATTGGACAATTAATTGGAGTTCATAATTGGACAATTAACCCCAATACATGAATGGACCAAAACTTACACAAGTGTGAAAACTCAGGATTATCTTGGCCAGGCTCTTGTACTGCCCAAGGTGAATCCTTTCAATAAATCCCTGCTTTATTCCTTTAACTCTGTCTAGTGTCAAGGCATCAGCCATCAACACAAATATTTCATGGCATTCTTGACAGAGTTAAACTAGGGTTTAACCCCAGNGGTCACAAACCACACAGACACAAAGATTTAATGCCAGTCCTCACAGCGTTACACTGGGGTTTGATATTTATATTATTATTTATTATTATTTATATTGGTATTATTTTACCCAGTTAATATTCCCACAGCAGCGCCTGCACCCGCAGAGCACCCAGGGAACAACAAACACAGCTCTGATGCTTTAAGATTTAGCTTTCATATTGTCCAGTTTTATTCAGTTAGTTTTTAATCATCCAGCATTAGGATATAACTCTGAACTTCCTATAAAGTGTTAGCAAGTTCTCCTCCCAGTTTAGTTGAACAAAACAATCCTTTCCAGGCCCATAACCAAGGACACCACTGCAGCTTCAGCCCCAAAAAGTGCTAAAAATGAGGAGAGCAATTTGGGAGGATGGGACTGCACAACCTGGAGCTGGAATTGGACAATTAATTGGAGTTCATAATTGGACAATTAACCCCAATACATGAATGGACCAAAACTTACACAAGTGTGAAAACTCAGGATTATCTTGGCCAGGCTCTTGTACTGCCCAAGGTGAATCCTTTCAATAAATCCCTGCTTTATTCTTTTAACTCTGTCTAGTGTCAAGGCATCAGCCATCAACACAAATATTTCATGGCATTCTTGACAGAGTTAAACTAGGGTTTAACCCCAGTTAAACTGGGGTTTAACTAGAAAATATTCCCGAATCACAAATGAAAACTGCAGGAGCTGTGCTGGCAAAGAACGAACTGGGGTTTTTATCCAAAGGGAAGATTTCATCACAGAAGGACAAAAGCAATCCCAAAACATTCAGGTTGATCTCACCTCCAGGCACCGATCCTGCCACCTCCGTGCCAGCATCTCCAGCAGAGGGGGCCGGAATCTCTCCAGCCCCAGCAGGTCTGGGAGCATCACACAGTGCATGGCAGCCAGCTGGCTCCAGCCTGGCAAAACACAGCAGGACACGAGGGATGAACACACCCCAGCTCAGGGACGGGCATTTGTGGTGATATTTCACAGACCAATCCCAGCAAACTCAGGGGAGTCACCCTTCCAGGACCACACAGGATTCTCTGTCCTCCTTTCAAGTTATGTCAATATATCCAAGCACACTTTGCCTGCTGGGTGTATGTTCCACCTGAATTTTTATTTTAACACACTTAATCCAGGTGAATTCCTACTACATGTCTGTGTTGGTAAAACCAGGAGAGAAATACAAAATTCAAATAACACAGTGTGCAAAAATGCCTCTGAAGTACCCCATATCATACTAAATATATGTCCAATATTACATCCAATATTACATCCAATATTCTATTCAAATCTCCATCAACACCAAAATTCAGATTTAAGTGGCATGAAACTGCTTTTTTTTTTTTTTTTTGGGAATCCTACCCCAGGTACCCCGTGTTCAAAGAAGAATTAAAATAAAAATAACAATGAGAAAGGATTTTAGCTGAAGTAAAGGACAAGTAGAAAAGTGAGGAAGGAATACCTTCGTTGACTAAGAAACAGGAATGGAAAGCAGAAGTGTCAGAGTGCCCAGATTCCGTGCTGGAAGCAGCAGCAGGAGCAACTTGCAGAGGAAAGAAGAAGAAATAAAAGAGAGAAAAAAAAAGAGGGAAGTGAGGAGAGCAGCAGCAGAAAAACAGGTTAGTATCACTGGAGAATGGAAAACAAGAGGAGGCTGTGATGGTCTCCAACTTAAATACTCAACTTAAAAAGAATACTTGGCTTCAAAATAATATTCAACTCAAAATAAGATTCAACTTAATGAGAATTCCAGGTTTTCAAGAAGGAAGAGGCAGACATGCAGCTGCAGAGGAACATGGAGACAGCAAGAGAAACTGGGATGTTCTGAAAAGACCAAACACCTAAATCCAGAGATTTTAAATATGTTTTTAGGCAGGTGGGTTTGGTTTGACTTCATGTTTGACTGTAAATTAGAAACCCAGGAATTTTGGGTTCTTCTCATGCTTTTCCCATATTTCCATAGATTTGGATTGTACATCAAAGGCCCAAAAATAACCCTTAATCAGCCCGAGCTGCCCCATCTTTTTGTTTTGGGGGACATCTGTATCAATCTCTTTTTTCCAGGCTTTCCACACCACCAGCACAGAGTGGCTGGAATAAATCCCTTCTCACCCCACTTGGACAAAGGGGACCAAAAAGGATGCTTAATTTATGGAAAACAGAACTGATAGCTGCACAAAGCCAGCCCAGACCGAAACTAAAAGTGGAACTGGAAGTTTTCTGCTTGGTTTTGCTGGAGTTGCTCACTCTCTTCCAACGTGAGCAGTTCCAACCAGCCAAGGAGTGATGCTGGCACCGAGCTGGGATCACTCCCACAGAAACACTTTGGGATCAGTCTGTAGAGCCTTTAGCTCCAGGCTTGAAGCCTCCTCAAAGCCAGGATGTTTGAGAGCACTTGAAACAGGCAAAAACTCCTTGTCAGGGAATAATGGCATGGCAGAATCAGAATCTTGTATTGATTCTTAAACAATAATCCCCAATAATTTCATTGAGATTAACACTACATTACTTTTTCCTCCCAAGCAATGATTTTCTCTCTCGGTAACAAGGATAAGGTGCTGAATTCAGGAATACCAGCAGCTCCAAGGGTTGCAAAGGAAGTGGTTCTTACCTTGTTTGATCTGCCCTTGTGCTGCATGGCTGGACGCTGCAGGGGGAGGCTTCACCTTGGCCATCTCGGGGGTGCCCGGCCTGGGCGGCCTGAACAGGAAACATCCAGGAGAGACACATCAGCTGCAGCCCAAAGGCTTTGGGAGCCACGCAATGCACCAAAGCCAGCGCTAAGGGAAAGCCCTGGGCGCCATACCTGCTGGGACCCTTCTTCATGTGGTCCCCGATGAAGGTGGCGTTGGTCATGCTCATCAGCGTGTTGGCCAGCGAGATGACGGACAGCAGGTGCTGCGTGGTGACGGCCCGCGACACGCCGTACGTGCCCCTGCCCCAACCCTCCGGCGCCGCCGCCTTCCTGCCCAGCTCCTGCAGCTGGCCCACGGGCTGGTTGTAGCCAGGCAGCATCAGGGACATGTGGCCGCCTCGGGACAGGAGGCCGAAGGACACGGAGCAGTGTGGCTTCAGCATGCCCAGGCGATCCAGGCACAGCTCGTCCAGCACGGAGTTGAGGCCCCAGGCGTGCAGGCAGGACATGAAGAGCTTGGCTGTATCCATGGTGAGGTTATATTCCAGCAAAGTCAGAGGTTTGGATTTGCTGGAGCGATACTCCGGGTCTCCATCTTCCCTCCTCTGCCTCATGGCCTCTTCGTCCTCATCTTCATCGTCCAGGAGGTGCTCCTTGATGTTCTCCTTGATGGTTTCCTTGACCTGCTGGAAGAGCACGGCCGCTCGTTTGCCCGTGAGGAAGGAGCCTCCCTTGTCAGAGGCACCAGAAGCTTTCTGCAGATTCTCAGGGGACACCAGGGCAGTGTTGGGACGAGAGGCCTCCTCAGTCAGCAGCTGGATGATCAGGGCCTCCACATCAAAGAACAGCACGTGGATGTCTGGGTCTGTCAGGTTTGTCTTGATGGCCTGAACCATCAGGGAGTTATGGGAGTATTTTGGCAAATTCCCCTGAGAAAACAAGAGAGCAAATTGGAATTTCCATTAGGGAAACTGTGGGTGAGGCAAGTTTGAAACACAACCACAAACCACAGAAATTCAATTCATAGATGTTTACAGATAAACTGAGACACAAGTTCACATTTCCTTCTCCTGAACCCTATGAGATTATATTCCAAGAAGAGCAAGATTCCAATCTTTTGCTCTTGTTACTAAGCTTAAAACGCATTAAATATTTCATATTTGGAGAGTGAACTATTGAATCAAGATATACCATTGGAAAAGAAGCTGCTCAAATTCACCCAGGCCTGCAATTACTGCAGCACTTGGTTATTCCCCTTCTTCCTCCTTTCCTCCTTCCCAAGAGGGAAAAAAGGGAGGAGACAGAAATGAAAGTGCTATGGGACAAAAGCTGAAGAATGCCAGAAAGGAGACTGGAAACCAGAACATTAACAGAAGTTTTGAAGTTTATTCTTACTATTGATTTATTTATTATTTATTCTAGTTATACTTGAAGTTTATAAGTTTTGGAGTTTATTCTCCCTAACACCTTCATTTGATGGATGAGGAGCCCACACACAAAACACTGCAGGTACAAATACAATATTCTCAATTCTCCCAGCAGGAGCAGCAGCAGAAACCCTGAGCACACATTTTTTTGCTGGTGGTGCTGTAAGGAATGCTCTCGCTGTGGGAGATTTCTCTCCAAACAGAAGGTGACAGCACGAGGCAAAAGAAAGGGATAAAAGGGAGAAGCTGGGAACGGAGCTCTGCTGCACTCTGCTGGCCACAAGCTGAGCCAGGGGAGCTTTAGGCTGACCTTGGGAACAATTGCTCTGGAATGGGCTGGGGTGGAGTCCCCATCCCTGAGGGGATTTAAAGCCCTGTGGATGTGGCACCTGGAGACATGGCACAGCGCTGGGGAATGCTTGGGCTTGATTTTTGAGAGCTTTTCCAGCCTAAACCATTCCATGATTCCAGATTCTGAAAAAAACCACAGAGCAGGATAACACTCAAGTGGTATCATGGACAAGATAAACATGGAGAAGAACCATGGTTAGGTTCTGGAGAGCTCTGAAAGTGGTATCATGGACAAGATAAACATGGAGAAGAACCATGGTTAGGTTCTGGAGAGCTCTCAAAGTGGTATCATAGACAAGATAAACATGGAGAAGAACCATGGTTAGGTTTTGGAGAACTCTCAAAGTGGTATCATGGACAAGATAAACATGGAGAAGAACCATGGTTAGGTTCTGGAGAGCTCTGGCCGAAAATCTGGTTTCAAGGATGGAAACCTCCTGTATTTCATTTCTTTCTGGCAAAACAGGAAGCACACTCACCTTATCAGAGGCCTCAGAGGCCAGCAGGTTGGTGGCCAGGGTCTGGAGCTTCTGGTGGGCCACGTTCTTGAGGGCAGCCAGGCTTCTGCGGGTCATGGCCTGCTTCAGGTTGACAGCAGGGTGGCTCAGAGCGTCCACAGCAGCTGGGACAGCCTCGTCGCAGGCACTGAGGATCTCCACGGCTGTGATCCCCATCACACAGCGGTCCAGAGCCCCTGCAGCAGCCACAGGGACGGACAGCAGCTCAGCACAGGCAAACCTGCCTGGGGCAGCTCCCTGTGCTGCAGCAGCTGGGCTCTGAGCCTGCTGCATCCCAGAAACTCCACGTTCTTGAGCTTTCTGTGCTGTGTGACCCCCTGGAGAACACTGCTTTTAACCTAAGGCCTTAGAAACAGCTCCTAAATTTCAGTGATAAAATCATGAGTGGGTAGTTAATTAAAAATGTGTGCTTTCACACCGTAAAAAGTTTTCAATGTGAAGTCTTTATAGCATAGTAATAAGTATGAAACAAAATGAAAGACTTTAAGTGTTGTCTTTTTCGATATTCTTCTTCCTTCTTCTTCATGGGTTTCAAGTAGCAGTTTCTACTTAGTCAGTGTCACACTAAAGGTCATGGCAATCTAGTTATTAAGTTAAAAAAATAAATAATAGAAGTGTTAATTCTCTATTAAACTATATAGCTTTAAGAAACCTTGTAACAAGATCTCCCTCCATTCTCCTGGTTTCTAGCAGATAGCTAAAGTGCTGTTGAATGATCTGTATTGTCTGATAAAATCTAGCAAACAACCAAGCCCAAACACAAAAAAATCAATTTCCATCGTGTATTTGTTAACCCTAGCTCTAAGTGGAAGCAAAAAAACTAAGACAAAGTGGTGCAAAACTCCCACCACTGTTACATGAACCAACATTCCTGAAGGATGGAATTTTCCCTAAATTCCCATGAGGCTCAAACACCCCCTAGTGTGATTCTGGAGTGGTAAGTTCCAAATAGAAGCGTTTGAGTTCTCTCCTCAGCCACAGCTTGACAGCACTAAGAGCAGATCTCTATGTCTATGCATGAAAAATGGATTAAATCAGCATTTCTGAGCTCACCTGTGTCCATCTGCCAGACGTACACGGAGCCATCAGAGCACCCCACCACCAGGTAGTCATCAGATGGCCTCCACTTGATCACCTGGATTGGGAAGAGGTGGCGAGATGCCAGCATGATGCATTTTTTCTCCCTCAGACTCAGCAGGCCCACAGAGTGGTCACTGGCAACAGAGCAAACACAGTGCTGGACTCTGGCCTGATAAAGGAAAAAAAGAGAAGTTGTTTAATCATCATGCAGAGTTGGTATTAGAAACCTTTCCATACTGAGCCAAGCAGGGTGACCAATAATGAACAAAACTCAGGCACCTACATCAATGTTCAAACTCACTGAATTACCTGCCCAGAAATTCTCTTTAATCCATCCCTTGCACATCATAAACAGAAAATAGGTATTAAACCCCATTCTGCTAAGCAAACCCCAGAGTTTTCAATCAATGTCACTTTGCTCATTAAATTCTATTTATTCAGCTAAGTTTCAAGAGGCAAAATTGCCTCTGAACTCTATTTTTAATAGGTTTGATAAAGCCCTTATTTTCAATCCTTTCTATAATTAAAACATGATGGAAGAAATCAAAAATAGAATAATGAAGCTGGTTTTGGTGAAGCTCTTGTAAGAGTTGGGTCAGTGCCACATCCCCATCATTCCCATCATTCCCATCATTCCCATCATTCCCATTGCCAAGGTTACCCCAGAGAACTCACACTGCAGTTTTCTGGTGGAACGAGCAGCTGGGTGATTTCTCCTCCATGCACACAGAAGATGTGTTTCATCTCTCCTGAGAAGATATCCCAGACAATGACCGAGAAATCCACCCCACCTGAGATCAGGTACCTCTGGTCGTAGCGGGAGGACACCTGGTGAGGGTACAGCAAACACGTCACCTTGTTCCGGTGGCCTCGCAGCGTCCGGTGAGGGGGCCAGCCTGGGAGGGGGGCAAAAACACAGCAAAAGACAGGAAAAACAGAAATTTCACACAACAGTCCACTCCTGAGCATTTGTTCTGCGCCTCAGATCCCCCAAGTATGAAAATAATATCCAACAGCAGCCCAAGCACAACGCACAGATCCCACCAGAAACCCTCACGGCTTTGTCCCACCGAGATTTCTGCTGGCACATCAGTACCAGGAACAATTCCAGAAAAAACAGGAGATGCTCCCTTATCTTTTCTCCTGCATCTCAAAACCCCCAGGAAACATTCAAGTTGTCCTTGGCTGGTGTGGTGGTTTGTAAAGATTTCCTGTAATCTTTCCACAGCAATCAAAATTCCATTCCATTCCATTCTGATCACTGTGACATGGAAGCCACAAGAAAACTTTCTTGTGGAAAAAATCTCCATAAATTAACAAAAGAAGTCTCCTCTCCCAGGTGAATTAGTAAAAAACTATTTTGGAGATAGTAAACTGACCAAGTTGTTTTCTGTACATCATCAATGTGAAAAAATTAACTGTGTAAGGAAAGGAGGAGCATTCTGAAAGCTTTATTCTTTTCTCCACCTGCCAATGCCTGCTGCCCCCTGTCTTAGGTTGCAATACAGACTGTGGCCAAAAGTTTGTATTTTATTACCAGCTGTTAAAAAACAGGTGATTTTTTATCTTTATCTTTTCCACAACCCATCCTTCTTCCAGGAAGTATCTTCTGTTAACGGGCCATTGAGTCCCACTGCACGACTGATAAAATCACATCATCCTGTTTTGTTTTGGTTTAGGGTAAATTTGGGAGGAAATTTTGGAATGTGTTTTTTTTAGGAAATAGATTTAAGTAGGTTTTATTTTTTTAACTGGTTTGGGGAAAACATTTTTTGGAGAGAAATGGAAAAAAACCTGTTTATTTAACAGGTAAAGTATTTTTTAGTATAAAAATGAATGATATTAAACAGTAAAATTTTTTGCTGCTTTGTTAAGATGATAAATTTGGAAGAGATTTTTTTTGTGGGTTGTACTTTGGTTTATTTAGTTTGCTTTTAGTTTTTTTGGTGTTGGGAAATGTTATGGTTTAGGTTAGGTTTGGTGGGTTATAGCTGTGACTTTCTGGTGGTTTTTTTGATTTTTAGTTTAGAGTAGGTTTGAACAATTTTAAGAAAAAGGAAAAAAACTACAGTTTAGTGAACTGTTTGTTTTAGTTAGTTAGAAAAACTAACTAAAAGTAAAGGAGAGGGGTTTTTTTGTTGTTTATTGTAGACAAGATAGCTTGTGTGAAGGATGTGGGGGAGTAAGCCTAGGTGTAGTTTTTATTAAAAAACTTTGTAATTTTTGGAATTAGCTTTAAAGCTGTAGAATTTAATATTTAATATTACATCTAATATTCAGTCCCTCCCTGGAGGGACTGAGAACAGACTGAGTGAGCCGGGCTGACACCCACGAAAAGAATTTTTCTGAATTTGTCACTTCTTTGGAGCAGTGAGAGGTTTTGCTGTTTAGTGTTGTTCATTTTAGTGCTGAGAAGTGCTTTGCCTGTTAAATAAACAGTTTTTTCCCCACTTCTCTCCAAAGAAATGAACCAGGTTAAGGGAAGGACTGCTTGAAAAAGCACACCATTGAAAAGTTTCCTCCCAAATTTGCCCTAAAGCAGGACACCAGGCCGTACCTCGGTGCAGCTCTTCCTGCAGCAGCTGCACGATGGCAGTCTGCATGCTGGGAGACAAACCAACACAACTCTGCACTGCAAGCTCCCTGTGTGACACCTTCCTGTCCCTGTGTGACACCGTTCCGTGTCACCGTCCCCGCAGGCCGTACCTCGGCGCAGGGTGTGCTCTCCCTGCAGCAGCTGCACGATGGCAGTCTGCGTGCTGGGAGACAAACCAACACAACTCTGCACTGCAAGCTCCCTGTGTGACACCTTCCCGTCCCTGTGTGACACCTTCCCGTCCATGTGTGACACCTTCCCGTCCCTGCGTGACACCTTCCTGTCTCTGTGTGACACCTTCCCGTCCCTGTGTGACACCTTCCCGTCCCTGTGTGACACCTTCCCGTCTCTGCGTGACACCTTCCCGTCCCTGTGTGACACCTTCCCGTCCCTGTGTGACACCTTCCCGTCCCCGCAGGCTGTACCTCGGCGCAGGGTGTGCTCTCCCTGCAGCAGCTGCACGATGGCAGTCTGCATGGCCGGCACGATGACAATGCTGCCGTCCTCGCGGCCGCACGCCAGCCGCCCGTGGGCCGGCATGTACACGCTGGCCGTGACCCGCAGCGGCTCGCCCGCCGCGCTCAGCTGGTCGATGATGCCCGCGGGACGGGGGCTCAGCTGGTCAAAGGCTTCCTGCAGGGACATGCACGTGCTTGTCTGCAGCCCTGGGGAGAGGGAAGGACGGGAAATATCACCAAGGGATAAGGCTCCCACCTTATCGATGT
Organism: Rhabdornis inornatus; assembly: GCA_013397075.1. NCBI lineage: Eukaryota > Metazoa > Chordata > Aves > Passeriformes > Rhabdornithidae > Rhabdornis > Rhabdornis inornatus. Next base: position 413,928 of record VWZS01000910.1, read on the forward strand.
GTACTGATGTGGGAACACTGACTCGTGATCAGAATCCAGTTTTTAGTGTGCGCTGCTGTAACAGCGCTGGGAGTTTTGTACTACTTAATCAGTGGCTTGTTTTCTTTTTTTTTTTTTTTTTT